>WBNH01003872.1:254635-380179 GCA_013401255.1 Urocolius indicus
CGAAGGCCAGCCTTGGCCATAAAGACCAAAGCAAAGAAGGCATTCAACAGTTCAGCCTTCTCTGCATCCTCTGTCACCATCCTCTTGTGTTCAGCAGTGGGCCCACATTCCCGCTAATCTTCTTTTTGCTGCTGATGTACCTGAAAAACACCTTGTTTTCCTGGCCCGGTTTAATTCTAAAAGGGCTTCAGCCTTCCTGGTTGCACCCCTGCATGCTATATAAAGTCATCTAGTTGCAATTGAAAGTGATGCAGAAAAACCCTTAACTGAGACTGGATCTAATATTTGTAAAACCATCATTCCGGAAGCTGTGCTTCGCCTACTTTGCACAGCCCAGTGACTTGTTTTACCTTCCAGATAAGAGCCTCTGTGTGATTAACTGTGTCAGAAGTAGTCAGACATTTATTACTGTGATGTATGTCAAAGCTAAATAATTTCAAGGCCAATGAAATGAGCCAGAATGACAAAAATCACAGAGGTGACACAAGAGCATCAGTGGAAGAAGGGATCCTGAACTTGTCAAGTAACATGGTAAGTCACAGGATGGAAGATGAGAGAAGCCTATCCATGTCAGTGCTTTGGAGCTCTGAAACTGCTGTCAAGAAGATAGCTTGTCTACACTGTGAATGCTTCACACAAGATTTTATAGTGAGAGAGCTGAAACCTGCTTCTCCCTCTGTCTTTTGAATGTATTTTATGATACTGTAAGTTATGCTGGGTCAAAGGTTAGCTGAAACAAGGAGTAAGGGAAAGCAAGAGTTAAGTAAGGTTATTGGACTGTTAACACTTTGCCTATTGCTCTGAGTACTTAAATTTCAATACCTCATTTATTTCTCTTGTTTTTAACCTAGCAGGAAAAGAACACATTAATTTCATTAGTTACAGTGCAACAGAAATTTCTGTGCTTAGTACTTAACCCAGCCATCATTAACAGTGCTCCCAGGAACAACTGAAGAGCCTTGAAAAAGCCTCTGCTGCTCTAAATCTGAAACTATAGGCTACTCTACAGCAAGCAACTGTTACAGGCACTATTCAGAGACCCTAGGTTTCTAAGAAACAGCTGACACTTCTTGTGTAGAAGGGTAAATAACTTTATCTTAAAGACCAACATGTCTAGCTTTTAAAAATTTTGTCAAATAATGCCTGAGCTGTGTTTCACAGCAGGATTTCATAGTCGTGCTAGATTAGTCCCCCAGGACCTACAAATATTCACCTGCTGCCAGACTGGTAGGTATATAATATTTGCACAAGGATTCACTGGCTGCTAATGTAAGAAACAGGTGACATTTTCTTCTTTCCTCAGCAGCCAGGCATTATTACTTTGCCATCTGTGAACTTCTTCAATGTGCAAAATCACTTAAACCCTCTATGTTTGATGGTACTTATCAAGGTCACGACCAAGCGATGCTAGGATCCGGCCCTTACTGCTCTCTCCTAGTGTTGATTTTGCGGGGCAAGGGGTCTCTTTTGCCTGGTGCTATGCTCACTGCCTTAAGGAGGACACTGCTGAAACTAAAGGGTGATCAGCTAAATCCTAATGCCATAGAAAAGAAAGAGCTGAACAGGTAAAAATACGAGAAGAAAATGCAGGGAAAGCAAACATGGCTTACATGCATTCTGTACCTGCAGCCTGGTTACATGGTTGCTGTCAGTCCAGAAGCCTGAGTACATACTTGCTGTCAAAGTGCATGCAAAACTGAAGTAAAATAGCCAGGGCATACTAGTGTTAGGGTTGTTCTCTCTGCCAGAAAGAATGAAATGTGGGAAACAAGGAGCAGCAGAGAACAACTACTCTGTCCTGACTTCAGTACCTGCGCTGCCTTTTGCCTCAATGAAGGGACCCTGCTGTGACAAGGCAGTGGGGAGCAAGAAGGTGAGAGGAGAGGTGCTGGAGTGAAGCTGAGTATAGCAAAAAGGGAGGAAAGGGTTTTCCCACTGTGTTTATGTGTTTGTCACCTTTGGTTCCCAAAACCCCAAACAATGTTTCAAGCTAAATTCCCCAAGCCAAGTCTGTTTTGCCCAAAACAGTAATGGATGAGTGATTTCTCTGTCTTTCCTTTGTTATGAGTTTCCTTGCTCTCATTGTTCCTGTTTCCACTTTTCCAGCTGTGGAGGTTGAGCTGTACAGGTTCTTGGTCAAGTCCAACCCATCACACTGGCTGTAGCTAGAGATTGACTCTTGACAGAATAGGAGTGGCCAGGTGGTGTTTAACCCCTTTAAATTGATGTTTCCGAGTTTCCATCCTATGGGACAGAGGGTATAAACGTGGCAGTGCACTTCCCCTCAGCTACTCTGACTAGTGCAGTCAGAAATGTGAAAAGGATGCTGGGAGGCAGGGTGCACAAAGCTGAGCTACATATTCCACGGGAACTGCTTGCTCCCATCAGCTTAGTATATGAGCAGAGATGCCTGCTGTGCCTGAGCAAAGAGCAGCCCAAAGGGAGTTAGTTCATCTGAGTCTCCGCATGGCTGCGTAGTACTAAAGACAAGCTGGAAAGTGCTGCAGGGAGAAAATGAAATAAGTACTTGCGTCATCCAAAGATGCTTAGTGTTTGCAGGCAGATTACTTCTTTGCAGTAATGGAAGCCTCAGTCTGCGTGTTTTGACCCAGTCAAGTTGCCATAACCCACTAAACTGCCACTGGTCCAAGGACAGACACCCTCTGCCTTGGGAGATGGCAGCTCGCAACCTTCTGCCTCTGTCTGTCAGTACTCCAAAAGCTGAGGACAAGAAGGAATTTATGTGTGAACTTGCCTCATATTCAAGATTAAGCAGTGTCTAGACACAAGGTCCTATCAGAACAAACACTACAAGTGACCATCAGTTACTGATGCACATAGAATTTAAAAGCGCCTGTTTTCAAATACTTAGATGTACCATTCCCTGTTGATTTTCACAAAGCACAAGTAGCTCTGGGAACAGAAACTAGCCCAACTTCAGCAATAACAGGTACGAAAAGCATGACTTTCTCCCTCTGCCCTGTTGCATAGACAAGTGTCAGTGGAGTGCAGTAATTCAGAATTGCTTCCATAAGAGCCCTACAACCTGGATGGAGTTAATTTGGGGAAGTTTCTGTCCTAATTCCATATTTTATTTCCAGTTCTACCTCTGGTTCACAGAACAATGTTGGCCACCTCCTGTCTTTCTCATCTCACTTTGCAGATGAAGAAAAGTACTTGTGTGAAGTATAATGTTTGTAAATGTTATGACAGGATGATCTATAAAGTCTTTTTAAGTGCTAGCTGGGGGAAGGAAATGTGAGGAGAGCAAAGAAAGGAGAGAGGAAAACAAGCAAGAGTAGAAGAAACATCACAGGGCTGGGGAAACGCTTTTCACCAGCTGCTCCGCATTATTTCCTTTGTGCATGCTGCACAACAACATTTCCCTCCAACAATAAAGAAGACCTGTCTTCCTCAACAGCAAACAACTAAATCAGCTACCCTGAGATAAGTCCTTGGGCGGGAATGCTTCAGGTCCTGCATCACTGTTTCCTCCCACCACCCAGCCCCCAGCCTCTCTGCTCCCAGGCTGGCCAAGTTTTGACAGATGTCAGATGCACATGTGCAGCTATTTTATAACCGCCACATATTGGACTGTACTACAGAAAGAACAGAGGAGTTGTTTACATATTATCAAGCCATGTAAAAAGTGACCAATGCCAATTTTAAGATCTCACAAGGAAAAGCCCAGAATTTAAGTGAGATCCACAAACAAAAGTCATCCAAGATGGCTTTTCCAAGGCTTTGAGCTTTGGTACGAGGAGTCAGATAAGCTGTCTGATTCTGCTGCTTCTACCAGTCTTACTGCTTTTTCTGTCTGCTCAGATTTCCTTAGGTAAGTGTGCCCAGTGCTGCCCATCTTCCCATGATGATGCCACGCCATCCTGTGCAATTGTGATTTTGACATTTCTACTTTTCCATCTGTTATACCAAACGTTCTTAGACTCATGTATCTTGGAACAGTCCCTCTGATAAATGGTTTTAGTTGAGTTAGGTAAACCTTCACCTTTTTGCCTTGTAGCACATCGAGCACCTTTGCCAAGATGGGCCTGTCAGGAATCTATTTGGACAGACTGTTATTTTCTCTAAAAGTCCAGAAAATGTCATGAGACTGCTGGCAATATCTTGGGATCTAGTGGGACATGAACCCTGCCAAAAGCAAACTGAAAGCCAGGCAGGGAAAAGTTAAATACTCAGCCCGGACTGGAATGAGTTATTGGGGTACACATCCTATTGAAAGAACTTGTTGAGGGACTTCCAGATGTCTGCTGTGGGCCCTGGAGACTCAATAAGATTAAGAGGGTAAACATGTTCTTGCTGGGGAAGAGTGAAAGGTCTGGTAATATCTAATACACAAACCCAAACCTGATCCTCACATGCCCAAGGTCAACCAACCAGCTACTAATAAGGATACAGTGCACCTTTGTAACTGTCACGTGTAGCCAGTACTGGTCCCTGTCCCAGTCGGATGCTCAGTGCAGCGTACCAGCTCAGCATACGAATCCCCCTGCTTTTCACTGGGAGAGAAGGGCTGTGCTGTGCTCTGTGCACAGCATCGCAGCTGGAGATAGAGTTACAATGAACTCCTGTCTTCAGCCTTCCTGACACTGGGGTTGATTTTCTTTCTGACCAAAGGGGTGGAATGCCTCCACACACGCAGCCTCCAGAGGAAGGGGAACGGAGTGAGCTTAGAGACTACTTTTAACAGGGGAAAAAAACAATGTTTCTTCCCAAACTGACTGATGTGAACCCTGGGTGCAGACCTGCAGTACTGTGGAGCTCCTTCCTTCATCTCCGTCACCTCACTGAGGACATAAGGACTTCAGGCAGCTGTGACAGGAGATGTTGACCAGACAGCTCAGCTTTTTTATATAGCCCCACAAAGGTGGGGTTAGAGCAGGCATAGGCAGGGTGCGACTGCATCAGTGCAACTAGCAATGGATGGTGATTGAAGGCAAGACTCGACACTGCAGATTGCAGCATCTTTAAGGCCTTTGGTCTGCTTGCTGTCTCTCTGCTGGGAGTATTACCCGTGCTCCAGCACACTCACACTGCTGCTGGCCAAGCTCAGGGATGCAAAAGAAGCAAGCAGGAACAAAGACCTCCCTGGGCGAGCCTATCTCCAGTAAAGACTGAGTGAGAAATACTACCTTTGCATGAGATAGGGCCATCCATGTGCTGGTTTTTCTTTTTACTGCTTTTCTTTCGTAGGAACAAGCACGTAGTCCTCTCCACTGGAGGAGGAATGTTTCATCTGTGTGACAGACACACAGCCTGCCTTCTGCTCTTGCAGTGCTTCAGCACATTACACAGCCATTAGCCTCAGACCAAGGCCCAGAACACACCTGGCCCTCCCAGCAGACCTTGCTGCAAGGTGAATGAGATCACAAATAGCTCAGCTCAGAAGGAGAGAAAGCATCTAACCTGCTGTGTAAGACTGGGAAATGGAGTCTTGAAACTGTGCCTAGAGCAAAAGCCCACCTGTTCTGCAGACCATCGTTTCATGCCCTCGTGTAAAAGAGAAAGAGACACTCTGATTTGCTCAGGGTTAGGAGTATGAGCAAAGGCAACTTGTAAGCCAGATTCTTCATTCCTTAAAATTGAGAACCAGCTTCAGCCGAGAACTAGATTCCCACAGCCACAGATTTACAACATGTCCCTGTTACAAAATGTCACTGAAGCTGCAGATATACACCCCGCACACCAAGCGTGTTTGAGAGAGCTTAACGACACATAATGTGGCTTTTATTATCCTCATGAAAGGCTGAGGGAGCTGGGGCTCTTTATCTTGGCAAAGAGGAGACTGAGAGGTGACCCCCATTAATGTTTACAAATTTGTAAAGGGTAGGTGTCAGGAGGACGGAGCCGGGCTCTTCTCAGTGATGTCCAATGATAGGACAAGGGGCAACGGGTACAATCCAGAACACAAGAGGTTCCAAAGAAATACAAGGAAGAATTTCTTCACTGTGAGGGTGAGGGAGCACTAGAACAGGCTGCCCAGATGGGCTGTGGAGTCTCCTTCTCTGGAGATATTCAAAACCCACCTGGATGAGTTCCTGTGTGACCTACTCTAGGAGGTCCGGCAGGGGGTTGGACTATGTGATCTTTTGAGGTCCCTTCCAACCCTTAAGATTCTGTAAGATTCTGTGATACAGAAGTGACAACACAGCTGTTTCCTGTGTATGACAAATGTACTTCTTTCAGTCGGGGGTGGGGTTAAAAGAGGTGATTTGGCGATAGAGGCCAACTGCACACACTTTGCAACATCTGGGCAAATCCAAACAGTTCAGCTGGATTTGGCAAAGGAGAAGGGCTGCACAGCTTGAGAGCTGCAGAAGAGGTAGCTCTGCCTTCTGCAGAGTGGTCGAATCAAGACCCCAGTTCAGCAAGCTCCTGTGTCCCTGCAAGCTTTTCCTTTTGCTCCCTGAGTGCCAGATACGCTTTCAAGGCTGGAACAATTCAGGATCCTTTACTCTCTTGGAAGGAAATCTGCATGTCTATTTTTTCATGTACACATACCGATTTACAAAAGGGAGGTCTTTAGAGTCAAGTCTGCAACAGGGCCTGGATTTAATTAAGATGTTAGTGCAATGAATCAAGCCAAAAGGAGGAATTGCCAGAAAATTCAAACCTTTCCTCCCACTCCCCTCCAGCAAAAGGATGCAATCTTGTGGACCTACCGTGGCAGCCCCAGCCACATCACCCAGGAAGGTGACCACTCACTGCTCTCAGAGGCTGCCTGCATGGCCTCGGGGGATGGCAGGCAGCCCCACTCCTCCTGGGCTTCACAGGCTCTCATCTCCAGGGCTTTCAGCACCACTGATGAGTTGGTGTTTTTCAGCAGGGCAACAGCCTCACTCCTGCTGACCCCCGTCAGGTCAATCCCGTTCACATTCAGAAGGATGTCACCTGAGACCAATAAAATGGATGATTATAAAACGCGACAAGTGTTTCCAGGATCCCCTCACCATCCCCATGAACAAGCCAGTCAAAACCAGGACGAAGAACTTGCTGCCTGATGAGGCTGTTTGTTAATCCTGTTGTTTAACATGGATGTGAAGCGTATGCTAGAAAACATGTCATAAGCGTGAGTGAAGGGACTAGATATCTGTACACGGGAGCATCACTGTGCTGGTTGGAAGCTTTAGTCCTGGTTTCATGGCACACCGTGCCCTGCATCCAGAGCTGGGGACCTGCTGCACCAACAAGTTTTAGTTCGGCCACTTGATGCTAGCCCAGGTCTCTAAAGCCCACTTCTGGCTAACAACTGTTGTATTCAACCTGAGCTTGAAACCTGAAAGCCAGAAGGTGGTTTGCACCCAGTGCTCCCTAAGCTGAGGGCTGCCACTCCAGCTGGCTCTTGGTTAAGTTTGTTCTGTGGAGTAATGTGTTATTATTTTAATGTTAATGTCTGTTTGAATGGCCACAAGCCAAAACATCTTGGAGCTTATTTGTAATGTAGGCACAGCAGCTTCAGAGAAAAATGCAAAGATGACCTCAATTACTACAGGGAGAGCAATAAAGACATCATTAGTGTCATGCAAGTGGCCACGATGCCAAGTGCTGTGCTGCCCTCCACGGCACTCTCCAGTGCCAGGGCTTCCCTGGGTGCCCTCTGCCTGTGGCCTGCATGCTCCTTCGGGCATGGGTTGTCTGGGCAGGGTGATGTGAATGTTAACCTCTTCTTTTGTCTGCCTGATGAGACACACAACAGCCTGAGGACTGCTCTAAACGCTGGAGGCTTATGGCACTGTTATAGCATCATGTATTCATTTGTTTCTAATTTTATCAGATTAACTGGGCTGAATTTTCCATGCTGCCTCGTGATGAATATTTTTTGGAAAATGTACCCCACTGAGAGGCAGTCATTTCTCAGCAGGAGGAAAGGGGAAACCTGCTGGTTTGCTGCTGTTGTCTTGTTCTTACATGGGTTTTGATGAGCAACCATAGCTCTTGCAAAGTGGAGCTTCTCATGCATTCTGCTTCTGGGCCTTGCAACCAGGCTCGTGGGGCTTGGCCGGGCTACAGCTATTCTGCCCCACTTTTGGATGCTTTCACTTCCCTCACACTAAGGATTTCCCTCCAGCTTTCAGGTAGTGACTGGGCTGAAGTGGAGCATAGAGGCTGGGGCAAAGTGACAAGGAGCTGTGTGGTTGCTGAATGTGGGGTACAGAGGTACATGGCTCTTGGAGATGTTAATATCTTGTAAACTGAGAGTTTCACCATTCCTCTACTAACTATTCCCACAAAACCCACTGGTAAAATATGCTCCTCATCTTACTCTAAAGGCTTATCCATGCAGAGAGGGGGAAGCTATTAATTTTACCGCTCTGTTATGTCAAGAGACAAATGGAATTACGAAGCCAACATTTGTAGATAGGATATTGAGCCACAAGGTATTAACATTGCTTCATGTCTGACGGGAATTCTGCTCCTTTAGATTTCTTTCAAAGCCACGAGTAATATGACGAACACACAGACAAATTTACATTACAAAACCATGAAGGTTGCACAATGATTTCAGTAGATAGGCAATGGTGGTACAAGCTCATTTTCCTGTGAAAAACAAATTTTTTTTCCTACCAGGATATGCTTACATCCCTTTTCACAGAGATGATTACTGCTGTCTCATATACCTTTTCTGGTGCTGACTTGAGATCCTCTAAATCTGACACATCCCAAAACCTATGGGATGGATGAAGACGTCAGGGTGTGGTGTTCTTTCATCATCCCTCTGCTTATCAAAGGAAGCTTTTGAGTTAATGCAGGCTTTCAAAATCCCCTCTTTTTACCTGTTTTTATCCTGCTGTCCCTGCTGATAACTCCTCCAGGTTCAACACTTATCACATAGATAGGCAAATCCCATTCCCGGTTAGACGCTCCGCCTGCTACAGTCATTCCCAGAGATTCTGTGTGATCTTTCCGGACAGCCACCACCTTCTCGTGACAAGTGACCGTGTGAAGGGCACCCTGTGATGGAGAAAACAGCAACAGGGAACACAGTGGGCATGCAGATCTCTCTGAAAGCTCAGGCATTTTCTACTGAAGTGAATACTCGATGAGGAAATACCACAGCACTTGAGAGCTGCCTGCCACGCCTGGCCAGATGGCAGGCATGGCTCTCCGCAGGGCTTAGGCTGAGATAATCTGGGCTCTAATGGTTAAAGTCAGGCAGCCCTCCCACCAAAAATCAGAAGTGTTTTAGTGTTGACACTAATGGAAACAGGTCTTTGAAATGTAAATAAGGAATTAGATTCTTTATCTGGAAAAAAAAAAATCATAGATTCATAGAGACACAGAACAGTAGGGTTGGAAGGGACGTTTAGACATCATCTAGTCCAACCCCCCCTGCAGAAGCAGGTCCACCTAGATCAGTTCACACAGGAACACGTCCAGGCGGGTCTTGAAGACCTCCAAGGAAGGAGACTCCACAACCCCTCTGGGCAGCCTGTGCCAGGGCTCCCTCACCTTCTTAGCTTTTTCTTATGTTTAAACAGAACCTTTTGTGTTCCAGCTTCATCCCATTACCCTGTGTCCTGTCACTAGATCCAATAGAAAAAAAAGGGATGTCCCAGCCTTCTGACATCCACCATTTATATACTTATAAAAATTAATGAGACCCAAATATATTTCTTATCCAAATGTTATGAGATCCATATATTTCTTGATATTAACATCACTAGTGGTCTCGTGTCACTGCCTATCAGCTCATGATTCTTCTCTTGCTGCTTGCTGTCTGAACATCATCTGCACAGTTAATAAGAAACGATCCACCTGGGGTAAAGGAATAAAACTCTTGCAGACAGATTAGAAGACAGACACTTCATTTGCTCCTCCAGATTTCTCTGTTTCTGTAGAAGTTACTGGTGGGAACACACTCAAAGAGTATGTGTTTCTGTCTGGGAAAAGAGAAAAGCATTGTTCTTCCTAGTGCTTGTGCTCACAAGGTCAATTAGACCAGTCACCTCTCCTGTCTCATCCCCTTATTCAATCCTCTGAATGTCACTGGTCACAGGGTAACTAGTATATGAGCAAGGGCAAAAGAAATTCACAGGAGGCTTCACAGGATGGAGAGACAACATAAGCTCCAACAAAAACTGTAAACTGAAGGTCACATTGACAATGCATCCAGCTCTTACAGACGAGTTTGAGACAACGATGCTTATCCAGAAAATCAGGATTTAACTGTTAATTCCTTGGATTTCCTTAAGTATTTCGTAAGCTGTGCTCCTGGCATGAGCTCCTGAAGGTCCCAGCCCCTCTTGCAGAAACAGCAGCATCCTTACAGCCTCATATGTACATGTACACGAAATGTAATACATTTCAAATGTATATTAAAAAACAACAAACAAACCTTCTCATTCACAAATGTGAATTCAAATTTAAACTAAGCAAAACTAATACATAAAACTCATTTAAAGCCACACTAATCTCTTCGCAGAAATCCTAGATCCCACAGACATTCCACCTTGAATACTGTGCCAGCAGCACAGAAAGTGGAGCAGAGGATGATGATGGATGGAGACAGAGGTAAAAAGTTTTCCTGGGAGCAAGGCAGGCTGTATCTTTTTGTGGTGTTTTTTAAAGGTAGGTTTGGTGGAACTAACTCTGCATCAACATTTCTGTGATGCCAGATTAACAACTAAAGCCAGTACTTTTTAGCAGCTTTGCAAAGGATCTTTAGATATGTGAGCAGAACAGTGCCACAGAGCTCCAGGAAGAAAAAGGCAAAGAGCTCGGTGGAAAAGGTCTTCTCTTAGGCTCTGGGCAAAAAACAAACCAATCTAGTTGTTTGGACATGTCACATCTGATCCATGTGCAAATTAGGGCTTGCAAACAAACCTAAACATTTCTGAAGGTTTTACAGCATTCCCTTTAAAAAAAGAAAGCTCTAGTCCAGATAGCTTTTACATGTCACCTTTGTCTTTAAGGTGTAAATGTTTTAAACACGGAGTTCTGTCTTTGCGCAAACTAAATGTAGTGTTTCATCCGTGTCTGTGAAAAACATTTTCCTTTGGAAAGGGATGCCTTCCCATCAGGAGAAGGCCACTTCCTGAAGCATGCGACATACAGTCACTACTAACTTTCACAACAAATACAGTCTGATATTTTGTAGCAAAACATGAAATTGGAATTAGATTTGAAGCTCTGAGTATTCAGAGCAATTCTATTTCTTATACAGTGTCTATTGTGTCTCAGCCACTAAAATCATGAGCTGATAGACCAGCTAATGCTCTTTTTGAGAGACTGGCACAGAGAAACAGATTTCAAAGCAGTGCTTAATAAGAAAAGATCCTGTTAAATTTCAATGAAGAATCATAAAAGTACTGGTACTTGTATGCTCAACCATGTAGGACTGCTTTTCCTTTGAAGCTGCTCTTCCACATGTCATTTTTTACATGGTTGCAGACAGAAAGGGATCGGGACGACTCGACTGAGACGAAGGCAGTGATGAAAGGAAAGTAAAGCCTTTCTTAGTAAACACACGTAGAGCTTTCTTGGAGGTACAACTGATAGTGAGTAAATGAGTTAAAAGGCAGTGTTTATCAGTGACTGCATTGCAATGCATTCTCTTCTAAACAATTGTCCTTCTCTGTCATTTTGCAGTGACCTGGGAGGTCAGGAGAAGAAAAACATAACAGTTCATCTCCTCTTTTTGTTGTGTTTTATTTTTTTCTTTTCTTTTCTGCATATTTACTGGAAAATAAATAGTTACAAGAGATTATCACAACATCAAAGCCATGACGCGTGTCTTGCAGGCAGAAGATGTAGCTGTGTCTGTTTGGAGAATGTACTTCACCTGAAGGCTAACCTGCTCATACGGTCAGAAAACATTGCCTGCTCAAGCAACAGGGGAACAGATTTGTTTTAATTATTAGACAATTTGTTAGAAAGGAGTAAGAAAACAGTTCCAATTAAAACCAAGTGCTATTTAATTAATGGCAAAGTTCCCACTGACTTCAAAGAAATTGAATCTGGCCCGTTTATGTGTTACAGTCCGACTTAACAACCTCAGCTGCACAAGAAAGTGTTTCTGACATATCTTTTCTGAATCCTAGCAGCAGACAGAACAGTTTGGGTTTTGCCTCCCCTATCTCCATTCCCAGGCAAACAGCTCGGTGAGAGCCTGTGCAGGAACAATCTCACAGCTTACAGGGAAGGACATGGTCACTACAGACTGTCCTCCTCTTCCCCCAGCACCTTGTTGGCTGCATGGCTGATTGCCACTGGCATTGGCTTGAAAGAGAGCTGCCTCCTCATCCTTTCCAGATGGAAGCAGGCTGTCGTGAGGGCAATGGCTTGGCCAAAAGTGGTGCCTGAGCCATGGCAAGATAGCTACTGGAAGTCAGTGCTTATTCTTGGTTCTGAATACAGCCAAGGCTCGAGAGCAGATTTCAGCGCATACTCACATACGTGACCTAGAGTGAGAGCTGCTTCTCTAAAAGACAATATTCCTGACCTGCTAAGCTCAGGGTGCAAAAAACACCTTAAAATTAACCAGAATTCAAGTCAATTAGCAATCCCTCTACCAGTTGTGTATCATGAAGCAATCCCATTGTTGGCAGAGGGTAGCAGACTTATCACATCCTGCACACATAGGGAGCTCCCTGGAACACACAGCCCAGCCAGTGAGCACTGCCTTGGTTTTGGGCAGGAGTGTGTGCTGCATGAAGACGCTGTGCAGGCCCTAGGCTGGCAAGCCAGTACTCCTGCACTAATGTCTACTTAAAAACAAACATTTCAAGTCTGCTAAAGCCTAGAGTTGAAAGATCTTGAATTGCAAATGATGATCAGTTAAATGTTCAGCCAAAAAGCGTGAGAAATTCAAACTGACACACTCATACTCTGTAAAAGGGCAAATAATCCTCCAATAATGATTGTATCAGACCAAAAGCCCACAGTGCCTGAAGCCTGTTGTGTCCACTGGCTATACTGATCTCCTGATTTATCGCCAGAGCTTTTTCTCTGCTATAAGCCTTCCAGTGAATGCAGATGAAGCTGAAAGAGAGCTAGGAACAGCTCAGGATTTTCTTTCTTTTTTTTTTTTTTTTTTTTTTTTTTTTTGGCTACGATCTTCCCTGGAAAGTGCCCAAATGGTGTCACTGAACAGAAGCCCACAGCAGCACACACACCCATGTGCTTATGCAGCACCCATCCCTAGCAGTAAAACAGGAAACTGGCCTAAAAGCCATGACTTATCCAATAACAGATGATTCACTAGTCTTTAAAGGACCATTTCAAGGCCAACATTGGTCCCTTAATCTCACAGCTAACCAAAATAAGGCTGGATTTACCATGAACTCTCATCTAACAACACTCAGTACAGGAAGGGAAAATAAGGATCCAGGGTGGTTTATGGAACACAAAGCATATTCCCAAATCCAAAATATGTTCCCAAATCCATGTGGTATCTATCAATCAGATCAACATAGTGGCAGAGCTAGCAGGTGCTCAGAGCTTCACTAGAAGTCACACAGAAGCTAATTGTTGTCCTACACACATCTCCCTAAGGAAATCATTTCTCCATTAGGGAGTAATGCCTTGCAGACAAATGATTAGATGGGCATTATTTGCTACTGCGTAGTTGCTACCGAGCATTGGCTCTTGTCTCTGGCTTAACTCCTGCTGATCCATTCTCACAAAGGCTGTGATTGTGACTTCACGAAAAAAGGTGAACTAAAACCAGATAGACACTAGTGTATTTTTTTTTCACATAAAAACACTGAAAAATGTATTGTTTTAAAAAAACAGAAGAACTTTTTTTTTTGAAGTGTCTCTTTAAGCATCTCTAGAATGCAGAGCCAGTCTTGTCTTCTGGCTGACAGCTGTGCACCCCATCTGACAGCTGGTGCAGTCCAAAGATCCCTTTATGGATGCATCTGGCTTGCCCATCAGGCAGGATGGATTTAAACCAGCCCTGCTTGCCCACCTCCCTGATGCACCCCTGGCACGGGTGGACAGAGGACCAGCTCACAAGGGTCTGCATGAGTGGTGACACTCTAACAGATTAATGTAAATTAGCCAGGTATGTGAATTGACGTTTAGTGAAATAAAGAAATTCAACTCCTTCAAGGATACACTTTGTTCTGCCCGTAGCGCAAGGAACAATACGGACTAAACTCAGAACAAGCATTTCCAAAGCTCTTGCAGCATTGGCTTCTGCTTTAAAGCCTCATATATTCAACTATGAGAGTTCCTCTGCATCACACAGAGTGCATCTTGCAAGTGTAAGGGCACCAAACTCGGGATGTAACCAGGTGCAGAGGAGTGGCTGGAGGGACAGTTTGGTAACTAGAGCCATATCTGGGTGAGACGGCTGCTCTGTGGCATGTGGCCCTGGGTCAGGCCCAGTTGTGCTGCGTGTTGCCCACCATCATCCTGTGTGAGTGCCAGGTGCTGCCAAGGCAGATCAAACATGTTTTGGGTTCAAAGCTCTACAGAAAGGCAGCATGCTGGCAGCAGCTGTGTGGACCAGATGGGTCAGAGCACAGGTATCTTGAGACAAGCAACGAACTAATAATTACTGTAATTTTCAAGGAGCTTATGAGAATCTCTCAGGCCAGTGCATGAAAGGTTTTTTTTCCTGAAGACTTTGCTCCAGATGGAGAAACTTCAGATAAGCCTCTTATTTTTGTCGGAGCATGTTGCCCTGTGCTGGCTTGTGCCCCTTGCCAGGTCCATACCCATGGCCCCTGCTCCACCGCTGCACTTTGCTTCCTCCTTCTCTCCCCTCCCCAGATGAAAACAGGGCAGAAGCAGTGTGTAAATAATGAGGAGCACAGCCTTTACATTTCCATTGCAAAGTAAGCCATGCTGTTTTTGGTGACAGAAACCAGAAGTGAGACTCCAAGACACTCAAAGAGCTGCTGCCCCACCAGTCTCTTGTCCCACGGATGGCAGAGGAACCCCGCGAGCACCGGTGTCCTCACCTTGCCAAGGGTGTTCCTCTCAGCAGGAGAGGGCTGGGGGCTGCCACCACTGTAACTCCAGCCAGCCTGCTGCAAGATGTCAGGTGTCTGCTGCCTGGTCTGTCGCGACACGATGAAGTGAACCTGCTTCTCGCTGGCCTGTGGGAAGAGGAACAGTGTGACTTCCACCACCATAAAACCTGGCACCTCATCCCC
Organism: Urocolius indicus; assembly: GCA_013401255.1. Taxonomy (NCBI): domain Eukaryota; kingdom Metazoa; phylum Chordata; class Aves; order Coliiformes; family Coliidae; genus Urocolius; species Urocolius indicus. The sequence goes on from WBNH01003872.1 coordinate 269,761, forward strand.
AGGGGATTCACATGAGGTGGATCCCATTTAAGTGTAGTTTGAGTTTCCCACTAATGTGATTGCAGCAACACAAAGCAGCAGTCAGTTCAGGTCATTAAAGTCCACAAAATTTACCACCATCTACTTAATATTTCTCTTGAAAAATTGTTAGCTCTGAAAAAATCCATTACTATCTGCCCCAAATTTATCTGGAAGCAGTGATCCACTGAAAAGGAGTGCTGATCATCTCTCACAAACACTTGCATATACCACTGCAGAGCAGTAACGTACCTGCTACCAGAGAGAGGCAGACAACCAGAGCTGCTTCTGCTGGACAGGAACACTGGAAAAAATGCAATTAGCTCTGAACTGAGGGATGTGCTTAATCCTTGGCTGATTAAAGTGAGGAATAAATGTTGTAACTTGGTCCACCTGCATGCAATGAGTGTGACAGATGTAAGGCAGCTTTAAAGAAAGGGCTATAGAACCATTTTGAGAAGTAAAATCCTACTGTCCCAGAGCAAACAGAAAGAGGGGGGGCAAGCACACAGAGTGACAAAGTTTAGGATGGGAAACTAGATCAAACTCACTCTAGGAGCAGAAACTGCAAAAGACAGTTAACTCAAGCTCAAAATGCTTCTTGACCTTTTTTTTTTTTTGCACAACATTGTCGTAATACTTAGGTGCCTGGGAGATGCTGCAAAGCTTCCACTGAGGCATGTTTGCTCATAATTTTTAATGTGCTATGTGTGTGCCAGTAGTGTTATTAATTTTGGGTACAGGTTAATTTTCCCTGTCACGTTGAATCAGTATTGTTTCCCTAGAAGCAAATGGCTGAATTCTTCCCTCTGTAAGATTCGCATTCTTCCCTTGATGAGACTCAGAGCAGTGACGCAAAGATGGAGCTGAGAGGGAGTGGGGTTTAGCTGGGTGAATCATATGTGTCTGCTATAAGGGCAAACCAACATACAGAGCTGAACTGACAAGAAGTGGAGAAGCAGCCTGAATGCTACAGAAGCATACTCAGAAGAAAAAAAAAAATAATCCTCTAATCTTCTCTCCAGGCTAAAGACCCTGGTGCTGTAGCAGGCAGGAGGAGCTCTTAAGGGCTAAACTCCAGAGAGGACTCATGCCTGCTTACTTGCAGGTTATTACCAAGGAACTGCTCAGCATCTAACACAGGCTCCCCCCTCAAGCATATCTGGAGCTCTGATGCCCCTGGGGATGTAGCAGCAATGCTTGTCAGTACAACAGTGCTGGGGGCATCAGACCTCCAGGCTTGCTTGCTGGCAAGCTGAAGTGCCATGCTTGCTGGGGAGAAGCTCCAAGGAAAGCTGGCATTGAAGAAGCAGCTGGAAACCAAATGCAGAGCTAGTTGCACTATTGGAATCATATCTCCCACAGACTATTAACAGAAGCCAGAGGATGCCCCTGGGATTTTTATTTTTTTTAGCTTGGTTTGTCATTTCTGGAGGGGGATTCAATAGTAGCAGTTGAGAGTTTTAAAAGACTTGGGAAAATGTCACTTTAGTTTTAAAGAAAATGAAATCTATTTCTCCTAATTCTCCAACTTCAAGCCTGAAATCCACATGCTCAGGCTGTGCTATTTCAGAGCAAGCTGATATCTCAGTAAAAAATGTGCACTTTGTTACATCCCCATCATGTTGGGAGATGTCAGTTTTTTCACCAGCAACTCAATTTTCCACTGCTTCTTAATAGATCATTTGGTACATACACACATATTTTTAATAAATTTCCAAGTGTTTTTACTAGCTCTGTTTTCATGGAATATTAATTCCTGGACTCTGGAATCAGCTGGTATCCATAAGCTGAACGCTGTATCTCTAGAGAAAGGAAACTGCCGTGTTCTCTAGTTTGTAATAGTACTGAGATGGAGCTGAACAATGCAAGGCTAAGCCTCCTAAGGGCACATGACCCCACAGAAATCCAGTTTTCTCTAATACAAACAAGTTCAACTTACACCACTTCTGTTTAAAACTCATCTGCTGCCACATGGTTAGTCTCAAAGTTGGTTATTTAGAGAAAGGTTGTAAATGTGATTAATTCTTTTAGAATGTCTAGCAAAAGTTCAACAAGAGTCTTTATTGCAATGTCACATTTGTCTCTAGGTCAGTCAAGTTTAGTAATTTCTCAGATGTCCTGAGTGTTTTAAAAAGTTATGCAAACAGCAAGATCAGCTTTTGTATTTATGTTCTTCCATATAAAAACCATTAACATTTCTACTGATCAGAATATTAATTACTCCCTCATTCTGATCCCTTCCTCTCTCCCTCTTACCACTTGTTTTTCCCTACAATTCCTTCTCTGCATTTTACACTGAAGCAAGATTTAAAAGCAGGGAGTCATGGTGGCAATTTCTGAGCATCTAGTAGACAACTTCACCTTAAAAAATGGCAGCAGTGCTGCTCCCAGCAGAAACTGCTCCATCTCTCCTAGGGATGATGAAGAGCTGATGTGCTCCACATCATGACCTGCTTGCTGCTGGTAAGAGTTGTCTGTTGTGATGGAGAGGGGATCATGCACCATTGCAGGTGCTCCAAACCACAGTGGTGGAAAGAGGGAGAGAGGAGGGTACACATCTGGGGGTAGTAAAGTCTGGCTCAGCCCATGCAGCTTGGCTTGATGTGCTCGCATGAGCACCCACTGCTCTGTTACCTTTTTACTTTTCTGGAGAGAGACTCCCATGGTAAACAGATGTGGAATGTCACGTTATTTAGATTAAAAGTGCCACATCTGACACCAAGGCCATGACTAAAGATGACATGACAAATGGGAAGCAACAAACTCCCAAATGTTACGATGTGTGCACATTCCTAATTAGCGCTTATGAGTTTTCTTCAGTTCAATTCTTGTGACTGAGCTTATAAACAGCCAGACACCTAATCTATCGATTAACAACTGCTTCACATATACTTGTGTACAACTGCTAAAGGCCCAAGGAATCAGACTGGTCTCAGTTATTCATTATTCAGAAGTCAAAACTAATCAGATTCCACAGAAATGTGATGTTCTCCCAGGTGTGCTTGGACTAACAAGCAACCACCACCTTTAGTGAAACCAGTCAGGTCTGTTTTTAAAGAAACTGAAGGCATATTTGAAGCATGCAGCATCGTCAATTTGGAGACCTCAGCGTGCTGTGAGTGACACGCTGAGGTCTCAACAGGCAGAATACTGTTGAGAAATCAGAGGACAGAGTAAAACATGGTTTCGTGTAAGAAGCAAATGCAAAACACTTGTGGCTTCAGTATAATGGTTTTTCTCTGGCATGACATGGAAACAGGAAAGGCAAATGATAACTGATGAAAAAACACGACAAAAAAGACAGGTTCCGGGAATTTCGCATTAGACAAATGTGATTCACAGAGCTCACAGCAATGCAATGTAATCCTGGCTGTTTGGAAACCTGAGTCTCCCCTTTGATGGGCATGTTGTTTAAATTCCCAGGGACTGGTGTGCATTTCAAGCATTATTATAAATAACATCCACTCTTTGGAACCCAGTAAGAACTTTAGCTGTGTTTCTAAACAGTGGTGCATGAATGGTCTCATTAGTCATGTTTCCCATTTCATCTCCAGGCTGCATGTGTTTTCTGCTTATGAAGCGCTATTGTCTTGCATTGTAGCCATAAAGAACTGCTCCAAGAATACCAATTTTTTAGAAAGGTTTTCATCCCAGACTTGTTCCCCTCAGAGAATTTAAACCTCCCTCCACCAACACTGCCTTCTGCTCCCTGGTAGTGAGTGACATAAAGTAATCCAGAAGATGCTGGACCAGAATTTCAACTGCTGGTATTATGCAAACGGATGCCATTTTCTTTACCCATACTATAAATTTCTCCATTAATGTTGGCCACAGCCAACGGTGAACCTAAGCTAAAGGAGGGATCCTTTCCACGAAATTCATGGATTGAATGCTTCTTACAGCCTGACTCACGTTACCCTGATCATACTTGTCGGAAAGGGGAAGCAATCAGCCTAATTTAACATCTTTTTGTTGAGGCACATGAAATGCTTCAATATGTGAATACTCTGCGTGCCTCTAAATGAAATGTAAAATTGCACAAGCACAATAACTGCTATAAATATGAGATAAAAGCAGCAAAAGATTCTGTCTTTGCTTTTTATGTTGAAGTTTTCTAAAAACATAGGCTGTAAAGAAAGAAAACAAATGAAAATAGTTCTGGAGGGGAAATTAGGCAGAAGCTGACTGATTTTGTAGCTGAGAAAGGCACAGGGTTTTTTTTCTGACAGTTTTGTGGTAAGACTGTTTAGTGCATTGCAGAGACACCGCTTTAGTGCTTCATGCAAGTCTATTTAGAGATTTATAATACTACGGATATAGATCCATTTTTCCCCCAAAACATCTGAATTTCCACGTGCCAGATTTAGGTAAAAAATATCTACAAGGTATGGAATACCTCCAGTCATAAAAGCACTCATGGGAAATCATTGACTCTCAAGGGATGATGAAACATGCCATTCATTGGCTTAAGCTGCTCTGGTTTGCTCCAGGGTTGCACCAGGAAGCACTACGGTTCCTTTGGGGCTGGAAAAGACAGGAACCAGCTGGATCCAGTGTTCCCAGGGTACAGGCTGGCCTGCCTTTTGGTGATGACATCACTCCTTGTCAAGACACAGAGTATATGGACTTTTACTTTGATCCATATATTATAGGGGCTGACGGTAGCAGGCATTACTGTGAAAGTCCATGACCATATTCACCCTTGTAGTCACAGCAAAACCTTTTAGGGGTGTAAATTCCTATCTAAGCTTGACACATCTCCTTCTCTCCTCCAAATAAACACACATGAAGTTTGGCCTCTGCTGCTTTGCAACAAATGGTGAAAATACAGTGCTTGGTTTTTTTCAGAGTTCAGAAATTGAGTTGAAAACAGTGGTGACAAACCTGTATGAGCTGGGCTGCGCTCTCTGGGCTGCCGTAGCGATGGTCATGCCCATTGATGGCCAGAACCCGATCGTTCTCCTGAAGTTGCCCATCGCGTGCAGCCACGCCACCTTCCAGCAAGTTGAAAATAAACACCCCCGGTTCGTCGGCCTTGCGGACCAGCTTAATGCCCAGCTGCTCATCTGGACTGCTTTTGTTTAGCACGACATGGAAACTGTCGTCCCTGTTGCAGTGAGCATCAAGGGAAAGTCCGCTGTTTCGGCATCGGTACCTCTGCTCTCGGAGCACTGTCAGTCGGAGCACGTGGCAGGGTTGCTTCAGGATTGACAGGGCATAGTTGTGAGGCACATTTTTGATATCCATGCCGTTTACCTGGAAGAGAGAAGTGTAAATCAGCAGCAGAAAGACTTTCTAATCTGATTTGGCACTGAAGATGGCAGATCTATTTACACAGATGCCTTCATACGAAGTGACGTGTGCTGTTTCAAACAGCGTCACACAGGAGGCCAAGATTGCAGTGCAGAACTGTCTTCGCCCCAAGGAAAGGACGCAGTGTACAGACACTTTCTGCCTTTTTTCCTCTTTCTCCTGATAGTCTCCAGACATACATGTTATTTTTCAGCTTTATTACTGCTCTTTCTCAAGCTCCAATATCCTTTCATATATCTTAGTTTTACTCCACTAGCTTCTGATTTCAGATCACCTTGACAGCCTTTCCTTTCACTCCTACCACTTTGCTGCTGTTTCTCTTCTTCATTATCTCGCAGCTGTTCTAGGTAGAGTAAAAAAAAATGTTCCCCACTAATGAAGCTCTAATTAAAATGAAGAAAAGAGCCTCAAAGTAGAAGCATAAATGCCATGGATATTTACTGGCAATTATGCTGATATACCACACCAGAGAATAAGGCTTTTTAAGTTTCTCAGCATTTTCCAGATAAGATTTAGCTCAAATGGTGGTAAAGCTGCATAATTGCCACTTCTTTAATTTGGCTGTGGAAAAGCAAGAGCAAAAAAACCCAAAAGAGTTTCCAATCAGTCGGGTCATGTCCATGTGTGTCAGAGTGACAGGGCGTTGCACTGCATTGCCGCTAAATGAAAACCAGTTGCAAGGTCATAATTTGTTGCTGTCTGGAAAACCTGAATCAGACAACTTATTTCCATATAGTTTTATATCACACAGGCTGAATCATTTAAAATATTAAGAAACATCTCTAAACTGCAATAGAAGTATTCCCCAGCAAGAACAAAAGCATTTGGTTTTGCAGGCTGCCTGTGTGGACACAATGGGGCTTTCCCCACTGTAGTCTGATGGGGCGATTGTTCTCCTAGAGACGTGGCTAGGCTAAATTTAAGTTGCCAGTTTGGGTATCACGAATGGCATGAGCTACATGAGCATGGGGCTGGAAATTGCTGGGAAATCTCATTAAATCCCCAGGCAATCAGCCACAGATGGGGAGAGCTGGGCTGGGTCTGTCCATGCTGCCATCGGAGCTTCCCACTGAAGTTTGAACATGCCTTGCAGGAACAGTTTTGGCTCAGTGGTGCATTACCTCTGCTACTCTGTGCTAGCACCAGGACAAAAAGCCTCCCTGAGGCATATGAGCTGGATGATGCTCATTCAGCTGCCACCTGGAACCACAACCCAGTGTCATGTTTAAACAGTGCCAGAGCAAAACATGGCCACATCATGATCCTGAGAAATCCTTTTGATCATCGTCTGTCAGACTCAAAGCAGAAGGCATGTCAGGGTTCTGACATGGCTCCAGTGTCCTCACCTCCTTCTGGGGTCAGGAAAAGTTGGGAAAACATAGTGGCTTAAAGGTGGTGTTCTGAACCTCAAAGTATCGTATCCTTAGTAATCATTCACATGGAATAGTACAAGTCAGTAGGGCTGGGAGAACTACTCAGAAATCGTACCAGTCAAACATGCCAGAGCAGGTAGTAAGATGGGCATCCAGAGTCTCACCTGGAAGATGACCCTGAGATATGCATGCCAGACCTTACAGTCCACCCTGCTTCCAGCTCCTGTAGCCTTATCCTAGCTAATGTCACTGTGGTGAGAGTGGGTGTCAGCACCAGTATGTTCAAGGCACCATGGCACACAGTGAGTGAAGCAGCCTGCTCAAACGCTTACCAGTAATTTGGGAGACCTATGCTGAGCTCTTTGCCATCTCTGGGTATGCTCTCAGCAATATTTGAGCTAGTGGCTTTAACTTGCTTGGGGTATTCCTGAGTGAGCTGCAGCTGTACCTTTGGCTTGCAATGTGAATATACATGTGCACTCCAACTACACACCACGAAAGCACCAAGTCAAGTCAAGGAACTAGTATTTTCTGTCATGATCAAAGTATTAACACAATTTAGCATCCTTGCAAAGCTCCAAGTCATTGGGGCAATTGAGAGTGCAGTTCCTATTTAAAAGCTGTTGCTGAAGCCACTGCTTACAATATACATGATCTTTAACCATCTGCCCTCGTTCTTGATAATCTGTTATACATTTCTATAGAAACAGAAGCAGAAATAACAGCCAATAGTTAATGTCTGACTGCTGCTCAAGTTTGTTCTTAGACATTTCACCTGTGGCAGCTGGTAGAGCAACATTCCCAAAATAGAGTGGGCAGTGTCTCACGCTCTGAGGTGTTGACCACAACATAGAAAGGAGCTAAATGCTGAAATAAATCTCATCGGCCTCCTATCACCTATCCTGATGTACAGTGGGATGTAAAACAGTGGAAATATCGCTAACTGAGATTTAAGTCCACAGTTCAGTAGAAATAAACTGGGCAAAAAGCCCAGCCTCTGCTTTCAGAAAAACACTTTTGCACCACTAGGTCAGAAAAACCAACAGTCCATTGTGCTACATTGTGCTTCAAATCTACAGTATCTGGGTAGAAATCAGCAAGGCCTGGTAGTGAATAGGAAAAATAAACAAATCTGTGAGCCTCAAAAACTGCTGAAATGAATTAAATTGGCATAGCAGGCTGAGGAACTGAATGTGTTTCTGCATGGGTTATTCTACTCACACAAACAAATAACGTTGCAAATCTCATCTCATGATTGACTTAGACTGTCTTATTTTTTATGATGATACTTTTTATCTTGTACCTCCCCAGTACTGTACCTTTAGTATCATGTCTCCAGGCAGCAGTCTTCCATCTCTGGCAATTACCCCATCTCGATAAATATGCTGTATAATAATGTGAACCAAAGGAGTTTCACTGCCTCCCACAATCCTAATAGCCAGGTTTTCATGGGGATCCGTACGGTTGATCTTAATGCAGGTAATTTCCCCATCTGGAATCAGGTGGTACAACCTGGGAAAACCTGGAAGTGTACATTGTAAGGTATTTATTTGACATCACAGCTTTGTTTTGTTAAAACATGCACCACAGTACTTCGCGTACCTGCCACCTACCCAAATTAGGCGTTATGCATGGATGTGATTTATACCAAGTGGGGAGGAAAGGCTACGTATGCTTGCTGAGTAGACTTGAAGGAATCTTTTTTAATTAATGCATTCCAACTTCCTTTTTTTTTTTTTCCTTTCCCCACAAAACACAGCCCTAAGCCTTTGATGTGATCCAGAGAAATTAAATGTATTTAAAAACACGTACTCCTGCTAATATTTTGAGAGAACAAAATACATTTTGGGTCACCAGAAACCCCTCTGAACCAGGTCACAGTTCCTTTCTGACCATAGAGCAGATGAGTGTGGACACCTGGACAAATGTTCATCCCACTGTGCTGGGCTGCACCCTCTGCCTCACTGGTTGCCCAGGCTACACAGTTTTCTTCCCTTTTTGTCATAGCTGAGGACTGGGTGCTTGGCTTGTGACATCCAAAGAGCGTTTTACCTTCTGCTAACAGAAAGGCAAGAGCTGTTACGCAATCCAAAGCACATTGTAGCTTTCCTACTAGGCCTCACTCCTCTCATCACTGCTTGAACACTAGGAAGTAGGAATGACTGGCTCTCACTGCAACACATCTGTGTTAAAATCACAGTATGATCAAGGTGCCTAGAGAGGAAGATCTCTGCCGGGCCTGGCAATCTGGATGTGGGCAAGAGGGAATAATGTTGGGCAAGGGTCCTTTTTGTATTTATAATGTAGTGGATAAGAGTATCCTCTTCTGAACCCCGCTTTTCAACTGGCATGTTTGCTTGCACAGCAAGTCACTAATACTTTATTTTCTTCTAGGTCAATTCAAAATTCTAATCAGCATCCAACAGTGAGCAAAGCTGAAGTAAATGCACCAGTGAGTTTTCTAGCACAGGTGTATCAGCCTTCTATTAATTTGAATCCCCCATAGGTGTGAAAAAAGATTTTGAATTTTGTGTGTGGGGGCCCAATCCAGAGCTCATATGAAAAAACTATGAGTTGAAAAATTGAGTGCTAATTTTTTTTTTCAATAACCTAGAAATGAAAGTACAGTGACTGTTGCTGAATAGCAGTAAAGTGATAAATGAAAATTAACAGAGCAGTGTCTGAGACAGAATAAATATTTTCTACAGAATTAATAGGCAACAAACCAGCAAGGCACCAAAACCTTTTGGGAGAGAGAGCAAGGGGAAAGGAAAAACAGGAGGGGGAAAAAAAAAAAAAGAAGAAACACCATGTCGCATCCCTTACCACTTTTTTGATCATTTGTTCTTCAGGGCAGGAATCTGTCTTCCTCCACGTCTGTAAAAAGCACCTACCGGTAGCACAGACTTCGACTTTGTGGTTTGACACAGTGTTGACAGGCAATACAAGTCTATCTAGATAACTATATGGCCATCATCAAACTAATAACCTAGTATTCAATTAGTTTATACTCTCACAATACCAGCTTCTGCATTAGCACAGGTTTATGTCAGTTTTGCATGCAATCTTAATGCCTCAGGAATGGAAGGCGCTTTTTTTTCCACATAATTCTCTATTTTCTGAGCGTTATTTGCCCAAATTATCTCTAGCCTGAAAGGTAGATTCACTCCTTTTAAATCCTGTAAGACAGATGCCTAATTTGGTGATCTACTTGCTCTGGCTTCCTTTATCCTGCATGGGCACCCAAAGGGAGTAATATCCACTTCACCTCTGAATCACCTCTGGAGGTGTTAAACTCTCTCCACTGCTATGTAAGAAGAAAGAGGCAATTAACTTTGGCATCTCAGTAGGGTACTTAAAATCAGACAATACAAGTGCTCATCAAAAATCACGTTATTTCAGTCTGCAACTATCTCAAAGCAAAATCTGAGCAATGTGGCAGTGAACAAGTCTCTACACATACATAAAACTTACACATATCTTTATATAATGTGTAAACTAATATAATTTCTTTGCATCTTGAACCCTTGACTGGTTGCAGTGGCACTTGGCTGGCTTCCAATATGACTTTATGCAGAATCTTTCAGAGGAATTTTCAGTCCCTAATTTCCTTCTGAAGTGTGCAGTCTGCAACAAAACAAATCTTCCCAAGACATTTTTCTTGGCAGTCTGCAAATCACTAAGGTTTCTCTTTTTATAGTTAGCAGTAAGTACTGCCTCATCTGCTATCTTCATCCAATTTATGTTCCTTACCAAATATAATTGATAAATGGCACCATTTTCTCTTCAGATGAGCCAAGCAACTAAAGTAACTTCATGCTTCCTTAATTTCTGCTCTCTTTATTGAAGACTTGCCTCTTGCGTTCATCCCAGACAGATGCATGAGTGTTTGTATTATCAACAACCTAGGCTCTCCTATGTGAAAAGTCAGTGCTTATTTTGATAAAATAACAGTAAGTTTGACAAACTGAATGTATAAAATGCAAAAAGTAACTTTTCTTTTGAATTAGAAAATTCGCCATCACTTTTCCACCAAACAGCCTGCTTACATTGTGCGTGGTTTGGACAAAACCTCCAGTGCCTATTTCAAGGTGATGACGTGTCTGGAAAATAATGTCTTCAGATTGATTTTTTTTCTAGTACATATACCATCCCCAAAAGAGACAGACCTTGTCTCAGCACCTGGTTGCTTATAGTGTTTGAGGCCTTGGCAGCCCAGTTTAAGAAGCTCTGACTGGGTTGAGGACTTGTACCATTCACATATATGCAGCCTGTTGTGAGGCTGCAGCATCAGTTTGTACAGACCCCATTTTCCAGCCCTTACACTCTTTAGTAGAATTCTCTGTTCTCTTTGACCAGGTTTTCCAGAGCAGGAAAACCCGGGAGTATTGCATACCTTTCTTTCCCATTTTATATTTCCACTCCTTAAATATCGAAGAGCTGTTCAATCTAGAAAGAAGTAAGCTTTCTGTCTTGTTTTTGGTGATTCTTGCAGGTTTTCCCACAGGGTGTTGTGTTTTTGTCACCGGGGGTTGTATGGAGCATTCTGAATCTGTCAATATAATAAAATGTCATCTGCATTCAGAAAGACTGTGTGTTCTTTTTCCTCAAGCAAATAACAAATAACATTGGAGAGGCCAGCTTTACACAGAAAACTTCCCTTGTTTGGTACGACGTAGGACATCGAGCACTCTTTACTATAGTAGGCACAAGACTGTAACACACAAATTTAAGTATGCTTAATATTCTATCCCCAAAGTTTATATTATTTGATGGTATTGTTCCCTCTGTGCTCAAGTTTCATCTGATTTCTGCGTGCACTGTGATCCTTCTGATAATGCTGCCATCAGGATAACTTCCGCCTTCATTCCCAGTAACCAGTGTGACAAAGCACTGTGTAATGTTTGCTATGACTCTTAAGATTAATCAAATCACTGTAAACAGAACTTCTGTCTGAAGTTGCAAGTCCTGATTTGGACCAGAAGGTCTGACTGATGTGAGGTGCCACCCCACTCCCACAAATAAAGCTATCTGCAGGGATGCATACCCATGCTTCCTAGCAGCTGGTCACCAGAACTTGGATGAAGCTTGTATAATCTGTCCTTGGAAAATTCTTGTGTGTATGAATGTCACACACACTTGTCCTAGTGTGGGCCTTCGTTCTGAAACTCTTCCTTCCAAACTGATTTTCATTTAGCATTTCATTCTCCCAGCAGTTTGCCATCATTTTGATTTGATGCCTTCCATTAATTTTCCAGGGATGCTAATCCGATGTCAGGAGCAGGTAGAAAGTAATGCCAACTCTAGTGTCTGTTCTTCCTTCTGGACATTCCTCTCACCAAAGGAGTCCCAGAATAACTAAAATGAAGCTGTTGTGGAGTTTAATGTCTCTCAAAAGTGTTATGACTATCTAATCTGCAACAGGCAAAGTTCAGAGTCAATCTCTCTCTTCTGGAAATTGCCTATCTCATCATCCTAGACCAGAGTGCTTTGAACAAGTTCTGTAAGATTTCCAACAGCTGTTTTGAGAAATTGGAACTGCAACTGAATCAAATCTGAGGAAAACAGAGACAGCGTGGGATTGCTGCAGGGTGCAGCCGTCCTGAGACAGAAGTTGGACTGTGCTGTTTTCTCCTGGGGCTGGATAAGACACTTTATTTTCTGTGCATAGAGAGCCCTAATGCCATGATACCCAGAGCCATCTATGTTTCACTTACCTTCATTTTCTTCATATACCTTTAAAAAAATGAAGTATTTATAATATCTATTTTACATACATATATAAATATAAAAATATATATATATACACACAACAGGGCTTAAACTGAACAGTAGGAATGAGATACACCCATGCATCAGAAGAGTCTGTTCTGTGGTCCTGCCAGTGCCTACTGAGGCTGCCTTGGTGTTGACTGCTGCAAAGCAGTAACAGATGGTAGAACTGCATCCACCATGAGACTAAGAAGGATGAGTGTGACTTTGAGCAACATCTGACATCCTCAAGCAATCATAAATTCAATTTCTTTTACAATGACTTGACTGCAAAATGGGACCAATGAATGTTTTTGAAAACCAACAGAACAGTTCCCTTTTATTGTAAAACTGGATAGAGTTTTTTGCAATTTCATTCCTAAATTTTTTCCTCCTAAAGCATTAGCTGGTTGTATGACTTGCGTTTGTAGATCACTGTGAGTAAAAGTTGTATATATATCTATAGTCTTTTTTGGAAGTGAATCTAAAGAGTGTGATGTCAAACTAAGAGCACAGTGATACAAACAAGCATAGCAAAGCTGGAGCAGTCTTTGCTTGGAGATATTTTATCATTTAAGTAGATTGTCAAGGTCATTTACACTAGCAGATCCAGTCAGAAGAGATTACATCTTAAATGCATCAGTGCCGGAAGGATGTCCCTGTCACCTTATCTCACGTCTCAGAATGAAACCGTCTCTCTTAAACTTTCCTAACTTCTACTTCAGATCTGGAAAGCTATTTCTAGCTGTAAGTACTACTAGTGAGACTGCTCTCAGGTAGATATCAGAAGACTGGGTGCGGCACTACAGACAAATACTTTGCATGGGTTATTTACAAAAGACCAAATTATTAAAAATAAGAAAACCTTACTGCCTCCTTCCCCGAAATATTTTCTTATCACTGTTTGCACTTTTAATTCACTTGTAAAAATGTTCTTTGGTTTGGACAACAAACAGTCCTCTGCTGAAAATCATAGAATCATAGAATGGTAGGGTTGGAAACGACCTCTAGAGATCGTCTAAATGTCTAAACTTTTAATCAGAGGAACAAAGAAAGTCAGAATCATTTCAATCCAAAATGAGTGCACATTGATTCAAGCAAATCAAACTGCAGGCTGCAAATGGAACTCATGAAGTAATCTTTGCAGTGCAAGACTGCTACCAGCTCCAGGTGTAAGATAGCATTACATTGTATATATTTCTCTGCCGTAATTACAATAGAACACTTTTGCCATTATATATGATATTTTTTTCAGTGTCCCTGGGTATGAGTTTTCCAAAACCATTACTGCATTCAGGGTCAAGTTAAGCAGAATCATGGTTATTTGGATATTTTTCTCTCTCACATCAGGAATGCACGCTCTCAGTCATAGTGCAACTGAACATCGGTGCAGCAGACATATCAGCTTCAGATTAAAGGCTCTTATACACTCCACAATGGGTAAACAGCTAATTTGCCATCAGTGCTACTGATGCTGTGGGCCAGTACATAACTACACACTATGGTTTTCATTCTTAGAGCTCCTTTGACCAAAATACAGCAAAACACAGATTAAACATAGACATCTGAACTGAGATGAAGAAATTCTGAAAACTGGGGACAGATGGACTATAATATGTTGAGCTTTGACAGATGATCTGACAGCCCTTTTATCAACAAAAACTTATTAGCAAGTTGTTTCACTCTGCCCACTGTGAGGCTGGCACAGTTTCAGTTTTATTCTGCTTATGCACTGACTAAGCATGATGAGCAGAGGAGTCACCAGATAGGTGGTGAGGTGCTGTCCAGTCTCACGGACCAATAAGATGTGTTTGAGATTTGCTGTCAGGTGGTTCCAGACATGAACCTGTGAAATTTGGGGCAAGGTGGTGACAGCTTTCATATGGGCTGTGGGGACCTCAGAGGCAAGGAGTCACCACCCACAGAAGCACCTCCATTTCCAGGACAATAGAGTGGAATGGATAGACAGATATGTGGGGATGCCTTTTTCCAATAGCTTTGGGATAGACCTTAAGCGAGCACAGGACAGAGCACGCTGCACTTCTTACCAGGAGTCCAACTGCAGCCTGCTCAGAGCAGCTGAGGCTTTGAAAAAATAAATAAACCTACAGAACTGGAAAAATAAAACAAGCCTTCAGCTGGCAGGATGGTGAGAACTGCTACAGAAAGAAGTATATTCATTTCCTCCTTCAACAAGAAGGAACAGAGAGCCTTTGAGATGCCATTACAGAAAGCACCTGTTGCAAAGGAATGAGTAGAGCTCTTTGTTTGAGTTAAATTTGTATTGCTGCAAGTTACTTGCTTGCATTTTTTTAAAGACCAAATTCCAGAACTGTGTAATCAAAATGCATTCTTTGCATATGCATTTAATACAGTAATTTCAGTATTAAGTTTCTGTGATCTCTTACGCAAGAGTAGCCGCTCATTAAGTAATTACATGTATACCTAGTTTTTCTGGTGCAGTAGAATCTACTTGGAAGTTTACAGGCATGCTTGATGCAGAGGAATGAAATCACAAGCAGAGTCAAGGAGAGAATGATGACCTTGACACTGTGTGATCTTGGAGAGAATGATGATCTTGACACCCTGGAGTGACTGCCACTTCAGGGTCTAATTATATGTCCCTTAAAAAGCAGACAAGAGAGTTTTTTCTACTGCTGGAAATGTAAAGGCCAGCATCTCCTTCTGATAATATCTGGACTGCACTGGTTTACTGGATAGGAATTGTTGGCTTCCAGATCATCCACACACTCTGGACATGAAACCAAGCTTTCAGGGGAATAGTTACTAATATCAACTATAAGTCTAGGTAAAAAGTGGTCATAAAAAAGGTCTATGTCCCATCCTGAAGAGGTAACTTTTGAAAAGTATGATCTTGAGACATGCAGAATTTCACTCTAGCTGAAGAAGAGCAAGCTTTTGCTTACAATGGATTGAATAGTTGTGATAGGAATGAGAAACATGTCTGTTAGAGACCTGTAAACAACTTACTTGCAAAATGATGTTTATAGGTCAAGGAACAGATTCACAGTAATTATATGGAAAAGGTTCACAGTTTTGAATGATCAGGTTTAATTTGGCCATGTGGACTAGGAGAGTAAGTACCGAGAGCACGGTTACATAGTGAAACTCTTCTGAAGGAACAAGCAAATCAAGCAGAAGAAATACTGAACACTGTTCTCTGATGGACCACTTCGAGAATAATGATGCCTAAACACAGCATTTGGCAATCTTTTGTCTTTATTTTGTGTATGTTTCAAAAACAGTTTGAAATACAGAGCAAAAATGTTTTTGTCTTCTTAAAGCACTTACCCTGAACATTTGATCTGGGAAGAGCTGAGGCACCAAGCATAGGAATAATAAACTCAATGAAGACCTTGATCAAGACGGTGATTCCCACTCTATTACTTCCTCTTGATGCATGAATGCTAATGTTGGCTTCATAATTACGGTTCAAAGCAATTAGTAACATTTGCTTACTGCTTTGAGAATGCCAAATGTGAAGTGTAACTGCCTGCCAGACCCCTCGTCCTGAGCATACGTCAGACAAACTTGCCTCTCCCCTCTGCTTAAGAGTAGAACATTCTTACCTCATCACCTGCCTGGCTAAGGATGAAATACAAGTCTGTCACCAAGGATCCCACAGAAGTGCTGGAATATTTACAGTACTTTGCACTTTCATATCATCCTCCCACTGGGAATTTCTAGTGCTTCATAAACATTAGCCAAAACTCATGAATTTTCTACAATGTATGATCACTGTGATCCATTTGCTTTAGGGGGACAGACATATGCTGATGAAGTCTCCTGAACAAAATGACAGAGCAAATCAATGACAGCTCCAGTAACAGATTCCAGACACTCAGATCCCACGTGCTAGATACTGAGCTAGCTGTAGCACGCAGGCTGTCACCAGACCAGGCTTACATGAGGTCCCACACATCCCAGCAATATTGTTGCCTGCCAATCACTAACAACTTTATAAAGAAGGAAAGACTGAATTTTCTGGGTTTTTCTAACCATTCACAGCCCACCACATGAAAGACATATCAGTCATGGACATCCAGTTCCCATGTGGACAGGGTGTCTTATGCCATTTTAAGTGATAACACAAGGAGAACAAAATATTACCTTCCTCTCCAGCAGCAGAGTTTGCAACAGTGTCCCGATCAGCCTGGTTGGAAACAGCACTTCCACTTTTTGTCCTTCGAAGAACACTGAATGCCTTGTTTATTTTTTTAAAAGATCTGCTTCTTATAGTGGAGCGTTCAAAATGTCGAGCTGCAACAGCAGGAAAAAACAAATTGATATAGTTCAGCGGTTCTAGGCTAGAACCACAGCAGCCACTGGCTTACAACGGGGCATGACATCAACAGCAAGGCTGCCTGTACTTCTCGTTTCCACCTAGCTCCAGCTGATATTTCAAGATTGCACCTACCCAAATTTGGATACAATTGTCCTACCTCTATCCCACATCCTGGAATTGCCACCTTCCCTGTCTGTTTTGCCAGCCACACAGAAATCTCCTGTGAGTGTGGTAGCCTGGGAGAGAATAATCCCCACTCAAGGCAGAATCAGCAGCAGTACTGTGAAAAATGCATGTAAAAGGAAGAAGCACTGCCCTTTCAAAGCCATGGAAATTTGACAACAACAAAAAAAGTTGGAACTTGTTGTTGGCAGCTCTTTCTGACAAAAAAATCCACACTGCTAACTCAAAACCCTGCAATGCTTCTGAAGCCACCAATTTCATGTACAAGCCTCAAAGTCTGTGAGGTGGGAGGATATGACTAAGTCATATCTTCTAACCTGGGTAAGGAGATACAAAAATAAAAGTCATAATACTTTCAAAACATGTCACTCTTTTTTCCGTCCTGCTGAAAATATCTTTGTGGATGATGCTGTTCTATCTCGTCAAGCTCTGCATCCTAGCCAAACATTGTAATCTAATAATACAACTTTCCCTCAAACCAGACTATGGCCTCTAAACTCAATAAAACTGGAAGGATTTAATTTCTTTCTGGCACTCTCCTCTTGCTCCCTCCTTTTCCTCCCATCTCTAGCCCCATGCACACAAGAAAATCGCACTGCTCACTTTCTAGTCTTCAGCCCCTTATCTATTATTCCAACATACAATGGGTGCAACACAAGGTCTTTGACTTCAGAGTCCTCAAACACAAAGCTTTGAACTCAGTTAAAGCTTAGGAGTCTGCCTTTGGCCAGGCTATGTTTGTCAAATATGACACTCAGAGCCAAGTTCAGTGTCACAACATGAAGGATCAAGACAAGGCTTCCTGGTGAGACTTGTCCCCAGTCATGGTTATTTCAACAGGACCAGTTCCTTCGAGCTGCATCTCGCTGGGAGGCTGGTAAACATCCACTAAGCTCCCAAGGCACTTCTTAAGGTTCATTTTCTTGCAAATACTGGGCAACTACCAAACACAATTCCCAGACAGCTTTTGGGTATATGCCCATGGCATGGTCTATGGGGGTTAATTACACCAAATTGCACCATCATGTTTTGATGATGCCATTACATAGCTACATCATCTCCTCAGAACATCACACATGCAATTTGCTCCTTCAATCGAGCTGTCTTGCCTTAATAATCTTTCATAAAGACCTGCAATTTACACATGTGCAGTTAGTCCTTCTTCAGCTTGATTCAGCCTCTGGCCAGGCAAATTTGGTTTTCGCCTCAAATCTATCGGGTTCACTGGTTGCATAATTTGATGAGCCATGTAAAATTAAAGCTTTCACTCTCTTCTTTTTTTTTAAAGCCTCCAATAACATATGCTTCACACAAAATGAATGCTGAAAGAGGCCACCAGGCTCTGAAGCCATCACTTTTAGTTCTTACTTCTGTTCTGGTTACTGCGATGCTGGTCTCCGTGGCTGCTGCCTGACTGGCTGTCCTCCAAGGTGGGGCTGAAGGCTGGATTCACCAGCCCTGGCTCGTCTGTTATTAAGGCAATGGCCGCAGCTGCTGAGAGCTCTGGGCCCAGGGCAGCTACTGCTAAGCTGGAGCCATGGTCCGGAGAGCAGTCTTGGGAACGTCTCTTCCGTTCCTTGGTAAGGCCATAGTGGGATGCTCCTTTACATCTAAGGACAAGGAAGGAAAAAGAACTTATTGTAAGAACTTATATGTAAATTTTGTGTGTTTATGGAAATATCTGACTCCAAGGAATCACTTGGAGTACAAACAGTGGTGACCACAGTGGCCAATGAGATACAGACTGTTAACAAGTGCAGAAGATGCCAGTCCTGCCAGGAAATCAGAAAGAAGAAAAACTGTCCTTCAAAGTAGCTGAGTTACCACCTTCCATGGAAAGACTGCTGCTGAAAAAGAGAAAATACAGAGCTACAGCCTTACGTGTAGTCTCATGTGTATAAATAGTTATTGTGGATGCAACAGGACAGGAATTGCAAGGGGCTAATTAACCTAGAGGCTATAGTCTGTAATTTCCTGGTTGCCTCTGGTTGACAAAGGAGAGCAGGTCTCCAGGTCTGCTGGTGAAATAAAAGATGCCTTACCCAGTGATACACCCCAAAAAAAACTTTCCTGGTCATCAAGACAGTCACATCAGGAAGACAGTGCTGTCTTCATGCAGCAGGCAGGGTTTGCCCTCCAGGTAGAGGCCACTGCAAACAATGAAGGGATGCAAATGGAAGTCTGTCTGAATCAAGTCCCTGCCTAGGGCCTGTACAAACCTTTTACTACTTGAACTGCACCTGATAAACTGTTTTCAAAATCAGTCATGGAGATAAAAGTTTCCAGCTCTGCTATTCCAGTTCAGTAGAAACACTGAAATAAAGGAGTCACTGCCCTGATGGAGAAAAAGGTTCAAGAGGTGATGGAGGGTCCCACTGGCCTCATAGGCTCCCCAGAACCAAAGAGCAGTGCAGTGCTCCCACCAAATGACTGAGCACAGGTCCTCAAACCTCAGACCAAGGTCCTGGGGCCAACCTGAGACTCCACCAATTTGGGGATCTCAGGGCTAATTCTAAAATAATTCCAGGGGAAAATTCAAACCTTGAATCATACATCAACCTGGACCATGACAAACTCTGCTGTTTCTGGTGGAGACATATGTGTTTCCAGAAGAGTTGAAGACATGGCTTTGTAAGAGGCAAATTACAAGCCTGCTTTGAAACAGTCTTAGCTCTTTGCTCTAGATTCCTTCTAGACAGCAAAAGTAGGAACACACATGACATTTCTTTCTTAAGACTGTTAAAGAAAGTCACTTGAATGAAATTAAATGTCACTTTGCTCTTCATGAGTCAGTATTTAATTAAAGCTGTAAAGTAACTGCATAGACAAAGTGGCCCAAGGACATAGCACCTGTGATTTTTCTCTAGTACCACTTCTGCCCACTGCCCACCCACTAGAACATTATTCACTGCATTAAAAAATAATAAATCTGCCCTTTAATCATAATCTAATGAGCTTGGCCTACTTTCAGTAACTATTACCTCTTTCTTCATAGCAAAGGCTAACTGATGACTTTCATAAAAGCACCCTGTAGGACGAACTCACTGAAATAGCTGCAGAAACCCTTAGGGATAGAAAGCTCTCCGTAATACATGGCATGCACAAAAGGCAATGCATAATACATACAGTACACAACACTAGTGGGTTAAGTGTCAGAAAAAGAAGTATTTCACAGAACAGAAGCTTTGGAAGAGAAATGATTTATGGAAGCAGTACCTGGGACAGAAAGATGAAATGAGGACAAGTCACAGAGCTCTCTGTATCAGCTATGGAGCAGCGGTTTAATTTCTCTTATGGTATTGTTTTTTTTTATGAAAGATGATTGAATTTAAAACTTCTTTTAGCACAAAGCTATGTTTTACCATCATTTACCTCATAAACCTCACAATACAAATCATATCATATTGATGCAACTGTGTAAAGGCTTTGTATATGCTTTAAGGTTTAGATGGGAATGGCTGTGGCAGAAGCTATTTATAAAACCTTTTGCAAGCAAAATGAGGCATCTCAAAAGAAAATACTCTTCTGGAAATGAAGGTTGATCAACTATTTCAAAAGACCAATAAAAAGCTATTTAAGACACCTAGTCCGAGATAAGACGGCATCAATAATCCCGCAAAACAGAAAGGAAGAGCTTTCCTGCCTCCACTGCAGCAGGCATTTTCCTGTTCCTTCTCCCCAAAAAGAGGTGATTTGCTCACCCCCTGCCCCTCCTGAGCATCCCACACCATGGCAGATTGCTCTCCTTTCTATTTCATAAAAATCAGAACCACAAAGGCCTTCAGACCTTCACCTCTTGTAGCCTACCTAAACTTCTCCAACACAGCATTTTGGGAACCTGCCCTCAACCTCTCCCACTTGCAATAAGGTCATTGTTTACTAATTCAGTCTTTGAATGCTCAATAAAATACTTTAAAAATATCTAAAAAGACAAAATGAATGAAATGAATACAATGAAATGGCTTTGAGGTGAATTGTTTGCTGTTCTCAAAAGACAGTCTCTGCCTTACAGACATCCTGCCAAGATTCAGAATATGATAAGAGCTATTCCTACTACCCATTTTATTTCATTTGCCTCTGTTTTCACTGTGCCAGTAAAGTTTCAGAAACTGATGTTAGAGCACCAGACTTAGAGGTCGCTCCTCAAATGCGGATTCTATCTCTTTTTTTTTGTTTTTAATTTGGTGAGTTGTATACAGATCAACATGTACATCCGAAGTGGTTTTGCCCAGAATTCCCAGCTACATGAATTCAACCACTGCCTGGTGCCCATCTGTATTTCACTACTAAAGCCTTAACTGTCTGTGGAAATCCTCACTCACTGCAGACACCCAGTTAACAGCATCAATCCAACAGCAATGAACAGAAGACAGTTACTTTGAATGTGGAGCAGGCTGACAAAGTTTTAAGATGTGGCTTGTTGGAGGAGACAAGTTGTCATGATACAAAGCACAAGGCATATCTTTCTAACTCTGCCAGAAATAGTTAAAAGAGAACCAAAGCTCTCCAAGTTTGAGCACTGAAGCTATTTGTTAAATAATTGTGGCAGGCATAAATGAACACAAATCAAGTCTTCTTTCTTCAGATTAACACAGTGTCCTTGAAGAAGAAAAAAAAGTTCCAAGCCCTCAAACTTGTAATAAAATCTATAACAGCATCTCTTCACTTTCATTGTTTTTTTGTGCCGACACTGCTGTGATAACAGAAAACAGAAGAGATGATTGTCTAAGCGGAATCATATTTATAGTCTCAGCTACATTTTCCCATATGGTTGGATTTGGCTCCCAGAAATGAGAGATCCATAAAACAGCTACATGCCAGTACTAATTAACTCTCTCACTGTGATTATTAATCAGCTGCCTGATTTACAGCTGGAAGAATGGGACACCTGATTCACATAGGCCATTCAGAAAACAAATTCAATGCTGTCTGGTGGTCAAGGTGGACTACAGATTTATGTTGCTTCTCAGTTATGCCGTACAGCGAGTACATCTCCACAGCCATATGATACTGAAACTATTTGAATGCCAAAACCGAGAGAGATAAACAGACATGAATAATGCGTGTTGTGCATTAAAGCAGTGTCACTAGGTGAGCACAGCAAATCCAGAATAACAGTTTCTTCTGTTTGTACAGCCTCCTTTATGAAGTAGAAACATGCTGTCCTAAATCCCGGCTGCATAAGATAAGCAATGGGCAGTGAGAGGACAATGGTGGCTGCTGAGACTTCACCCAGGGCTGCAATTTTGAATGGCATCAACGCTGGCAGCCACAGGACAAGCCTTGCCCCATGTCATCCCTGTATAATTTGGGCTTGACATGAGCCAGGATTAGAAGTACCGACCGCATGTATCACACCCTGACCCAGTCACATAAACTGTCTCAAATGCTCTGGTGCCCCTTAACTGACCTGGTGGAAAGGCTGATGGAGAATTTGAAGATGACCATCAAGGAGTGTCCTGGATAACCTGATGCTACTAACCTCACCTACAAGACCCTGGTGACAGGTTCTTGCTGTGTCTGGGAAGGAAGTCGTGTGCGGGAAGAGTTGGAATTGGAGAGCTTTACTCACAAGAAGGTGTTGGCAATTCCTGCTCCACGGGAACCATTTGCACCCTGTGTGCATCAGCAGTGACTGTAGCCCAAACATAACCCAAATACCAATCTCGCTTCTCCGAATCCTGGTCCTCTGTGCAAAATTCCTCTTTTTTTGCTACGTATGAAAATCAATCCTTGAATTGAGTGCTTAATGACAATGCTTTTTCCTTGGTAATTCGGAGTTCTTAAGAGAAGTGACCACTGCATGAATGCTGCATATGAAAAAAAAAAGCTTCACAAATAAGTACCTGAATTATTTTTTTTTAAAAAATGCACTTGCCTTGTCTTTTCTTTGTAAAGAATTGTGTCATGTCAAGAGCATTCCCTCCTGTAATCACCAGCTACAGCTAGGAAGGTCCTGCCTACACTAAACCTTTCTCACTGTTCATAAAGAGGATGAGACATCAAAAAAGTAAAGTTTAAACAACTGGATTTACTGTTTCCCATCAATATTCACTGAAAGTCAGGCTGCAAAAACCTTGTCTAAACATGCAACTAGAGATAGGCTGCTCTCTGCACCTGCACTTGAATTTCCTAATGCCAGCAACATTTCTAGATGTTCACCACTGCTGTTCTGTGCACTCTGTACCCTGGCATTCACGCACCTGGGTATCATCTCCCTGATGATCTCTCAGGGTCAGAGGTTTGCAGTCTTTTGTAGGGAAAAAAAAAAAAAGCTCATTTTTTACCTAGCTTAAATGAGAAATTGTCCCAGTTACTATTACTTTTTCACTTCAATAACCATATAAACAAAAACCTTTTAGAGACAGCTTCCTGACACCTGGGGCATCAGGGCTGACTAGGAGGGAGGCACAGGCTGGCAGCTTGAGCCTTGCTGCCTCTGGAGGGCCGAGGATGAGTGATTCCATTGTATGCTTCCATAAACACTGCTCTTCCCCATGTCAGCATGGAGATAGCCGCGCCACTAATTCAGATGAGGCGAATGGCTTCTCTGTCTAGTTGTCAGAGAGATTTTTTCATACTACTTGCTCTCCATTGTCAACCAGAGGCCTTTGTTAAAGTACAAACATATAGTAGGTTTAGCGGTTCCATATTTCTGCATTACTACTCTATAAATATTTATAAAAGATCCTTGTAACATTTATTTCTTTAAACTAAAGTTATTTAACTTAAATACTTTCCCACAAGACAGAAATAACCTTTCAAATGTTTTGGGGTTTTTTTTCCAGTTTAATTTCTGCATACCCCTATTAGGGTTTCCCAGGGCTTTTTCTTTTTTTTTTTTTTTTTTTAATAATGAAGCCATCTTAACACAACAAACTCTAGAACTACCTTACTAGCAAAGCCTAAAGTTGTGTTCTGTCCTATCTGTAAAGATCTGACTCCAGGGAAAGGCTGTCATTTTTACAATGCTTTTGCACTATGATGCTGTCAAACAAAATATATTTGTACATTATATAAGGAACATGTACACAAGTGTCTGTATACTTACACATCCATGTCAGCTACTCTGTATGAATTTGGGTGCACCAATAAAAAAGGAATTTGTAGTTCCCATAGATTAACAATTTTAATTTTTTCCTAAGCATAAAAAGAAAAAGATTTTGAGTGTTCTTTAAAGTTACTATGTTAGTCACCAAATATGGTGACATACTCCTATTTCTGTGATTTGTTTGCTGAGGAGTAGCAAGCACGACTTATGATTTTGGTACAGGCTCTTGGAATTTTCTGCACTGGTGAAGAATGGAATTGCAGCTCAGAGTTCAGTTCCCAAAACTACCAACAGACAGATAGCCAGAGCCAGGCACAAATTGAACAGGCATTCAGTGGAAACCAAATCCCCATTTTAAACTTGCTCATACTGAGGAAAGGAATGAATCTCCAGATTTCCTACTAGTTTTCAGGAGAGCTGAAAGAACTTGGAACACATTTTTATTCTTAAATAAATTGCAGTTTAAACTTCATGTACATGCGACCCAAGTATCATGTAACACGTGGCCGTATTTAAGCTTCCCCCTCACCCTGCCTTCTCTTTAAAAAGCAAAACCTCACATTTCAACCACAATCATCAGAATCTATTACAAAATCTTTTAAAAGGCCCATTAACCTCTACCATGGGAACCAGGGAATTGCAAGAAATAGATAAACAACACTAGTTGTCTGCAATTGTGGGCAAAAATTGTGACTGGGATTATTGTGCAATGACCCCAGTTATTGTTGGGACTGCACACACATTTTTGGTCCAGATCATGTTCTCTCTCTCTCCCTGACACTTATTCCAGGCCATTACTCCGTCACTGATGATTTTGAAAGTACAATTGTACTGATCTCTCGATTTAGAAACTACAACTGTACTGATTTCTTTTCAAGGTTCAAGCATCATTTCTATACCATTCCAACAAATTGCAGCTGTCTTACACGCAGGAGAACAGACTTGTAAATTGCTCGATGTAGCTGAGGTGGCCACGTCAGAATACAGGCTGGAAATGACAACTTCTTTAATGGATTAGCACAGCTTCTGTATCATGCCTAATGTAACTACTACTTTAGGGAAGCTAGTATTCACATCTGACTTTACGGCTTCACCTTCTGCTGCCCCTTCCCCACATGTGCCTCAGTCACCAAAGCTCAGAAAATGCACAAGGGTATCAGCAGTCTGCTTCCACTGCTCACGTAAGGCATGGCCTTGTGTTGCTGCTGCAGCTTCTACCTTTTCCCATGCTGCCTTTAAACATAATGCTTTTAGAGCACAAGTAGGCCTCAAACAACAAAAACGAGCAATTAACCAGAGTGAAAGACTGCAGTTAGCCTATTAATCATTATTTGCTCCTAGATTACTATAAACAAACATTTGTCATCGCAGGGAAGTCACTGGCCAGAACTACAGAACCAGTGATCTTGTGTGATGCAAAATGACAGCAGTATTTATTTATATTGTACATACTTAATTAGATACTGAAGCTTCCCAAGAGTAATCTACATATCTCATGCAATCTACTCACACCAGCTGACACAAACAAGGGAAAGAGAGGAGCAGCACATCATCTTTAACTCTTGGTAAGTGTTCAGGTACTGACACAGCAAGGAACCTAAGAGCACGTGGGTAGGAGATACCAAGCAAAATAAGAGGGCAAACCAGACACATGGTACTAGCATTTTTGAGTTTCCAAGAGTCTGTAAAATCTTCCTAATGGCTTGCAGTACTTTTAGCATTCAACATACAATACATCACTTAAACCCACTAATCCTGTTTGAGTGCTGTATTAAGAGTCCTAAAGTACTAAAACTCTTGACTTCAGTGAAGGTGGAACTTGATGAAAACTTTACCAGGTGCTTTCATCACCTTCCAGAATGGCATCATTTTCTATACAACACACTTGAAAGCTTCCATCTTCCCCACTCTTTAAGTAGTTTAAAAATCAAACATCATTTCAAAAGAAAGTGAGAAAACACAAATTAGGAACCCCCCCAAGACATTTCTTCATGGAAAACTTGGGTACTTATCAATACAATACAATAAAGTTCTTTTATCTACAGATGGTGTGCATGAGGGAGCAATTGCATGCGATGTGTGTCAATTGGGTATTTGGAAAGCAACATAAGATCTGCCATCAGCAGCTGTCAGCTTCCTAGCTGGTTTTCAAGTCCATCCAAGACCCTTCAAAGTACAGCACTGGTACTCTGCAGGCAACCCTGGCAGGCAACCCTGGCCACTAATTTTGCTTATACTAATAAAATAATGTTTTATCCATTTTACAGTAGGAATTGAGATTGGATGTAATGAGACTGCAGTAGGATCACTGAATACATTCCTCATTTAGAACCTTAACTGAAAAATGAATTCCACCTAGTTGCCTTGCTATATCATAGCATACATAAACAAAGGCTCAAAACATGTTAATGATGCTAAAATCAAGTTATCTGTGACACAAATAACAAGTACAAGGACAAGGAAATTCTTAAGGCATTGCAATGCCATACTTCATAATACTCATAATGCAATGCACTGGGGGGTTTTTCAAATTATGTGGACACTTAGTAGGCATTTAATCCCTTGATTCATGTGTTTTTCATATTTATTGTTCAGTGATTTGATCACCGGATTATATTGAACAGGTATAACTAGTCTCCCGGAACTTAGTATCTCAGCATTGTCTTCCCCTCCTACTATCCCTACCTATACTATAAAAACTTTATGATTCAGTGAGCAAAATATGCTTGCAATGGGACAAGGAGTTTTGGTTTTTTAACAAGAGTGACAGTATCAATGCAACCCAATTCTTGCAGCTACTGACAGAATGGCCTGCCAGACAGAAACTTTGTATTTACACATACTTGGCACACATTTCTTTTAAAAAAAGATAACATCTGCTGTGCCACAAACTCTGCAAGCCAACACTACTGAGGGTAGTTTTGAGGCTTCTGTTGATACAAAGCAGTAGCACACACACATAAGTATCTAGGTGAAAATAATAAAAAGGAAACATTGCATTCCATTTTGAGACGTTTTCAATTCAAAGCTTGGGTTTACTAGTACATTCTCCACTGGAATTCCAAATTCCAGGAAACAATGAGGCTGAAGCCAGTAGATAATGAACTCTGTCTTTATACCCTCTTATTGGCAGAACATGCTGTGGACAGCCACTCACAGCTCTAGTTCTGATGCCATTTGCCTCTGACCTCAGCAACCCAAAAGTCACATAAGATCCCTTTCAGGTCAGCATGGGTATTTAAATTACATCACTCACACATATGAGCACACATTAAGCTCCGAACACATCTTTGCTTCCTCATGGGGAAGGTCAGAAAAAGAAAGTCTCAGCATGTCTTTGCATTATTTGAAAAACCGCAGAGACCCCTGCCAGATGTCCATCTGAATGTTGAGAAAACACCTCCAATCACCATGACTAAGTAGCATCCCAGCATTTCTCAATTTAAAAAGCAGTTCTCCTGTCCTATCAAACCTGACGTATGGTATGCAATGAGGACCTTGAATCAGTCCTATGAGAAGTGAACTGCACGTCACTCACAAATCACTGCGTATTAAAATCCTAAAACAACATGAGCTCCTTGTAGGGGTGGGGAAGGAAGAGTACAATGTTTCCTGGTATATATCACAGTTCAGTTTCCAGGATTTCAGCCTAAATGAGTACCGACACAACATTGACTAAATATCTCATTACACTATGTTTTTTTTTCTTTTTGTGAAGATAACATAACCAACAAAACATTACACTGGAAAACATCAGTCTGGCTTCTGCTCCTTCTGGCTCTGCAGTCTTCTCCTTTGCACCTATGGCTGGGAGGGGATGGATCAGAGGGATGTTAGAAATCAGTTTTCAGAACAAAATGCTTCAAGCCCTGTTGGCATGCAAAAATCTTCACTGCTTGCGGTTTTATGGGTTCCACCCAGTTGGATGAGAGATATTTCAGTGAGATATTTCACCCTCCCATTAAAATGAATACACACTGTAAAAGCATTTGAAGGCCCAGAA
Organism: Urocolius indicus; assembly: GCA_013401255.1. Taxonomy (NCBI): domain Eukaryota; kingdom Metazoa; phylum Chordata; class Aves; order Coliiformes; family Coliidae; genus Urocolius; species Urocolius indicus. Next base: position 297,762 of record WBNH01003872.1, read on the forward strand.
AGCCCATATGTAGTCACAGCACAAGTATGGCTGGAATGTTGTTTACAGTTTTCTGAAAGCTCACATAGTAGGAAATGCTGACTTATGCTGTAAAAATTGTGAAACCCACTTTTTTTTTTGAATCATCATTTCTTAACAGAACGATCAGAAATAGTTCTGTTTCTTCATACAAATCTGAAGAAAGCCCAACGCACTTAACCTTAGTCTAATATAACTATCTACAGGAAGTATTGCATTCAATATAATAGAAAACATAAAAAACCCCAATGGTGTGGTTCCCCTCCTGCTCTATGGGGACCCCGTCTGTTCTTGCTTGACCAGGGAGGCTGATATAGCTCACACTCTCACACCTCAGTTTGCAGGACTGCTTTAACCACTAAGTCACATGTCAGGTTTGAATAAGGCTGATCTCTACTCCTCCAGCTGAAGCTTATTCAGAGAGGTGGATTAGGCAAGAGGGAGCCCATTGCTACTGCCAAAAAGAAAAGTGACACCTTGGGAAGAAGAGTCTGAGTCCTGCTTCAAAGGCTGCTGTGGTTTTTCAGTTGAAGTTGGGAGAGCTTCATACGAAAAGGCACTGTTAGTCCAGCCAGTATCTTGGGGAAAATCTGGCAATACCATTTAGGCACACAAGCCCTTCTGTAGTCTGAAGCTGAAGGAGTGACCTTAAAAGCCTCAGATACAGGTTGAGAACTTCTCATTTCTCTTTTTCTTAGACCACCAGGATATAACTGATGAATCAAGAGATAAAATACATAAACTAGTGTGGAAGCAGGAATTCAGTCCTGAAACCCTTTAATTACAAAATATGTAAAAAAGAGTGGGTACTAACAACACAAAATATATTTCCCTGACAAAGGTGAGTATCATAGAATTATAGATTAGCTCAGGTTGGAAGGAGCCCTGAAAAATTATATGGTCCAGCCTTTCATGGGAAAAGAAGCACAGATGAGATTTATGTAGGACCCTCTCCAATGGTATCTTGAAAACCTGAAGTGATGGGATCTCTACCATATTCCTGAGGAGGTTGTTACAATAAATGAATTTCCCACTGCAAAAAAAGTAGGAAAAGGAGAAAATGACTTTTGAATAATATCTTATTTTAAAACCAAGTTGCCCAGGATGCTGCATCTTCACGTACCTTAGCTTGCAGAGGCTACAGATTTGGTTAAGTATTCTGCTTAGATTTCATGCTATTTTTGCATAGTATAAATAAGAAAAGATGTTTTCACTCTCTTTTTTTTTTCTTTAATTATTCAGTTTACTAAAAAAACACTCAGGATACAAGGCAGTCGTCTCATACTATCCTGTTACAAAACACATCAACTTAGGTACTCACCCTGTTAAAATACAGGAAATAGAAAAAAACAAAATCCAAGTATTCTTTAGGAAGTTGGTCCTTCATTATCCTTTTACATCAATTGTAAAAAACCCCTTGGAAATTATAATGTTCAAGATATAATAACTATTTTTTGCTATTGAAGTGAAAATAGAAACATTGTGCACGCAGCTGGGCACCTAGAAGACTGCAAACCTGGGCAGCGGGTTTGGAGAACTGAACCTGTCTATAAACTGCAATTATATTCCCCTGGGTCATAAAAGATGGTGGCCTTGCCCTTGCTGCCCTAGGAGAGGGCATATCCTGATTGACCTTGTCGCTCCCGCAAAATGAGTTGAGGCTGCTGTGCGAGAGGCTGCCTTGGAATGAATCCACACTTAAAATTCTGTGTGGCAGGTTGCAGCATCTGGGTGACTCAGCCAGCCTCTGTGCCCCAGGCTGTTCCAGCCCAGGCTGAGACTTTATTAATGTCACAATTTAAGTGGACTTGGGTCTTGTTAGCAGTGATGATTGACCCCCTGAAGGAAAACCAAGGTAGCATAGGAAATGATGTCAGTTTATTATTGACTGTGAAAGGGGGATAATTACATCGGTCTTCTTCAAACTGAGACAACCCTGGCTCTTCAGAAGGGAGCTGGCAATCTAACCTTCAGCAGTGTGCTCATGCCATGCCTCATCACCTGCTAATTTTTACAGCAACAGCACTGCCCATATTGTAACTCAAGGTGACCCGAGCCACCACCACCACCACCAGACAGGATCTCCAGCTGGACAGCCACACTAGTGTCCACACTGTGGGCATCAGATATGTTGGCAGCCCTGATTCAGACATACATAACCCAAATCATACTTGCTCCATGTAAATATCACTGCAACAGCATGTCAATGCAAGTGGCTTATCAAGCCAAATTGACCAGCTTTATATCACAGAATAATCTTAAAGCCACAGTAAGAAAATTTTCTCTGGTTCCAAACTATCTGCCCCACTCTGACCTGGACATTAAGGATAAAAAAAAATAATTGAGTAGCCAGACTGAACAAAGCTAGCAATGCTCTGAAATATTTATATCAGCAGTTGAGACATGGGTCTCTTTTTTAGGTTTAGTTTGGGGTTTTTTTTGCAGAGCCTTGCACCATTGGTTGATGGTTTATCTATCTTTAGCTGATTGTAACTTCTAAGAAACTTCCTTAACTGCCCCTGAAACAAGTGTTCTGTCTGAAAGGCAAAGCCAGACACTTATGTATTTTTAAGGGTGCAATATGAAGGGAAAAGAAGGGGGAAGAAGAAAGGGAAAGAAATAACTAGCAATTTAGTGACCGTAAACAAAACAGTCTCATGGCCAGTTATGATCTTATTTCTTTAAAACCTGATCGAAGATGCTACAGCATCATATAGGAGGGATTGTTGAGTACTTGGATACTGACATTAAGGAGACATTTCAAAATTGAGCACAAATTGTTCTGCAAAGGCTAACCACATTGGTCTCAAGAGAAGGTGTTGCATCCTAAGGGGTTGTCTGCAACAGGGAAGTACATGGTTATTACAGTGGTTTGGAATGATACCTTAACCACACTATGTACATTATGTGTGTATAAACACATATCTGAGAATAGCTTCCCTGGAGACATCCCCGTTCCAGGGTAAGAGAATCCACCAGAGAAACTGCCCTAAAGTAAGAACAGTATTGTGACCTCACACACATCTTTATTATGGATTAACTTCCCTCTGTGCACAAACCGTCTTTCTGGCATATTATTTGCCCTTTCTTCCCTGCCCTTTCTTCTGGACACCAAACAGAAACCATGAGAGCTCTCAATGCCAATTTTAAGTACTGATTTCCTAATGCCGTTGCACTCTGTAACTCCAGGCTCTGTATCCCAAGAGCTTTTCTTCACTCTAGATAGTGAACATGTCTAATCAAGGTATCAGTTAAATTACAGATTATTTTTAAGTCTACAAAGGTACCTGCCCCTTCCTTTAGCCCATGAAGAAGCAGGCATAATGAATCACAGCGAAGTGAATCAAGAGATCATTCTGCTACTGATGGAAAAAATAAAGTATTTTTTTCTTTCCTTTAATAACTTATTTTCTGTTCATTAACATGTTTAAAGTATAATTTCAACATTTATGTCCTAATAAAATTTTAGCTGTAAAAAAATCTCTCCCAGTTCAGTAGGCAGACTTTTCTGGCAGCATCCTTTATAAAAGAACATAACTCCATTTGGTTAGCCATGTTGTCTCGTGGTGGTTCAGAATCAGTTGAGAGGTGGTATCATCCTTCAGCTCAAGCTCTGGAGCTCTGTGAGAGTCAGGGTCTAGCCCTCAACATGTCACATCTCAAAACCAAGTTCCAGGTTTATTTTATGTGTAATAAAAAGTCCTTAGGGCTTACTATGTTTTTGTTATATGTCTCCCACAATACAGATTTGGCTCATTTGTGGATTCTTTAAACTACTTACTGCACAAAAAGCAGTAAGAATAAAAGCAGTGCCAGAGAACCTTAGCTGTTAGGAATGGCACTTTCAAATATCTCAGCTTCTCTAGGAAAAGGGGAAGAAGGGAATGAAAATATCAGACATACACCTACTTTCTAAATCACAAATGAGGTTGAGACTTGACACACAGCTCTGGCGTCGTGTCTAATGGTTGCTAAGGATACAGAAATATGGGTCACTCAAATTTCTGTGCTCAGCCCTGGGCCTGACCTCTCACCATTGGTTTACAAGGCCAAGGACCATTTCTCTTCAACATGACTATTTTAGAAGACTGAGAAGAAAGCATTCTTTACAAAGCAGTCAGAAGGGAGGGGAGGATAACATCAGCAACTGCTTCCCTGGCACAGGGGACTACAGGCAGCACAGATGTTCTTTTTGGAAATGTCAGAGAGGAAAAAAAGGGTGCCAGGGGAGTTGTCATCAGCAAACAGCACAATAGGCGATTCCATTAAAATGCTCCATACGGTTGTCATCTTTTCTTGAAAACATTGCTTAGGAAGCCCAGCTCTGACTAACTTTACAAACAGTGAACACTGCTTAAAAATGAGATGTGTAAATTCTAAAATCACATAGGATCCAGTTTCCTCATTTCTCTCTGATGCAGGAGAGCACAAGTGTGTCTTAGCGCAGACGCTGCAGTCGGGATAGCTCTGCACCAGCCCTCTCCTACCTGGTCACAGCCAGGTCCAGGGAACGTCAGTAGGAGGATTTCAGGCCATACCTGTGGCTCCACAAGTCTCCCTTCATCTGTGCCCACAGGAAACACCAAAACTCTGCAGGAAATCATGCAGCTTCAGAGGTAAAATGTGACCTCAAGGTCACTTTGAAATCCTGCTGATGCATGCTCATGCAGAGAGACACAGCAGCTCTCAGGTGGGCTGCCTCCTGGCCTCCTTGGTGCCCAGGGCCTCCCCAAGCAGAAGGATGGGGACAGGGTGGGAGAGGAGAGTCATATAGTGCCAGATCTATCCCCCTCTCAAGCACTGCCAAGAGATAGGGAAATAATCACACAGAAGATTTTTGAATGAAGAAGACTGAAACCATAAACCCCGAATTTCACTGCAGACAACAGAAAAAGCCCAAACCTGAACCCTGTACTTCCCTGTGCCCAAGGCACTGAGGTAAAAGAGAAATGTCAAAATAATTCCTACTTCATCCTCATCACTACAGTCAACCAGAGATGTAGTGAGAGGGGACCAGGATTTGTCCCTAACCTGTTTGTCCCTACACTGTTCAGTAGGTTATGAGACAGGCAGCAAGTCCATTCACCCCTAAAGCCCTTGAAGCCTTCTGTGGTGATGTGGATGACCCTTACGAGAACCAACTTCAATGCTGGAGACAAACAGGATCTGTCTGCACCCCTGGTTTTAGATCTGACCATCCAGTGATGGGTCGCTGTTTTATCACCAGTCCTGCTACTCTCCTGAAAATATCCTGCTTCCAAGTGACTTTCTTGTCAGTGATACTCATGGGGTTTGTGTCTGCTAGCGTGGAGAGATAAATTTCAACAAAAAAAAAAAACAGGAGAAAAGCCACAGTTTTGTAACATCTGTTGTCATGCAGCTACCATTGTCACGAGGGACAGGAAAAATGGAGTCTGAGGTTTTACAGAGGTCCCACTCAAGGGTGTGTTTTTCTGGAGGGAGGGGGAGGTTATCATAGAGATTGCAGAAGCTGGAGCCTGTGACATTTTATTTGTATTGTTTCAACTCATTCACCCCCACGCCCTCAAGGGATGTTCTGTTCTTTAAAATTGCTGTTTCTGCTAAAAACCAAATGATGTGAATCAATGTGGCTAGATGCTCCTTTTCCCCAAAATATTTTGGTTTGGATCTCTATTATTCTGTCTCTCTGCTGTATAGAAGTTTGCCCATGTACACAAAGCCTCATTTTCTTGCTGATTCATTCAAATTAAATTTAAGAGAGTAACTTGCTGAAGTAAATGGAATAATGTCTGCGTAGAACCAATCTGAGAAAAAAAAATCAAACATGTTGATATTGCTCTTTTCATTACATCTGCCATCTTTTATTTCTTCCTCTGTCTGAGTACTGGAATAACAGATGGGAGTAACAAGTAGAGACAAGGTCCTTGACCAAACAAATCAAGAAGATAAAAGGGCTTGGAAGATACAGAGGGAGAACTTTAAGCCCATATTTTTTTGCCTTATTCTCTTTCCACTACTTTTAGTGGGTTTTGTTTGCAACTTCTTTAAGGATTTCAGTCCGGGTGGTAATTTAACTCTGATTAGATGTCAGTTCTACAACTGAGCTATTTCACAGCCTGGATTAACCTATGTTTAGTCTAACAGATAAATGTTTAGAGCTCACTAAGACTGCTGTAGTGAAGTTATAATAAAGAAGGTCTCCCCAAACCTGGTCAATCCATAAAGCTGTCTTTGTTTTCAGCCTTCAGCTCACATGTTTTGCTGAAGTTAAGCTCTGCAGCTTAAATTAACAATTTACTCATATATTAATGTATAAATTCAAAATAAGAAGCGTAACCAGCTTAGACTTTTGCAATGCTGCAGTAGTGCAAGGCAATGGAAGACACATGGCTTGGTGTGTTCAGTATCATTGAAGTTAACCACACCAAGAGGCAAGAGCAGAGTTGTCAAGAAAACAGCAATTGAGAGCAACTGAGGGAAAGACAAAGATTTAGGGTAGCTGGGAGCAGACAGGTGAAAAAAATGGCTAAAGAAACCAAAACACATTCTGGCACTGGTGATGACAGAGACTGAATGAGCATTGCAAATCATGTCAGGAGAACCAACAGAAATATTCCAATTTAAAGAATTTCAAACTTGCATCTTCTCTCAAAACATACATAGGGCAGAAGGAGCCTATTTGCAGTTTTCAGGTAGTGTCAAGAGAAATTATGTAACGCTACAAAAAGATAAGCACCTATTTAAAAACAAAGTGTTATTTTTACCCAACACACAAGCAAATCAAGCTCTCCCATCATAGACAAAAAGACCTTCATGCTGTCAGCTGTGAGCTCTCTTGGTGTTGTAAAGCACCAGAGGGCACAAAATCACTACGGTATTTTTTGCGTTGGTTGTCAACATGTATTTGCTGGGGATTTGAAAAACAGGAGACATGATGCACAGGAAGATCTGAACAACAATTAGCAGACTTTAAGAAAAAGCAAGACAATCATCATAAACCTGAGAGATGCATTTTCTCTCTAAGAAAGAGACTGTTAAACTCTGTGTTACTGAGTTAGTAAACATATGATGGATGTATCTAAGCATCTGCTGAAGAAGGAAGGGAAGAGAAGAGAAAGGAAGGGAGATTGTTTTATGAGGTAGGTGGAACATGACCAAAGGTGTTTTGGAAATATTTGGCACAGATTAAGATTCTACGGCTCTAGAAGAGGGCTACTTGGTCTCTGCCTCCATCTACAAGTTTATTTTGTTCACTTGGGTCAAGTTACTGTTCTTACAAAAAAAAGGCAGATCTGCAGGACTTTGCATTTATATGCTTTGTCAGTTCAACATACTAAATGCAAGTTTATACATACACTATATATCTTATTAAATGCTCTGTCTTGTTTTGGTCTATTCTCTTCTGATTTATTTTGAACTCGAAGACCATAACTGTAAGTGCCTTCAAACCTACAGATGCTTAGACCACTGGGAAAAGAGCAGAAAAAAAGTGAAATGCAGCAACCATTACTGTCCAACTTCATTACGCTCATGCCTTGGAAGGATAAAACAAGAATGTACTGGAATTTAATCTCCTCTGAGAGAAGAAACTGGAAGCAGCATGTTTTCTGGAAACAACACACACTCAATCAACTAAAAATCATCAAGATAAGCAAAATTTAAATGCAATTTAAAAACAGATGCAGGAAATTTACACACACAGCACCAAAGAAAGTACACTTGTATGGCCATACCCTTGACCCATGGCAACACAGAGCAGGTGGAAAGCAGATGTCGAGAACACAACGTATCTTCAACACTGGAGGTGGTGTGGGATGTGCAGGACTCTGCTAGTCCTCTGCCAGGGCCCAGGCCGCAGCATGGGGGCACAAGGACAGAATGGATTGCAGCAGCCACTACTGAGTGCCCACTGGATCTTCTCAGCATTTCTGGACTGATTTACTGGTATTACTTGTATCAACATTCCATCACAGTCTGAGTTGGTGCAAAGCAGTAGCAACTGGCACTTTCTACTATGCTAAGCCCACAACAGTTCCCAATGAAAACTGTAACCACAGCAGTGCCAAGGGCAAAAAAGAAACACCAATGTAGATACGCTGCATTTGGGAAAGAATTGTATTCATCCTTTCCCTAGCAGTAATTTCCTGCTGTAATTACAAACCAGATAGTAATGTTCAAAGGAGAGATGTGCCAAATGTTTAAACCAGGACCAATGGTGAGACTCCTTTGGCAGATGACAAGGGCAAGTCACAACCACCTCCTGGGACTCCTGCTCCCACTGCAAAACCTGTTTGGTGAAAGGCTGTGTTGCAACACATGTTGTTCATGTAGAGAACTTATTTCTGACTATAATTTAGCCTCTTGGCAGGAGATGCTCATGCATATCAAGCAAAACAGCCTTGTTCGTCTGTATTGACCTACACATCCTCATATGTGCATATGTGCAGCAGCACAGAATATACTCTACTTCCAGTCATCTCCTGTGGATCACAGGACAAATTTGGTTAATTGTGCCCATCTCCTCTCTATAAATTCCTCCTCCACAAGAAACATTTTATGGCTTTTTGTACTATTGAATTACAAAATCCACAAGTGAAGAGGCATCTGTGAATGCTCCTGGGAAACCATCTCACTACTCATTTTACATGGGAAAAAGTGAAAAGCAGTGGGACACCTCCAGTGTTAACTAAATGTTTAAAATAACATATGACACTAACTCTTATGACATAGAGGAGGAGAAAAGAAAATACCTGAATTATGGTTTCAAAAATAGTACTGTCTGTCCTTAATAAAACACAAAATGTAATGAGCCATCTGTCTACTAATCTTACCAGTTCACTAAGTTCCGCAAATGAAAGAGGAAAATACATTTCTTACATGTCAGATTCCCCTCATCCTCTACTTAAGAGGTTACTAAATTATTGAAATTCTACATTAAGAATATATTGCACACTGTCTAGTGAATGATGGGACTGCAATGCGTAATGAAATGCACGTGAAATTACTTTCTGACCTAAGACACTTGTTTCCTGTCAACATGATTTCAAGACAGTTGAGGAGGGAAAAATAAATCCCAAAGTAATGCACTGATGATCACGTTCTGTAGATGGAATTTATACCACTAAAGAAATTTGATGAATTTATTTTACATTATTTAGGTAAATAACAGGCAGTGAGCTATCAGAAAAGCAAATAAAACCTGAGCATGGCTCCAGCAACTGCAAGTATCTTTTCTTAACCTGACTTCATGCCAAATGTCACAATAGTGTCATGGAACAATACAACTCCACAAGGACGGAAGAGACAATGGAGATTATTTCTTCCTCACTCAGGTATCCATCACACTCAGCTCAGTGTTTTGATGAAAAGGATAATGAATACCAGAGCAGATACAGTCAATGTTGTGTGTGATCATTACAAATCTGATTGTCTGCCTGCAGTGCTGAGAAGAAGAAGACTTTATCAATAAAGTTTGATGGTGCTGCCAACAGAAATTCAACAGAAAGGAGACAGAAACATCTTAGAAACATGGCTTGGCTTGCCCATTGCTACAGTCAGCAGTCCTTTATATCAGGACATATTGTACAGTATGTAGAAGTTATAGATGCTTCACAGTTCAATTTTTTGTGTGTATAAATTGTACAGTATCTGTTGTAATCTCCAGCTATTTCACTAGGCTGCTCCTGAATTTGCTTCAATCTATATTCAGAATCTGTTGTCAATTAATAAATTATATGAATGGATAAAACATGTTCTAGAGAGAGCCCAAGGATTCACTGACTAAATGCAGTGTTCAGCAGCTGCAACTTTGCTGAGGCTTAGGGGTGAATTCAGCTTTCTAAGGCATTTTTTAAAAGTTCACATTCTTAATCCCAAAACAGAGTTCAGCTCCAAGCCAGGAAGCCTTTGGTGGCATTGGGGTTTTATCATGACGTATGTCACTGACTAACAGATGCCTCCACTGATGTATCAGTTCAACACAGAGGCACCAGCTTAGACCTTCCTTTAACAATAGGAAGGACCAAGCAGCCATATCTGTGCTGTCACACAGGCTAAGCTATTAGTCCAACATTGTCACTGATGTTACTATAAAACCTCTGACTTTGCTCCTTGTGCTGTTGGCATCCTTGTGCACCCAGTCACCATATAGCTGGGAGTGGGGTGGGGGGTGGGCAGGCATACAGTTGTAGGCTAGGATGCAGAAAATCAGTTCTAGTTCCTGGATGATAGCTCTGATCATGGAGAAGGTCTCGAAATGCAGGCAGCTGCTCTGTAGTTCAGGGACCTTGAGGCTAGATTCCACAAAAAGGTCAAAAGTGTTAAAAAAAACCAAAGAGGACTCTCAGATCTGCTATTCTGCTTCCTTATAGTGAAACGAGCTCAGGTGCAGCTGATTTCAGAACCAATATTCAAAGCAGGATTTAAGCTAAGAGCTCTGCAAGAGCAATGTTTATCCTTTCACTGCAGGACAACTCAGTTCTACCAGATTTGTCAGAGAAATAGCTCAAGGAAAAATACCCTTGTCATGCTGCCAGTGCCAGTACTAAACTAGGTTAATTGTCAGAGAGATGCAGAGGTTGGTCAAACTTGCAGCATACGGCCTGTGTGGTTTAATGTCAGAGGAGAAATGAGAGTCTGTTTCTTGTGAGTAATCACTAGCCTCCTGCAGCTCCCATCACCTCATTCCTTCCTCCTACCCTGCCAGCCCCCAGCTGCTTAGTCTTCTCTGGTCCCCATCCCAAAGTGGATTGCCTGTTGTGATGCAGCCTCTGAGCAGGTTAAAGTTTGTTCCCTCTCTGCTGCTGTTACGTGAGCAAGGCATGTAAGCACATTTCTTTTGGGCAGCCTACACAAAAATCAGACATAACTAAGGCATAACTCATTTGTGAAAATAAACCTTTCTGCCAACCATAATTGTTGCATTACCTTTCCAGCTTGGCAGGCTTTCACTTTTTCTGGCTGGCTCAGGTTTTACTTTTAGCAATAAAATGTATTTTTTGAGATTGATCTTGGCCAAACTCAGCCTTTAACAAAGGTGTGAGAAGGCTCCAGCCATAAGAAAACATTCCAAAAGAGTAAAATGTCTAATTCTGATCTCAAGTGTGTGTAGGTAGCTGTGGAGTAAAGACTACTTTCATATGTGCACAGAAGGAATGAAGCAGTATTTTTCTCAAAGTATAACTGAAATGACAACTTTCATTACACTCAAACTTCCCAGGCAGGATCAACAAATTCTTAAAGCTCTCTAAGAGTTCCTGGTTTCTGGAATTGTCTCAGAAAAAATTGTATCTGCATCTAGGATCACAGTGCTGGTGAAAAAGATGAAAACTGGTAACATTCTCACCACAAAAAGGCAGCACTCTCTAAACTGGGTGGTGGAATCAGGCAGGATGTGGAAGCGGTTGAAAGGTATTTTCTCTGAGAGAGGATGACAGAGACCACTGTGCAGATAAGGCGGAAACATTGCATATATGGCAAAGTGTGATTAGTCTTTGGTTAAATTACTGGAACTAGAATGGTCATGGTCAATAGAAAGGACTACTTTCTGCTGCACCTCCTATGCCAGCAGCACAGTCTGTATCAAACACTCCTGAATACGACACCTAACGTACTTAGAAAATTCATTCTGGGGACCTGTCTTGGTTTTGGCTGGCATAGAGTTAATTTTCTTCCTAGTAGCTGGTACAGAGCTATGTTTTGGATTTGTGCTGAAAAAACTGTGTTGATAACATAAGGATGTTCTTTTTGTCATTGCTGAGCAGGACTTGCACAACATCAAGGCCTTTTCTGCTTCTTACTCTGTCCTGCCAGGGCATAGCTAATGATTATCATTATATGCACTACTGTTGCTATTACATTATATTTTATTTCATTTTAGTTAGTAAAGTGTTCTTATCTTATGAGTTTTATTATCTTCTTCCTGATTCTCCTCCCCATCCCACTGGAGGTGGAGAGGTGTGAGTGAGTGGCTGCGTGGTGCTTAGTTGCTGTCTGGAGTTAAACTATGGCAGCATCTCAACGCCATAAGTTTGAACTACAACTCCTCCTGTACTTTTAAGAATAATAGTGTACTTGCAGTTCACCTGCTTCTGTTTGGGGGCTTTCAGGCTTCTGTTTGGGGAGCTTTCAGGCCATACTCATACTAAAATGTCAAGCTTTACTTTGCAGTTCTAAAGGGTGAAGATACAAAGGGAGAAGAATGACAGATGTAGTGTCAAGAGTGAGAGAGGAGGGGAACAAACAAAATTAAGGGCCAGAATAGATGCAAAGCAGAGGGTAGGAGTGGAAGAGCAAGCAAGATGGCTGGTGGAGTGGGGTCAGAGATAGGGTAGGGAGGGAAGAGACTAAGGAAGTGACACTAACTGTTCTTGGAGATTTTTGGAGAGATATCAGAAGTCTGAAGGAAAATCAGCTCCTTAGAGGATCTGCTGCCCTTGCAGAGATGTGAGGGAGAACAAAGGGAGCCTAAGAGCGCCCAGTGCTTACCCCTCTCTTGCACCACAATACCTATTGAGACTCAGTGTAAGATAATACCTGGATAAAAAGTTTTCCCAAAGAGGATGTTTGAGACTTCATCTTAGTTCTGCATTTCCTGAGAGATGTCCAATTCCAGTGCACTGGAAACGGTCCTTCACTTTTTATCTGAGCATACTTTGTCCTGGTTGTTTTATACAGATATTTTAAGCTTTTCATTTATATTTTCATTCAAGAATCTTTCCAGTCAAGTCTAGCTTTACAACACTTTCAGCTTTAATTAATCTCACATCTTAGCTCCAACATCTGTTTCCATACATGGGTCTCTGTATAGACTAAGGAGGCCAACATGAGGCTTTTGCAGTTGACTAACAAACAAGCCCAAAAGATGCTCCAGGCTTACCAATTTTGTCATGAATAATGTGTGTTCTGCACTCCCCAGGCTCCATGCCACAGTCACAAGGACAGACTTGAAGTCAGATACAAGCTTCCCAGCTAAGATGAACGGAAATTAAAGAAGTTGGCTGCACAGTTAAGCCCAGTGTTGGAAGGGGAAGGTGCACCTAATAGCCTGAACTAAAATTGTTCTTACCTTGAAAAAGACATGTCCAAGGATACTAGGAGACAGATGGTGTTTGAGTGTCTTCTTTTTAAAATTGAATGACCAGAGAAGCTAAATTTTACTGGCTATTCCAGCCCAAAGTGCTGTTTTCAAACTTAAAGGAGTGATTATCATATGAAAATTATATGGGGACACTTGGTCCAGTTAATTCAGTGAGGGGCCTTTGACCATTTCACAGATAACTCAAGAGCGATAGGAAAAAAAAGAAGTACTTTTTGGCATGGGCAGCAGATTATGCATTTCACTACAACAAACAATAGCTTTTTTTTTTTTTTTTAATGGCTTGGTTCAAATTAGTGGGGTGGATCTAGCTGGTGGATTACAAGCAGTGAGTAAAGGCAGGAGCTGTTTAATCCTTGGAGGGGAGCAGCACCAGCATGTGTGGCTGCCACGGGCTCACCAGCACTCGGCCCGCGTGGAGCACACACAATGCCCAGCACCCCCCTGGGCGCCTGCTCCATCAGCGCGGCCACGTGCGGAACGGGGATTAGGATGGAAACCACTCCACGCTTTCCACGTGACTGAGGTCCTCAGAGAGACAAGGTGAGGTTATGCACTGCCTGAGGGACAGAGAACTTCTGGAGAAAGTCCAGCACAGGGCCACGAAGATGATCAGAGGACTGGAACATCTTTCATACAAGGAAAGGCTGCGGAAACTGGGGCTGTTTAGTCTGGAGGAGACTGAGGGGAGATCTCGTTAATATTTATAAGTACATAAGTGATGGGNAACTTCCTTCCCCCATAATTTTATTTATACGCAGTTTATTAAGCTCAAAGTGCAGAAGAAATTTCCCAATGCACAGGTCCTGCTTTGGAGTGAGAGGGATAGTGACGAAGGCTGGCATCTCTCAGTGTGAGCAGTGCCACCAAGTCCTCACATCTAGGAATGACCACAGGCTGACTCTTCATCCATACATCTGTTTTTTAACCTGCAGGTATGTTTCCCAATTCAAGATAATGCTTGATCAAGTATTTCCTTTCTGAAGATATTTTAGACAAGAAAGAAAGAATTAGAGTAAATGCCTGTCACAGCAGCTTTACAGAAATACAAAAGAGAAGGCCCATGTAGACCCTTAGGACACTGAGTGCCACTGGGTTGCTGTGGCTAAATACCACTCCGTCCCAGAGGTTCCTCAAGTAATAACTCACAGGTTTCTCTTGTCATTCTGCCAGATGTTTCCATGGGCTTCCCCTCAGAGGGGAGCATCCCAGTTTATCATGGGTTACTCTTCAACATTTGGCTAAGTGCAAGGAAAAGAAGTACATCGGTGCTGAGATCTTTGCTGAGAGCAAGGGAAGGGTAACAGGCAACAGCCAAGGAAATGGTTTTAGTGCAGGTGACCGTGTCAGGAGATATGTATTTACTTGCTGAGAATACCTATTATTAATAGACTACTAATAGAAAACTATAAAAAGCAGTACCCAACATCTGCCCCATCAAGTGACACTATGACACATCAACACACTTCTTCTTATTACCTATGAGGCACTCAGTTGAAGTGCCAAGATCTGATGTGTTTCCCCAACTTCCTCCCGTCTCTCTGACTCCCCTAAAATCTCTTCTTTATTTCTTAGACACATTCCAGAACCTGCATCTCCACATAAATTACGGACTATAGTGTAATCCTTATTCCCTTCTGCATGTACAGGAAAAAATGCCCTCAAACAAAAGCAAACCCACCAACGCAAGACAAATAACCCAATCTTTGTTTGGATGAGGTAAAAGAAGAGGGCCATATGAGCAGGAGAGTATTGTGAATCCTATATATATCATTCATTATTCTTCCTCTTGTGCCATCTTCAGTGACAGTAACCACATCCCTCATGGTCCTCCAGCTCTTCCCTTGCTGTTTGCACTCCCACTGGACCCCTCCTCCTCCTTGGCTATTATCTCTTGTGTCTGACAGCCAGCAAACAATGAGTCCTGGCTGAGGCCAGGATTTGTACTGGCAAGAGACCAAAGATAATGTAAAAAAACCCACCAAAACCCAAAAAAACCCAAACCACAACAGAACTTTTCCACCTACTACAATCTAGTTTCAAGCCACGGGGCAAATCATCAGAAGCACTATACATGGCCATGGGTTTTCTGTTGCCTGTGGGGAAGGATTTGCAGAGCTGCCTCTGTGGGTTTTGAAGAACAAAAGTGTTAGGTGAGTAAACCTATGCCCCTAGTTGTCAGGCTGTCCTGGACACTGGTACCCATATTGTCTCACTGACAAAACTTCTCATAAAAAACATCTTGCATGCAAGTATCTGAGAAACAGAAATAGCAGGTTATAGGTCATAACATTTGTATAAACTGATTAAACAGGACTGAAAACAGAATTTCTCTTTTTCTTTCAGCTGCTGCTGTTATAGAAGACCTTGAATCCATTCTACAGATTTGCATGTCAGCGATTTGTCCATTATCCAGCAGCAGCCAGAGGCACCAAATATGTGTGAAAAAGGAGAAGAAATTCCTGAAATGAGCTCAGACTGCCTGTTGCCCTCTTGAATTATGTCATTCCCCAGCAAACTGTTCCTCCTGCTGCCCCAGTCAGAGATGGAGTGATGCAGAAGGTTTTGAGCACTAGCTCCCAGTGCTGGGCAGCAGCTAGGGCTGGGCACAAGGGAGGGGACATGAACTTCCCATCGCTGGCATCTGAAGATGCACGTCCAAGGCCCATCCCACACACTCACTCCATTAAGAATGACTGCCAACATCCAGCAAGACTAACATCTCTGTGGGTTAGAAGGCCAAATAAATAAGGGACAAACAGCTACCATAAGTCGTAGCCCTTCACCCTGGCAGAAATCAGTGAACCTGAATTCCCCAAGAAAAGCAAGTAGGCTGTGTCTGTGCTTATGCTCTCATTAATCTCATCAGTCTGTTTTCCTGGAAACTAGATGTCCCAGATGCCATTGTTTCTGTTATAAGGGTTCATCTGCTTGAGCTTGATTGCTCCTGTAGCCTGCTTGGCTTAACTGATTGATGTTGTTTTGTTGTTGTTTTTGTGTGGGTTTTTTTTTCAAATTAATATACTTGAACAAAATGCCATACATTAAAATGAAGGTGTAGCTGTAATCCTCAACACCAGATTTGTTAAATGTTTTAAAAGACCTATGTCACACAGAAATCCTGAGCTGCTGTACGCAGCATGACTAGATTATTAATAGTTGCCAGGCATACCACACAAGAATTTCAAAAAGGGACTTTGTGTTTCTGCAAAACACTTCTATTTCTGTCTGACAGTAGAGATAAAATAATTTGGAAATTAGTCTTATTGGTACTAATCACAACTGTTACTAAAACATTCTCAGTGTAGGCATAGTACAGTCATTTTTCATTTTTGAGCAGAATTAGATATTTCATTCATTATGTCCAAGAAGATCTCAAGAGTTTACAATTTATTAAAATACAATCAAAACATAATTAATTTAACTATGCTGGAATAAATATCTATTTCTAGTAACAAAAGCTCTATTAACTAGTAAAATAACATTCAAGCACTGGTAACATTTACAGATGATACCATAGAATATCTGTTTTATGGTTTGGAAAGATCAGCTCTGGGTTTGTTTAAGGTGGGCTTTTTTTTTTAAACATGAAGATATATGAATGGATTTGTACATTTAAATTTGTATTACAGAGAAAATAAGATTCAGCTGTGGGCAAAACCAGAAATATGGAAGATTTGTTTCCTGTCTCAAGTGAATTATTTCTGGTGAAAGGCTTCTCAGCGTTTTGCTACAGGCATGCAGCTTTACACACAGAACGCTATGCATGTACACACTGATAGTGCTCTACCAGAAGTGTCTGTCCTGATGCCCGCCTCTATACTCAGCTCCCATGCAAACCTATTTATGGAAAGTAAAGAAAAAACACAGATTCAGAAATGGAAAAAAAAAAAAAAAAACAAACCCCAAATCCAAATCAAAACCCAACAACCACTGAAAACATCAGTACAGAGAAGCAAGTTGATAAGGAAAAAAGGCAGCTTCACTCAGTATGTCTCAGTCCCTTCCAGAGCAGAAAGCAATAGGGATGTACTGCTATTATTAGCCCTCCGGATGGGAAGCAGCTAGTTCACAGCACGCTTTGAAGCTGTTGGCAAGACGTTGCGGGATTTTCTTTGCTCGTATGCACATGCACAGACACACAGGCAGACAGGCAGACCCCCTCCAATGCTCGTGCTGAGCCCCTTCCCGCCACTCAGATGAGACAGACAGACAGAGAGCACGACACCGGCGCGACTGTGCGTACTCACAGCTCGGAGTACAAGAAGTGCAGGTTGCCCACATTGTCTATGTAGTTTGCAGGACTTAGCCAAGGTAGAACCAGTAACAGGAGAGCCTTCATTTTCAGTGCAGGGCTGACACTACTGCCAGGTTTCCTTCTTCCCACCGTCTCTCTGTGCTGGTGGGACACACAACGTGAAGCCTTTGTGCCAGCCAAGCCCTTTCTAAGCGAGCCTTTCCATTTCAACGCAATGGTAGCACATTATGAACTGATCTTAAATCCCTCGAACGAAGCTACACTGCAAAAATCATTGACCTGTAAGAGGATTACTCGATCTGACTCTCAGTTGGGTAGATGTGAGGGTTTAGGGACAGCACAGCGTGGTTGGCGAGACAGTGACTTATGCTGCAGAGGAGAGCGATGCTCAGGGAAGAGACCTGCCTCCTGCAGGATTCAGAGTGGTTCTTCAGAGGCAGCTGGTACGTTTACATCACTGCCCACAAGCAGATGGGTTATGAGCTGAGCTGCATCATGGAAGGGTGTAGCTGTCTGACAAGGGGGGAAAAAAAATGCCCCCCATGGAGTTTCGAAGCAGGCAATATCAGAAGACCACACCTTTTTAAAGTAAAACACCACAAAAGATCACAGCCAACTGCCAGCTGTTTACACTTCATTCTGAATTCCCTGAATTCAGTTAGATGTTTTTGTGCAAACAGAAATCATATAACAATCCAAGGACACGTCTCTTCTTGTTCAGGGCTTTTTTGTTTGTTTGTTTGGTGGTTTTGGGTTTTTTTTTTCGAAGGCTGCAAGAGCATCCTTCATTTTTAAATAAGGATGCTTCATTTTAAATAAGGATGCTTTCAGTGGACTACTCCATAACCAGCATTAATAAAGTTCTGTCATCAGTTAGAAAGCTCAGGACAGCAACTCACCTTGTCCTGTCAGTGACCTCTTCTCTGATCAAGGCAAACTTTCATTTTCCACCCTGGTGACTCTGGCGGCATCTGCTTTAATGTATTCACTGAGAACACAGATCACGTTCAGTGAAGATTTCAGATGGGCTCTGAGCTGTTCTTGCCACAGGCACTAGCTTGTTTATGAGTATTATTTTATTTTTTTTATTAGCAAAGTCACACATTTTCTCTCCCCTCTACTGATTCACCGGAGTTAAGGAGAACAGTGTCAGCTCTGACTGTGTTTGGGCATGCCAGAGCACAGTGTCCTTCTCCTCTCCTGCCCTGCTATGAGTTGAAAGAGGTTTCTGCATTCCCGAGAATTAAATTAGGTGGAGGCATAAGATACCTTGCTGATCATTAATTAATGCTGTGCTTAAAAAAAAAAAGGTACTGCACAGACTCTGCAAGCTCAAGGTTGCAGAAATCCCCCTTCAAGAGTCAGTCAGAAAGCTCCCTCCTACTTCTTCCCTTGAGTAGGGATGACAATGAGGCTGCACTAGCCATCTCTGGGAAAGCCAAAACCCTCAGCAGCAAAGGTTCCTCCTGATGTCTTACTCCCCCACCTCTGCCCTGCAGTCTTAAGGTAATTCATCCCTCCAAACCATCCTGTGTAAGAAAAATCTATGTCACGAGTGGCAAAGAAGTCACTCAGGCTATGAGGCACTGTCTTGTACTGCACCACCTTACAGGCTTAGGGCTTGATGAGAAGGGAGGTGACTGCTCTGTCTCTCCAGACTCCCATTCCCTAGGTTTGCAAAGCCAGGACTTTGTAGGGGGAGCCTGACACAGGGGAGGAGGCACCGCAAGAGGCTGTGAGAACATGCTACTAAACCAATTCTTCCTATTCCTGGTTGGGCTCAGGCCAAGTAAACCAGATGAATAGGATCCTGGAGATCCTGAGGGGAAAATCCAGGCCACGGACATTCAAAAAGAAGCACCAGAATAAAACTTCATAGACTTTTACAGGACTAAATCTTGGTTTAAAATACTGCAGTTCCACAAGATATGTATGTGAAGGGTATCTTTACTACTGACTTAAGGAGGAGAAACCAAGACACTGGAGTGACTTACATATATGCAAGTGGGAGAGCTGACAATAGAAATGAGGAATTGTACTAGTTATGTGGCTCCTGCGTAAAAAACTGTATTCCAGTTTGCTTATTTATTGTATGGGGGTTCTCTTTCCTGCTAGTTTTGTTGTCAGAGCATCATCATCTCAAAAAATTGAAAGCAAAAAGAAAGGTCTAAAATACATTAAAGTCAGGTATATGTGCAGCAAAGGGAGAGGGATTTCCACCAGTGGCTCAAGATTTTGTGTTTGGAATCTGTAGACAAACAGAATCTGTAGACGATAGAGTCTTACAGCAGACTGTTAGTCTGTTTACCTGCACTACTATTGAAATTAGTATTTGAGGCCTGTCAGAGAAGTGCTGATCAAAAGAAGACAATTATAGGTCAGTTTGCTAATTGTTCCCTGGAGCATCAGAAAGTTAAACCTGCAGAGCACCACTGGCCTGGGCTGGAGGCTGCTGCCACCACCTCTTACACCACTAGACAGAAGCATCCTCAACAGAGAATACCAGATTCAGAACTGGGTGAGCCAAGGGCACCCAAATCCACAGACACCAAGCCTCTAGCACGCAAAAAATGGGCTCTTGACCTTTGCAAAGGGTCAAGAAACCCTGTGCTAATGATTTTTTTTCAATCTTAGTAACATAAAATGGTTGATTAAACCATTTTAACTTCAATTAATATCTTCAGTGAACAAATTCCTCATGAGAATCCAGGTGCTTCAGGAAACGAAATCTCCAGTCCAGCTGTGGCTGTGTTTACATGGCAGGCTGGCAGAGACATTTCCAGCTATGGGCTTCCTACACCTAGGAACAACTAACACCTGCAAAGCACAGGGGAAGCCATTCCAGCAGACAACAGATACAGGCCACAGAAAAGGGCATGTCCTAGACCCCATCTCAAATCCAAGGTGCTGCTACAGGGAATGTACAAAAACATTTGTCTCCACCATGGCCCTGGCTATATCTCTTTACTCTTCTGCCTCCTTACAAAAGGCTGAAGATGTAAGAAAAATGCAACAGCACATGCTTTTATCCTGCAAAACAGGATCATTCATCATCAGTTCTCTCCTTTCAGAAGAACCAAACTGGTCCCTGGAAAGGTCTCTCCCAGGCACAAGAGAGAGGTTGTCCTGGCCACCAGGAGAGGTAAGCCTGGAGGAAAAGTCCAGACAGGAGCTTGTCCATAACACATCGCTTCACGAGCCCCAGAGTGCTGTGTGGGTAAGTGCTCACCTGGAAGAAGGAGAGGAACACTCGGCTCCAAAGACCAATACCAAACAGGAATATTTTCTGCTCTACTTCTCATATAGGTCATTTGCAATTCAGAAAATGAATGAAGGGCAATTATAAAACTCCTAATGTACTATTAAAATATTTACGATAGCTCAGGTTCTCAAAACTTACAGATCTCTTTGGATGACTAAATACACACTTCCATTATGCAGCTAACCACAAAGTATCCACCCAGAACTGCTAACAATAGCATGAAGTAACTTGATTCTAAAAAATGAGTGAGATATTGTCATAAAAAATGTAGCAAATTCATCTCTAAATTAGTGATAGTGTATGTGTTCATTGAGAGTGACATCAATAAATCTTTCTTTACATTAACTGTCTATTTTAATCAGTAGTAATTGAAGATATTTTTCCTCTCCCTCAGAAAAAGACCGAAAAAGAGGTCTATCAGCCGGCACTTACTGGGTTTG
The DNA here is from genome assembly GCA_013401255.1 of Urocolius indicus. Lineage (NCBI taxonomy): Eukaryota > Metazoa > Chordata > Aves > Coliiformes > Coliidae > Urocolius > Urocolius indicus. The sequence continues at coordinate 318,818 of WBNH01003872.1, forward strand.
GAAATGCTGTTCGAGGTGACCACGTTGCATGACCTCTGAGCAGTGTTCTGTGAAAGGGCAGCTAACCATTAGCTTGTCCAGGAGGTTATTCACTAGTATGCTGGACTTCCTGCATGTCTGGAGAATCACAAGCTTGCGGTCCATGGGGCAGAAGTCTTTTTCCACGAGGAAGTTGGTAAGGCAGGCTGTGCAGAAGGTGTGACCACAGAGCGTGTCTAACGGCTGAAGCAAAGGTTGCAGGCAAATGTGGCATATCAGATCATCATCTACTTCTTCGATGTAACTGTACAAGTGGTTTTCTTCCGGTAAATGCGCTTGGCCGCAGGTGACACAGAGTGGTGGGGAGCTATTGTCCATTTCTTCTTCTTTCTGGTTCATAATCAGAATTGATGCAATTCAAAAGAGGGCAGATGGGAATAGCCAACCTGTTTTCTATTCGTGAGAGCCGCAGCAAGGCTTGCGTGCCATCAGATCTGGGGGAAAGAAAGCCGAAGGGTTATGTTATGGAGTGTTTTTTCTTACTGTACTTACACTATGCATCTGCACATGAAGTACTCTAGCAGGCGTCAGGGAAGGATTGCACCTTTGGGATGCGAGGGTGAAGCAAAGAAGGGAGCAGAAATAAAAGAGAAAGTTAGCAACTCCTGCAGGGACTTCCTTTCTCTTAGATCAAGCTCAGTTTACACAATTGCTTTCATTGTAAAGAAAGTTACCAAAATAGGGAGAAATACTATGGGCATTTAATGGTTGAAAACCTTAAATTAGCATATACTTGCAGTTCCAGTCAGCTGATTTTGTGGTCACGTTAATTCTGCTGGAAAAGCAGCATCAAGTGTAGGCAAACGTTGCGAGATTGTGTGCAGAAATATAGGTAAGAATAACGGTTACTGCCCTGGTCAGCACAGAGATGGAGAGCAGCAACTTCACCTAACACACACAAGACCACAGACACTGTACATTGTAGCCAAAGGGAGGACAATTTGGGTCATGAGGATTTACAGCTTTAGATTCTCCAGACCAGCCTTGTCCCACCGCAGCAATGGACTCAGGACTCTGCATTCAAATCTTGTCTGCATATCTCCCCATGGCATTGGTCTGGATGTCTCAAGTCAAGCAATTAAAATCATCTGCACCAGCATAACCAGTAAAAACCTAAATTTTACTTCCCAAAGCCAAATATTTCATGCGCTGATGTGAAGTCCACAATACAATGCCAAGTACTGTACCACACAAAATTAAGCCTATTCCTTTCATAATTGGTGTTATAGAAACCCATTCTATCGCTAACTATAGTCTCAATTAACTCTGGCCAGAGTACCTACCTGCTGTGTTTTTAAAGACATAAACTCTGTGGGAAGCAGCAAAACTAAAGAGCAATTTGTAGTTTTTACTTGATGAGCCCTGACTGCTCGTTGGAGCACTTATGTCGCGTTACATCTATACTTATTTTCATACACCGCTTTGAAAAGAAACATGAAGACTTAAAATATGCAATGGCCTAATTACTATTGCTTGAAAATGTAAATCTTATTTGCTGCTCTGCCGTAACGCTGTACCCATGCTTCCAGCTTGACTTAATTTGCTGAGACAATGTGTCAGCCTCAGACACCCACGTTTGAGGGCAAATGAGGGAAAGAATAAAAAAAATTATCTGGTTATGACAGAGCACATTTTCATATAAGATACAACCTTATATTTATGCAAAGCTCATGGGCTCTAAACTTGAGAAATTAAACTTTAACGTGGCCAAGTTTTTCTGACAAAGGTAAAACAATAGCCTCACTAACTCTAACCAGATGCTTAAATGTCAAACATTCACTTTAATGCTTTACTAGTACCTACTCTTATGTAGCAATTATGCTAAGTGGATGTGTAATAGTATTTTTTGCTCACAAGACTAAGTTCTGAATAAGCTCTGTCTCCTGATTAGCCATTGCTTCATTAGAATTAAAATCACTGCCTACTAAAATTCTTCAAGTATTTAAAATACTCTGTACTGTGAGAAACATTTCCTTTATTAAATATATTCACCAGAGCTTTATGGACAGCTCTTTGAGAGGAAAAGAGAATCTTTCTGTAGTGCAGAACATTCCTCTAACTGCTATCTTAATGGAAGAATTAAAACTAGTGTTATTTGGTTCTACTAAGGGGACGCACATCAAAATGAAACAAGAGAAAAGCTGATCATGAGGCTGAGGTGGGGACTGTCTGGGCACCAAAAGTGACTCCTGCTACTTATCTCCTAGTCAGCCTCTCTGTGAAGCAGGGTGGCCTTGAGTTGGCATTGGATCTACCAGTAGCTGTGGTTTGCAGAGTGAGAGGGACAGCATTCATCTGGTCTCCTCATTTGTCACTCACAGAGGGAGCCCATCTGAAGCCAACAAAGCTACTTGCAAGAATAGCAATACATAGCTTGGGCAATTTGTAGGATTGTGGCTTTTAAAAGAGACATTAATTGAATTAGAAATCAATAGAGCTTGGCAAAAATATCATCGCTTTATGAACTTTGTTCTTTCCTGAGTTTTTAATTGCCTTGAACCTGGGGCAACCAGGGGAGTGGGCAATATCATGCTGTTTCTTTGTTCTCCTGCCACATCCTCCTGTACCAGCAAACACAGGCAAACCTATATGGGTGCTCTCCCCATGCACCATGTACCAGAACATGGCCAAAATCAACATTTTGTTGACTTATGGGTGTTCCCAAGGACAAAATCTCTTGCTTCCTGATGGCAGGAAACTCAGTGTGTGACTCTCATCAGCAAATCTCCTGAAAGCTGGACCCAAAGCCCTGCTCTGAGGCAGGAGCAAGCCTGCAGGAGCAGGAGCACAAGCACATGAATGGATCTCTTCCAGCCCCATGCCCTAACCCTGAATGTACTGCTCCTCCACTCCCTGTTGTACAACACTTCAGATCCCCTGATATAAAGTAGGTACAGTTGGAAACGGTGCTACAGCTCCAAAGCAACTACAATTATTTCTGCAATGACAATAGAGAAAGAGAAACATTGCTGCCCTAAGGCTGTGTTCTGCTGCAACAAAAATAATGAAAGAAGCCCCAGCAGATGCAAAACCATACTGTCTTGGCCACATTACAGAACCTTTTTATGAACCTGCATGCTAATATAACATGCCCTGCTAGTGAAAAAGTGCAGGTGTGGGGCGATGTATCTGAATTTTACAATGTTTACATGAATTACAAGTACTTGCTACAGCACAGGGAAACAAACCCATTCATGTTAATTAGTAACAGGCACAGAATTTTTAGGAGGACTTAAATCAAGCTCTATGGCATCTATTATTTAGAAAATTTAGACTAAATAAAAACATAAATTCTGAAAAAAAGAGAAAAATCTGGTCCATGTTCACCCACGATGAATCTTCTTCAAGTGATGGACATACCAATCAATGAAATAATTGCTATCTGTCTTTGGGAGGTGAATATACTATCAAAGGAAATAGTACAGAGGGTATGTAATGTAATCATCAAAGGCAATATTGTTTGCAAGGTTTGCAGTCATGTATTTGCATTTATAACATTTATGCACCGTCATAAAAAGCTACATAGTTAATTTTATGTCCTTTTATGTCCACATAAATAATTTTATAATTTTATTTTATTTTTTATAATTTTTTTAAAACATAATTTTATGTCCACAGCTTAAAGCTTCCTTAGAGCTGTGGTTCCTCTTTAACAATGTAGAAGAGAGGGAAAGGGGGATTTAAAATTGACCTTCTGATACTCAGTGTATATTTCTACTTCTTCTATTAACTATGGATAATAAAATACACTTAGAGCAAGAAAACCTGTCCAGGCAGATGGTAAACCACAGCTATGTGCAAAAAGGTAGTTATTACCAGCCTGAACACTTCTCTTTCGAGGGTCATGCTTGGGGGAGAAGGAGAGTGGAAAGGGACAGAGAGGAATCCTACATCTATTTGCAGTCAGTGTCAACACCACTGGCAATCTCATCAAGGTAAGGATGTCACCTTGGCAGTCTCATACTGGTTTACAGCAAGAACCCTACTGACAGAGTGCTGCATGGATGATTGACAGGAGGAGCTTTTAGAGGTCGTGGTGGTGCCATGCCCAAGAAGACAATACCAACATTTGCTGCTTCACTGCTGTGAAGGAAGTTTTCAACAATTCAGGTCCCAGATTTAACATAATTGCACAGCCTAGCAAAACGTGGCTTAGACAAATACAATTAAATACTGATTTGTAAGAATTTCACAGAGTTGTGACTCTGCAGTATACCAAGTGCCATCAAAGGTAGAGATTTGCAGCACGGGAATATGGCACAAATGATGAATACTCACATTGCCAAGCTTTCAAGCACAAGCTGGAATGACAATGGTCACACCAGAGCCTGAAATAACCCCCAGGGCTATGATCACTGTGAAAGTCAGTATTACAGTAGCACATTTTTAAAAAAAGTTATCCAACAAACAATACCAGCTTGAATTTCTTTGCATCTTATGAGTCTTCACTGCTTAGGAATTTGCAGCCACCAAAAGCATTTAAGAAAATAACTAAACAAATACAGACAAAAAGCATGGGCAGTAAGCATGGAGAGTAGGTAGAGAGAATGCCTTTCATCTGCTTGCACAGCCAAGCCCATAGTTGTCCCATCCCAATGAAGCATTTAACCAGCCTGAAGTTTAAATCCTCACTTACCATCACAGTTACACTGGCAGAAGTGTAGCAAGAGGAGGGCTTGGCAAATTGAACAGCAAAGCCTCACTGCCTCCGTCCAGCCACACCATCAAATATTAACTTAGAGGCTCAGGAGGCTGAACTTGGAAGTAGCATGGCATAAAACAGAAGAAGCTTCAGGTAGCAAAAGGTGAGTACCCAAGGCTAAAAGAGAAAGAATTAGGTGATGAAAGATAGTAAGTGTCTAACACAAGGAGGAAAAAATATATTGTCTAAGTGACAGAAAAATGGTGGCATGGAGCCTGTAAGGGCATCAACCAGTTTAAGCCTGAAATTACGAAAGACAAGCCAGCGAATGGGCGCCACTGGGAAATTGAGGAGTGACACAAATAAGCTGCAGAACAGGTGGAGAAATTTATCTCCAGTAGCTCTGAAATAACCCAGCTTGGTGATAATGAAATTCTCAGTCAAGGGAAAGAGTGGCCAGCATGTGAAGGGAAAATGCATTCTGAATGGTACAGTAAGACCACCAAATGTTAGTTGGTTTTGGTTTACATTAGGTTTGGTTTTCTCTCTGTGTATTTAAATAACATATTTCATTAATGCTTTAGCTTTATTTATGAACTTTAAACACGTGTATAACAAATCCTGTATCTGCTGATTAAAAGGGAGTGTTTTTTCATGTCATTTCTTTGCCTCACAACCCTGTAGGAGTTAGAGGTACTACAGATGGAGCTGTTGTGCTCTTCTTATCGGGACTGTGATAAGAAAGTCATGCTGTACTTTTCCCCCAGTACCTTCATGGACTGTTATCTCCTATGAATGTGTACCTCTAAATGAGTCACAGTCATCCTTTTATTGCGGTTCAGTATGGCACTGTACAGCCAAAGGGTTGGTTTGCTGGCATGTGAGGAAACTTCTCTGTGACAGCAGCATTGCCGGCTGCCAAGTAAAGTTAGAAGGTCATTATTCTTCCAGAGATGCATTCACCTGGCCTTCCTTTCACCACACTGTGAGTGTGCTGCAACCAGCATCTTTCTTTCTTGGTACCCAACGTGTTTTGCTGAGTGCCCAGAGACTGCCATCTTGATTGTTAGTATTAAAAAGTACCCACAAAAAATTGCTAAGAGACTTGGCATCTTTCATAGTCACAGGATGAACTCTTTAATGATGCCTTAGATCAGCTGCCAGTGGCTAGATATGGGCATGTCAGGAGCCATGGGCATTGTCCCCACCTAGTGGCTCACCCGCATTGGAGAGAAGAGTGGATCAGAGCCAGGAGGGAGCAGAAGTCCTACTTCACCATTGAACAAAAGCATTAAGCCCTCAGGGAGAGCTGTGAAGATACTCAGGAAAGCATAGCCCTTACTATTCCTGAGAGAATCCATGTTACAAGACCACTCCACCTATTTCCCATTCAGGGTTTTATAACGAGGCATCAGGTTGAGTGCTTATACAAAACCATTTGCCATTAGAGAAATTTAAAGCTGTTTTAATTCATTATCTTTCATCAATCTTACCTTGTAGCAGGCCCCCCAGCTTTCCCATTCCTGTTTTGTACCTCTAACTGCTTCTCTCCAACTGAAGTTTTTTTATAGATTGCACTGACTTTACTGTTCAAGGTAGTACTGATTTAGAGGCCATCAGGCACACAGTTTGTTTCAGAATACAAGACAACTGTTGTGGAAAACATTATAGAGTGACATACTCCAGTAATATGTCTTTTATAGTATTTTACATCCAAAAAGACAGTGATTCATATTCCAAAGATCTAGATAAAAATAACATATAATAATTTGCACCAATCATGGCATAGCTGCACTAAAGGCCAAAGGGTCAGCCAGTCTGCCTAGATTTTAAACTTCATTCAAAGGAAAGTTATAAAACACTAAGGTGCTTAAAACCTTACCATCATGCCTTAGGACCGGCATTCCTCCTACATATTTCTTTGTAATATTTTTCTCCTCCTCCCTTATTTTTAAATCTATTCCACCTATAGTAAAGACACAACACTTTCTTTTTGCCTGAGGTGTAATCAGCAGTAGATCATCTCCAATAGACATTTGTTACAGGCAGATGTGGGATGCCTATCTCCAGGTAAAACAGTCAGTAGCTGGTGAACAATATGGGATCCCAAGGTATCAATTTGGCAGACAAGAATTCAGCTTGACTTTTAAGATTACAGGAAAGACTGTTGGAACTGGATCTTAGAGGGAAATAATTGTATTTAAGAGTTCAGCAAGTCAGTATCAATGTGTCTGAGCCAATAGTTCGAGCTCCAAAATCTCTCCTTCGCCTGGCCCCAGCTTTAAGACAGCTGTTTTTTCAAGGTTATTATTAGCCAAATAGTCCTTCTCAGAGCTTATAAAAATCAAAGCACTTTGCAGAGCCTTTAGTGATAAAAAGCATTTTTCAATTCAATAGAAAAATCCAACACTACAGTACAGTAGGTGAATAACCCCAATTTCTAAAGTTGTAGTTCAAGCTGTGAAGCCTAACAGAAATGTCATACTGTGCCTGCACGCAAGAGAACTTAAAAAACCAAAAACAGATTGTTTGGGGGAAAAAAAAGAAAAAAAGGTTTTCTCTGTGGCTTATGCTGGAATTTACAGAATAAACCAACGTTGGAAAAAGCTTTTTGTTGTGGAATTACATATCTGAAGCATCTGTTAGGAATGTATGGAAATATATTCTGCTTTTTCTTCAGTCTCTCACATGCCCACGCAATCCTGAATTACTCTTTCTGACAATTTCATGGATACAAAACTTTACTCAGCATATTAAAATGAAAAAAAAAAATCCAGTCCAGGAGAAATTTGAGAATATTAGGAACAGCTGGATAAGATCTGAGTGAAGAGAAGATCTGAATAAGACAGTACATATCTACAAGTTAACCTACTCATACTACAATGGGTAGTATGGAATGGACTCACCTTAACAGAAGGCAGTATTTCTGAGAAAACTTGTTGCTGGCATGCCTCTAGTTGTCAAATACTGTGTTGCCTGAGGTAATAATTTCCGTTCCTTCCTTTTTTCAAAGTTCAGTAAACCCAGACTTAGACCAACAGCTTATGCCAGAAGTACAAGCTCAGACTCCAAGTGGAAAGAGGGGTTGTAGCAAAACGGGTAGGCTGTGGGCTGCTGCTTCCCAAAGGGATGCGGTCTACCTGCTCAAAGGAAGTCAATCATGTGGCCGAAGCATGGCTATATGAGCAATTACGACTTGACTCCTAAAGGGCTTCCTAAACATGTGCTCATCCTAGTTGACATAATAAATGCCATCGGCATTTCACATACTAAATTATAAAACTACATGTCTGGTTATGTAACAAAAGGTGCGTTACCGCTCTGATTAGTCCCATTGCTCTGGCTGACTTTGGCAAGACTGGCGACCTCACAAATACCTCATGCTTGCTTTCAGTCATTTGACCAAAGGACAAAACTTTATTTGTATGGCTGGGCAATCACAACTACCTGCCCCAGCTGCACTTTTTACTGCACTCTCAAGGTTAAATGTTTCCAGATTCTTTGGGAAGAGCAGCAGGATATCCCTTTGTCCACCATGCGTGGTGGACATCACCCTTCCAAGCTAACCTACCTGAAATAGCACAGAAAAACTTCCCTGGTCCATCAGGGGTAAAAATGACCCTCAATGTGACTTCAAGCTGGTGCCAGTATGCTGCAGTAAGGGGCCAGGGAGTACTGAGGAGCAGCGAAAATGGATTGATCATGCTTGCGGTAGATGGAAAGTATGTCAGATGGTGGCACCCTGGTTGCCAGCAGTTCCCATTTCACCTCATAGAAGGCTTGATTGTTCTCATAAGACATTTTTCTCACCACACTTTGAAGATTCTGTGTCTTCTGACAGTAGAAAATAATCTCATGAACTTCTCAATACGGGACAAAGAAGCACTATCAACGCCTCCCCCCACAAAACTCCAACATCCTCTGAAACACTTTAAAGTAGCTGTTATCTCTTTGTGGAGCAGACTCCATTGTGGTTTTGCAGGATGAAGAATGACCTGCTCAACTGTGTGAGCGGCTCATTCAGTACAAATGCATCCCAAGAGCCCCTGTGCATCCCCTGTTAGATGTTTACTCTACACAAACATAATGCAGTACATAACTGCTGCAAGAGCTACAGTATCTGCATGGACAAACTTGCATGAGGACCACGTGTCCTCCATGCGAGCCTGTCCTACTTAACTTTGAAATAACGATGAAATAGATAGAGCAAAATGCATGGGAATGTGAAAACCCTAACTTACTATAGCTTCACAGTAAGTCTTAATCTGTCTTTGAAATCCTCTCCCAGAGCCCCAAGTGGGTCAGCTGGGCAGGTGGGCAGTGCTACCTCTCTACTCCCTTAGTGCCAAGGGAGGGAAGAGCTGTTGACAAGGGAATGACAGCACAAGGACAGAAAGCACTGAGGACTTCTCCCACAGAGGACACTGAAGCTTTACACCTCACCCTGCCTCCCACGGCCATAGCACCTGTCACCCTCAGACCACACAGCATCTCCTCACGTGTGGCCATGAGATAATATTTAATAACTACAAAACATGTGATGGATAATGCTGCTAGTAATGCATGATAAAGTAAGCCGTGCTTTAATTACACTGTGCTTTTACAACTCTTCCTCTGATGCAGGAGTCTCTTAATGCTTGACAAACTACTTAATGAGTTCTTACAACACCCTGTGGGGACCTTTTTTGGGAGCAGCCTAAAGCATGATTATGTGAGCAGGGGAAGGGGCACCTGGCTGCTCCCATGCCACAGAGCCCAACTTCCGTGATGCACATGCCCAGCCTCCATCATGAGTCCAAAGACATGCTCTCAGACCTGATCTGAGGGAAAGACCTCAGAAACACCTGACTTCTACGACTGTATCCTCTGCTTTAAGAATATGCATAGGGATGGTAGCAACTTAGAGCAGCTGGCTCCCCAGTGTGACTTTTCTAAGCGGAAGAAACAAACGTCTCAGGGGAAAACCTTTGTCCCATTGCACTCAATGGCAAAACTAAACAAATTGAATAGAGCAAGCAATTCAATTGTCTGTATCTCAATAGTACTTATATTGTACCTAATCCCAGTACTATAATTTATATATGATTATTATTAGAATACACATATAATCTAATAAGAAAAATTATTTTAATTAAAGAGTATATATACCCTATAATTTAAAATATAGGTCTGTCAATGACTTAACTTAAATGTTATCTGTATCTTACTGTTTCTTTCTCTTGCCACCTGGTTCCACAATCCTAACCAGAAAAAAACAAATGCCTCTTGAAGAACTGCATGAAATAATGATACTCTGTTCTTAAAAATAACAACACCTGAAAGCATTCCCTGCCACTCAGTCTCAGAGTGACTGCTGTCAGGACCCAGTCCCATTCAGGAACCTGGAAAAAGGAGGGCACAAGCCTAGGTCGGGTAGTCAACAAGTAAATTTCAACAATTCAGGAGAGCAGAACAGCCCAGAGGTGGCTTCCTAAATAATGAACAGACACACACTAGGCAGCTGGAAACAGAAATTTCAGGAGGCAAAGGGAAGAAGTTTGGATGAGCTTACAGGCATTGTGCAATGCCAAGTGCTGAATTTCAAATTTAAGAAAATCTCACTGTTTTAAAGAGGGAAACGTATTGCATGCTGGAGAGGCTGAACCCAGAAGCCCAGCTACTGGGGTCTGACTATTAGTTTTCTGGTGTTAACACCAGTTATTTTTTCAGTCTTGAACAAACAGCATACTGTCCTTCACTCAGTTATCTCTCTTATGAACTATGCTGCCAGTGCCCATTTATATCTGCTGAGAGTCCTTGTTGCTCATTTGGGAGTGAGATGTGTGCTAGAGCTTATAACCATCTTCCAAATAGAGAGGACAGGAGAAACGCAAAGTATTTGAGCAGGAGTGGAAGCAGCTCTCTAGTGTGCAATAGTTTCCATATCAGGGCGCCTTCCTGTAGCAGGATAATGACTAAGCTCCCTCTTCAACAAATGCTTCGGCAAAGAAATTTTGTTTACTGTAGTGACCAAGCCCTCAATTACCAAAATACGTCCTCTAGAGCTTGGTTCTGTCCTCATGTGCTCTATGCTGGGAAACAGCATCCCTGAGTATGGTACTACCCACTGGACTTGATTCATGACTACTTTGACTGGGGCTTTGTGGGAACTTCCCAACGTCCATGGTTAATTAACATGCATGTGTTGCTGATGGCCTTGTAGCATTCTCCTTAAGATTAAGAGGCTTACTAAGGTTTTGTCAACCAGGACACAAGAGTGACACCAGCCTGGGAAAGATAGTTAAGCCTGTGGCTGAATTAGTATCTGCTTCCAGAACCGGTTCTGTGGGTGTGGAGACCAATTGCATGCTACTTAATTTCACGATGAGAAACCAATTAGGAATTACGTGCTCGAACTATCCCGCTTCCTGCATCCTTCCACATAGTCAGATGTATGCAGGCAGATGGGGACATTTTAATTCTTTGAAATTCCTCCTAGAATTCGTAGCTATTTCAGTGCTTCAGACTCTTTTTGACTGGATCTAAACTGTGATATTCTTTTAAATAGCAGTAGTATGATCAGATGACTCCTCAGACTGTAACTATGAAAACCCAAAGCTATGCTACAAGATACTTTCCCACACTGACTTCTGCTTGCAAAATGCTGTGTGCACTGTTGCTGTTAAATATATAGTACAAAGACCTACAAACAAAAATCAACTTTGAAGGAGAAGAGCAAACAAACTAACAGCATCACATACGTTTTTTTAACATCAGCATCTCAACAGTATCTATGTCATGTAACTGTGGGCACAGGACTGAGAAAAAGACAAGCAAAAAGGCTAGAATTATATCCAAAATAAGCCAAAATTTACCTGATTTCAGACAAGCCATTTTCTGGAATGGTGTATCAATCCAGACAAGTAGCTGTCATCCCTTAATGAAAAATTACTGGCTCATGGGAACCATCATTCTTACCAAAACAAGCTGGAGGACCAAAAAGAGGGTTGCCAGAATCTGCTAGATAGGTATAAAGTTTTGTGGTGTTTAGTTCCTTGATTTGCTTATAAGGGAGTAATTATGTTTACTCTGAGGGATGGTAACAGTATGAAGCGAGAGGCAGTTGTACGGGACAGGAGCTGACAAGTAACCATTCCCTGAATATTTACCAAAGGTGAGTTTCCTTGTTGAGTCCTATCAAATCACGTGAGTCAGATAATGGTCTTTTTTACAGAGTCAGCCTGAGCCCTTGGGGAAAACTTTGGACAGAGCAGCTGCATCTGTGAGCATCCTAGGTTCCAGAAGCAAAAATTCCAGTGGAAAAACTGGACATGCACTGCAAACAAGTTCCAAGTCAGGCAGCCTTGCATGATACCAGTCTCTGGCTGTTTTGACTACAGAGAGGTCTCATTAGCTCCCCAAAAGCCTCTGTAGTGAGAGGAGCCAAGCAAACCAGGCAGCAGAACCCACCCATGCAGACAGGACTGACAGCTCCAGAAATACTGGACTGCTTCCCTCCAGCAGCTGGCCCAGAGGAAACTCTCTGTATTTGAAAGCCTTTACTAATTTACCTCCTTGCTGGAAACAACATAGCTTGATTTTCTGGCTTGAAATGAAGCTAATCTATCATCTCATCCTGTGTGCAAGATTTATTCCCATTTTATAGAAAAAAAAAAAGCCATGGTAGGGGAAGATGCCAGTGCCTTCAAACTTCTTCCAAAAGACAATTTAATTTTCTCTTCTGATAGATGATCACAACCCAGAGCCAGGAACATTCCTCTTTCCAACTCCGTGCTACAATGAAGTCCTCATGTAGCTAATGCTTAAAAACATGGCCTTCCAAAAAGCAGAACTTCTGTGAGCAAAGGGGAGGACACTTGTACAGGGCCATCACAGAATCACGGAATGATAGGGGTTGGAAGAGACCTTTAGAGATCACCTAGTCCAACTCCCTGCTAAAGCAAGTCCCCCTAGATCAGGTTAGTAACAGGAGACAGAATATTTTCAGGTGGCAAGAAAAAGATAATACCGAGACAAGCTTCCTCAGATTGATTCCATTTATATTTTTGGAAAATACACAAAGGCTCTGAAGTTTGGGGTGGAAGACTATAAAATAGCAAATTAGTAACAGATTACTTCCTTAAGAGGTATTTTCAGTCTCAAGAAAGTGGATGGGAGTATTGAAGATATGATTCCACAAAAAGCAGCAGCTTTCCAAATGTTGGACATGGGAGCCTGGCTTTTATTTATAGAGCAGTATTTGTGCTTTTCCAACAACAGCACATAATGGTGCTGTTTCAATAATGTGGCCTTGATGTTGTTCTGCACAAACATGAACTACCAAATGAAAAATGCTTTGGAGGGTGGAATGAAAAGGAATCTCCATTTCTACAGGTACCTGTAGGAAAATAAGTGCCTTGTGTAGTGCCCAGTATGGTCACCTAAGGTATTCTTGCTCTTCCTGCTGTTGGAGGAACTCTTTCCTAGTCACCAGACATCCAAGGAAACCATTAAATAAAAGTCTAATGTGCACATCTTTCTTGGTTTTTTATGAGTTTTCCTTGGTATATGTTGGAAACAGCTTGATGCAAGCAGTGCAACCCTAGTCACAAAAAACACATCAAAACACTCTTAGCTTTAAACATTTGAATGACTACTGCTGACTGATCTACCTGTAACACTTGTCTACCAAGTACTTCAAGTATATGCTTCAGTGTATGAAGATGTCCACATACCCTCACTGCAGGCCTGGGTTCAATGTTGGCATGTCTGTGTGTGTACTTGTTCTCCCATGAATGATCAGGCTCACTGGTAGAAATGAAACTTATGAGAAGTTATGTGCATTTGTCCATGTTCACAGGTTTGAAACCATTGCATGTATTTGTACTGAATTAAAAGATGATTCAAGAGCTGAGTATAAATTTAAGTAAGTGAAAGAGAACATGAGCTAATGATAAAAACTAAACCTTCAGCTGCAGTTATATGCATGAAATCAAGTTGCAAGATACAGCAAGGACAAACATAGCCTCAATTTACCTCCTATGACTGCAGTGAGATTTTGCAGGTTTTAACCTGGGGGAGGGGAAGAAATGGGTTTCCAGAGGATTAGTAAAACGATGGGCTAAAGCAGATGCAGTACAAATGGCACCCTTTCACAGACAATCTGTTGAATTTTAACACATTTTACTAAAGAAAAATACCTTCTTAGCAAAAGGAAGAGAGAAAACCAAACGCATCTGGCTAAAGAAAAGATAATGAACTAAGCATGGCACTTTTGCCTATTAGCATGTAAATAGTATTTTAACACTGGCTACCAAGAAACGCAGCAACCTACAGGTATATGTGGCCTTCTGCGTGAGATTATGAAAATAATCCCTGCATTAGATGATGGGGAGACTGAATCGTTAATGACAGACACAGTAAATATTTGCCGCTGCCTCACTGCATGGCACTGCTGAGCATGCAGGCTGAGGCTTGCACCCAGACTGCAGCTGCTTTCTGCGCGGCAGCATTTCCTTCCACCTTTGCTCCTCTGGAGCAACTCACACCCAGATGAAGGGTAAAAGTGGAAAGAGCACAAAGAAAATCCGAACGTTAAAAACTCACGTGTCTGGCTTTCCTGTGTGTCTGACCTGTTGCTGGCACAGTCCTGCAGGTGGGATTTTGCTGGGCTCAGGCAGGTGCTGCCAGGCAGGAGCATGGCACTCAGCCCTCAGCCCTCTCTCTGTGGGCAGAGAGCAGTCATGCAAGACCAGGACGCCTGTGGCATGACAGAAGCTACACAGAAAAGCTGAATTGCATAAACCTGAGCAATTTAAGGTTTAGAAAACCACGCCTTCCTGGTCATTTCTCCTGGAGGCAGATAAGCATGTGCAGGCTGCTCAGACAACACTGTAATTTGAAGCTTTTACTTTTCTTTCCGGCATATACCAAAGTCCATTTTCAGTTTGGCTCTTCCTTGCCTTTCTTCTTTCAGCCTTGCAATCAGTATAGTTCAAATCTAATAAAGTGAAGTGCACTATCTTAAAAATCTCTTCAAGATGAAAGACTCAAGTTGGTTTTCCCCTTGGAAAAAGAAGATGAAGCCCACAAGTTCTAACTCTGAGTCCACGTTTTGAAAGCTGGATCTGCACCTTGCTCCTGCACACTTGAAGCTGGTGGTAAGACCTGAACCATCTAAGAGGAAACTGTAAACTCTGGAATCATCTGGCTGAAAATACAAGCTCTGCTAATTTTCTGAACACTGCAAAATAAAAACTGATTTAAATTCTCTTAGTCAGTAGTTTTCAGTTTTAAAAGTACCCAAGAAAGAGGTAAGATGTTATGTTGCAGATAAAGTGTGGCACTGCTCTACTGCAATGCAACAGCTGAGTGTGAATGTTAGTTATGAAAGCAGTGCCAGCAAAAAGGATGTTTTTTTCAAACACATTTGCAATGGAGGAAAAGAAACCCTGACCATCCAGCTGCATGAATCACTAATAAATGCAATGACTTCAGCCATCGTTAAGCATTTCTGCCTAAGGAAGGAAGTGTTATTCAGGAAGCAAGGCACACCTGGAGACAGGCTTCAAGAAAGTAATTGGAGCACATGCCAAAAACAGGCCAAAGAAAAATCCCAGCCTCTGATATAAACATCTATGGCTACCAGATCTTGCCCTCCGATTCATTCTTACATAAGTTTGTTTCCCTTCAAACATTTTAAAAGCATATTGCTACTTCTGATGATAAAACCCCCTGTTAAATATTTATTTTAATAAATCATCAAGGGACCTGTCAAGTCCTACCAGTAAGTGTGACAATCATGCCCTTAGCCTGACAGATGCTTGTTTGCAGTAGCATTTACCTTTGCTGCTCTGACAGCACAGAGTTGCTGTTTCAAGTTGCTCAAGGAGATCTGGAATGGGTCCCTGACGAGCCAGCCTGCGCAGTGCTTCGTGCATGGTTGCCCAAAACCCAGGTGTGTGCCTGCAGTACCATGCTGGAGCTGAGACACTGTGCAGCACTGAAATGCTGCTACTCTTCCCCTGGGATTGGTGCAATATGGAAAGACACAGTCCGCATGGGACCAGATGTCCACAACAGTCACAAGGCCAGACATGCAAGCCTCATGCGTCAGCTGCTGCAAAATTGAACCATGCATATGCAATGTACTTGTAAAAACATGCTTAAGCTACAGAAGCTTAAACATCAGCAAATACATCCCCACAGAGCAAAGTGTATGTTTAAATCCTTCCTCACATGTGAGGTCTCTCTAAGGCTGATCACCCTAGATCAGAAAGCCAGAGCCCTGCTGTCACAGGTGACCACATCAGACACACTCACTTACAGATGTAATTTCCATGTTAGAAACTAGCCAAGTTTTCACCACTATTGGGAGGCTTTTCTAAGTTTCCAGACTAAGGGCCAGTTCAAACTCATTTGTTCACACACTAATGTTACTGGATTGCTTAAATAGCCCTTCCCATCTCGTGACATGTTTTCCTACTTTCTTTCCCACTCAAACTCTTTAAGCCTCTGCTCAGAAGAAAGGCTTTCCACTCTCCCTCTCACCCAAAAAACTCTCTTGGTCACTCATTCACAGAGTGATTCCTGACCAAACTCTTTACTCTGTTAAATGGCATTAATACCTCCTCACACATACTAGGCAAATTATTTCCCGTGAAGGTGAGTTATTTATTGGTTCTGAAACAAAAGTTGGTGAGATGTAGTTGTTAATTAATGGAATGTCTTATGTCAAACCTGTCTTTCATCTGCTGGGGAGGAGAATAGAAGGACCTCCTCTGAACTACAGCTTGTGTGCTGCATTATTTACAGCTTGTCTCTTTTGCTTGCATCTGGCTAAAGGCGCTGGCAGATTTTCTTCACCAATGGTGCAAAAATGTGAGACTTCTCCTAGTGTGTTTCATTCTTTTTCATTGAAATGACAGCAGCATCCCATAGATCTGATTGATGTGATGATACCTCCTTGATAAACTTCTAATTCCCTGGTATAGTTTCATTCACTGGAGGCCAAAAAAGTTGCATATTTAGCTCTATTTAATTTTAAAACAAATTTGTATAGTTTGCATCAACCTATCCTATAAGGATAGACATTTTCAGTTGCAGACACTGCTTCACTGCTGCTGAAATTATTTCCAGGAGGGCAACGTGACTTAAACCATAATATATTAGACTTATTTATTTACTTTAACTAAATGATTTCAGCTTATATTGCAATCATTGGCAGCACACATTGTACAAGCTAAGTCAGAATATTAGTCAAATCAAATTATGGGAAATTGTAAGAATCAAATATTAGATGATAATGTTGTAATGGATGCCATGTGTTTGGTTGTAAAAATCACTGTGTCCTGCAAACAGAGGCCCATGCAGCCTCCGGTGAAGACCCATGAAATTGGAGCAGATGAGGCAGGTCAGCTCTTTGCCTGATATGGACTGCTTTCTTATAGCCCCTGCTGCAGGCCAGCCAGCAGATTGCTTGCAAAAATGGAAAGACCTGTCTCTGGTGCGTGTTATGTTCCTACCCACACAGATCTGGCAAGGGGCTGAGCTATGCTGTTTCTTTCAATTACACAAGGAATCTCGAGTGCTGTTGAGCATTTCTGTGATGTGAACACAATGGTAAAATATACCTTTGTCCCTGACCCCTATGGATAGGTGGTAGGACAGGGACAAGGAGGCAAAGGGTGGGTAGCCTGGCTAGTGAGAGGTAAGAAGGGGAAGCCAGGGAAAAAGCATCAAGAGCCACATGTGCTCGGGGCAAAAGAGACAGACCATCATGGAGAAAATGAGGTCCTCTGGGATGCAATTGTCTCCCCTGACCTCCATGATGACAGGCCACATCCACATCTGATGCGTGTGTTTGATTAAATGTTCACAGGTGAAGTTGTGTCATATATATATATCAATTTGTGAAGACACACTGGGAAGTAGAAACAAACTCAGGCAAAAGGGGTGTAAAATCGGGTTTAGAAAAGAACTCAGAAAAGAAGGCCAGGTCAGTTCTCTCTCCTTGTTTCCTCTTTATGGAAAACCAGCAATCTGAATTGGATCAAAAACACAAAATGAAAGAGTGCCAAGAACTTGTACTATGGACTCTCTGGGGACTATGTAGTGCCACTGACAGTCTTCTTAGAAATGAGACTATGGACTCTGTAGTCATTAATCACCAGTGTTAAACTAGCAATTCCGTACAGTGTGACAGTTTAAATAGGATGTTGACTTCCAAAGTCAATCTACTTGGTGCAATTTAAAAACGACAAGGATCTTACACAGCTACTCTGGGATGTCACGCTTCATTTGTCATAAACATTTACTGTATCTTCTGTATAGTGCAGCTTTATATTTTCTGGAAGACTCCTGAGAAGGAAAACAGAAGCACAATGAAGCAACTAAAACCATGAGAAATAATTATTTGTCCTCAATTAATGAACTGAAAATAGTGCCAGATTTACAACTATTATTTTCTGAATTGAGCAGCTTTCATGGGCTGAGAAGAGAGCATAGAGTTAAATACAGCCCTACTGGGAAAAAAAAAAAAAAAAGAAAAACACAACAAAACAAACCAAAATAGCAACTTGTACCAGCAACTAAAATTGTCCCACCAAAGAGCTTGTATGACATCTGTCAAGAAGGGCTCTGACTGGGAAACCCAGAGACCCAACTGTACAATCTCAAGTGAAGCTCAGAGTCCATCCACCTCCTCCAGAAAAATCTATGGACACATGAGCTGTACATACAAAGAAGCAAAACAAACATTCAAGTGGTCAGATAGCTCTGGCTGTTGGGAGAGGATAATGTTACAGACAGACAGGCTCTATATGTTTTCCCTTGGGATAAATTGTTCAAGTTAAAAGATTAATCTGAGCTTTCATCACATTTATTAGTTAAATTGCAAAGCAAGCTCGTTACATAACCAATCCCAGGACAATTATATTTATCTCCTCAATGGTCACAGTGCAAGTGGATTGCTGACCAAGGTAATGCAAATACCTTCTGTGGGATGGAAGCTCTCTGATCCATTAGAAACATCAATCCTGTCCCCTATACCAGTTTTTTATTACCTGTACCTTTTTGGAAGAATGCATTTGTGTAGTACCTCCCAGAGGTCTCTCCAGCATAGAGGGAGGGACTGAGAACAGTTAGGTTCACTCTCTAGAAGTGGGCCAAACAAGGCATAGAAATTCAGTGACTTGCTCGTAATTACGAAAGAAGTCTCTGGTAAAGAGCATCTCACTAATTCTCCCATACGTTGTTATACATAGTAAAGGGAAATGTTTCAGGTGGAGTAAAATGCCTGTACTAGAACCACATACAAATACGTAGTGTGCATAGTCCATCTCTGAATTAACTTTAACAGTCAGATTTGTTTTCTGAAGCAGTTCATATGGTTCAAGATTAGGAAAGAGAAGGAGGTAATCTCATCTGACTTCTTGTATGTCACAGGCTGTCACATCCCCTGCTCTCTGCCATTTATGAACTCCACTACCTGAGTTCATCCCACTAGGAGAGAAAAGCATCTCACCATGATTTGAGGAACCAAAATGTGGGGACTCCACTGGTCTCTTTGATAGCTTGTTCTGGTAATTGCTCATATTTATGAAAATACACAGATAATTTATTGCTAATTTGATTACACTGCTTCAATTGTTATCAATTTAATCACATGTTTCCTACCTGGCTGCAGAAGCCCTTTCCAGCTGATATCTGCATCTTGTACCACTGCTGCATTACACTTGCACTAACATCCCCATATATTTTTCATGTGGGCCAAAAAGACCATGCTCCAATCAGCAGGTGTATTACCTAGCCCTTAGGTAAGATTTTTGCTATTCCCTGCATTCTTCAATAATTTTACAAACAATTTTTAAAGTGCTGACTGTGATGTGATAGGTGTTACCACACATGAGCCCTCATATGTATATCAGATCCTTGCTCCAACTTGACTCTCTTCTGCATGTATACTCAAGGATCGCACTAGACATTTTGCCCTGACATTGGGCTAGGACTGTGTTCCCAGATTGCCCATTAAGATAATGCCCAAAGTCTTTCCAAAGTCTCTATTTTTTTCCTAAGCTGTCTGTTCAGTTTCTGTATATATGCTACACATTCCCTGTTTCCAGGTTTATAGTTTTGAATTTTTTTGTCTGAACTCCACTCATTAGGCAATTCAGGCTTGCTTTTCTGTAGCACAATGTATGATCAGTGAATGCTCCAATATTTTTCCTGCAAGACCAAGAAATGAACATCAGCAGAAGTGGGCCGAGTCCTGATCTGGCACAAGAATCTCACCAGTCTTTTTAGTGTGATTCTGCATCGACTACTTTGACACACCAGTTCTCAGCCACTTGTCATATGCTTATATACAGGATTGTAAAATGCTTCATGTTTTATCAGATTATGATAGCATACAGAGTTGAGCAATTTCTGAGTCTATTATGCCTACCAAGCAGATAATCTTACATAAAAAGCAAGACAAGCTTACCTGGCAAGACTCATGTTCAATGAAAACATCATTGGCTGCCATTAATAACACTCCTGTTTTTCATTACTTGAATTCCCATATCAGCTTCTCTATTATTTTACTGTAAGGGAGGTCAGGCTGGCTGCCAGGTTAGCAGAAGTATCCTGTTTGTGCCACTAAGACAGTGGTGGAAAAATGAGCATGCTTCCAGTCTTGTCAAATTTCTCCCATATCCCCAAATTTATTAAAAATTCACACCAGTGGGACAGACAATTTCTTAGACAATTTAAGAAAAAAAATTTTGGATGCATAGCTGCAGGTAATACAGAACCTACTGTTTTAAAGCTGTTTTCCCAAAGTAACGTCTGTCTAACATTCTCTTAGTTACAGATGGACTGGAAAAGAATTCTTCATCCTTGCTTGATATGTGTACATCATCTTACATTTCAAACATAAACCAGAAATATTTTCTAAACGTTTCAGCCATCTATGGATTTCTTACTAACAGTTTTAGTAACTTCAACCCTTGCTTGGCCTAACACCATTATTACATTTATTTTCCTTATGTAAATTAAAAACTCCTTCAGAGCACCATTTGCCTGTGAAGAGTAGATTTTGTTTAAGCCTTTGCTAAAATCCTATAACATATAAATATCAACAAATATCTATCTCCATTTTCTAGCCATTTATGTCAAATGTATAGCAACACAGATTGTTTAACTATATAACTACTGCGTATATTTATGATCACATTCTTATCTACAGATATGTATATATACATAGCTTCATATATAGATATATGTGGATATATATATCTATTTAAACATGCATACACTCATGTAAGATGATTTCTACTTTCTGACTTCTTTTGCCACACACCTTGTCTTAGTGATACTTTGCCCACTTAGCAATCACTGTTCAAAAAACTTGCAGGTTTTCATTCATATCTTTCTCCTGCCAAACAATTTTATTAAGAGCTGTCCTCAGCTTTGGGAAATTGGCATTTTCAAAATAGCATGTATAAATACTACTGTTCTCTTATATTGCATGCGATCAGGTCATGATCACTTCCTCCTGAGACAACCCTTGATTTCCAGTCTAGTGAATAAACTCATTTTTATCTAGCATCAGGTCGCCCAAAATCCAAATTTTTCAATGCCAAGTTTGACAATATTTGTTTCATATCATCCATCACTTAACACTACTGTAGTGATGTTTCACAGGTAGCTAAACACAATCTTCGTTAAGTCTCAGAAATAAAGTTCCCTGTAACTACATGGTTCTCTTGAAATCTGCAGCAGTAGCTCCTCCTGTCTTCAGATGCAGTTCAGTGACTTCCAATATCACCTCTGTCCACTTGTGCTTCTCCTGGGTTTTGGTAATCAGCATACTGCATTACATTTCTCAAGATCCTTCACTTCTCAGTTCTAAGTTAGGCAGATCTAAGTCACTGGGTCACACACAAAGTCATTCCTCTCACACAATTTCTTTTATCTCCCTTAAACTGCTCAAACAGCTTATACAATATTCTGATATACTGATCCCTCTAGCACTGAAACCTCATGAGACAATTGAGTTTAATTTATCTTGATTATTGAGAAATTCCAGTTCCTTTTACTTATTACTCAGACTCTCAGCTTCAGAAAATAAGTATTTCCAAATGCATTTATCTTTGGATCCTCTACAATGCTCATTTAATTTGTTCCTGACATGGCAGATTTGAACATTTACACTCTTAAGCCTATTCTGCACATTGTTACATTAAATACAGTTGCAGCAGTTAATAGTATTTTTTTTCCCCCACCATACCTGTTCAACCTCTTTGTTCTTTCATATTGCATATATTACAAACTAGTAACACAGTTTTGTTCTGTGGTATATAGTCAATCCAAAACCAACAGCGATATTTTCTGCTGACCTGTGGGATGTTGACATGCCCTGGCTAGGATACCGTGTCTGCAGCAGTATTTCAATAATGGCCTTCAGCATTGTTCTTTCTGAGTCAGTGTCGTGTTTTTGCAGGTGGCTTTGTAATAATTCAGCAAGTTCAATTTTTAATATCAGAGCAAGTACTCTACTTAGGTCATGCGAGTGTGACTTAAGGGATTGGAGTCTGCTGCAATACTTGCAATACCTTGCTGTCACAGGACCTGGCACTCACCTGAACTGGTTGTGGAAACTCCTGAAGAGACAAAATGTGTTTTACTCAGAGGAAGAAATGCATTAATATCTGCAAGGGTCTGACAGTTACTCACTCGTAGCTGTTTTTTTTTTTTTTGTCCCCACATAATGCAAACTCTGCAGAGTTTCTCTGGGAACAAGCAGTGCTGGTGCCATGGCCATCGCAGATATGACAGGCTGCCAGGTAGGTACTTCACTTTTCATAAAGGGACAAAACTCTTTGGGGAAGCAAGTTTTGCTCTGCCCCACTGACTGCACTGGACACTAGATTGCTCATTAAAGTGTTTAAATCCTCTGCATTCTAGCTAAAGAAAAACAGGGCCTGTTTTGTAAAACACACTGAAAAGAAAAAAAAAATTAGTCAGAATGCTGTGGACCTTCTGCTCTTATCTCATAGATGTAAGTGATCTTCTCCTTGTCTGGAAAGGTTGTATCTTTTATTAGACTAATTCCTACAACTAAAAGAATGATATGCTTTCAGGCATGCAAGTGTTCCTTTGATCGCACTCAATCTAAGTTCTGGTATATCCACACAAACCCACAAAAGGTATGAGTTGATGGGATGAAGCATGCAGGAAGGGTCACTTTGAAGGTGAGATGTATTCAGTACACTGATTCCCGAGCAGCTCAGCATGTTTCGACTGAACATGTTTTTGCTTGGAGATCAAGACACAGAGTGTTGCTGAACCAGCCAGCTCAGCAAAGAGAGAACAGTGCATATCTTGCAAATAACCTCTCTGTGTTTTTGCTAAATGACTTGAGCATCAGTCTGAGCACAACTCCTTTTTACATGCCAATTGCTTAAATTGCTAAATCATATATTCAAAGGAGAGTGCAATGTATAAAGTATAGATCATATCAGAAACAAAAGTTGTAAAGGCCACACAAACATATTTAAATACAGACAAGTGAAGTGTATAAAATGCTGGGCGATGACTACAAGCAAAGACATTTCACTCAGAAAGGTAACCTAAACCTCAAATGAGTAAATGCTATTTTATCCTTAAGTGGTCTACTTACAAAGCCAAAAGCCTAAAACCAGGATATGAAGAGCAATTGGTTTGCTAACTTTCACCGTGCTGTACAAGTCCTGGCCTTTCGTGGGCTTCTGCACTTGTTTTCCAACACAGAAAAAGCATTTTAAGTTTCCAGCAGCTCATGTAACTGTGTTTGTGTATCTGTCAGTCTCCCAGAACCCACAACAACTTTTAGATTCAAGAAACAGCTTCATCTACTTCTGAGAGGTGAGAGAGGTTTTCAGCAGCAATTAAACAGGTTTGGTGAAAGCGGGTAAGCTTCCAGGTGAAGCTGAAAGACTGATAGCACTTCCACTGCAAGAGCACTCTCACTGTCTTATTAAAAGTTCCTATTCCTAGCATGGGAAAAAAAGTCTTAAATGTCCAAACAGCAGGAAAATCTCCCCTTGGTGCTCACAGCCCTCATGAATCTACAGCAAAACCGGATTCTTTGGCTTTAGTGCTCATGGATCTGTTTGTTTAACTATATTTTTTTTCCACATTGGAAATTTCAGATTTTGCATGTTTTCAAAAAACCATGGCAGATGGATTTATAACTGCATAATACATCACATAAAATGCAGATATATATATATAATTCAATAAAAGGTTGAATGAAATTTGAATCGTTTCTAATGTATTATTATTATTAATGATTTTGTCTGCACTCCACAAGGTAAATTCTTATTGCTTCAAATGAGAGCTCCTTGAGAAAAGATTTATATTTTCAATGCATTGTACCATGAAACACC
Source organism: Urocolius indicus (assembly GCA_013401255.1). NCBI lineage: Eukaryota > Metazoa > Chordata > Aves > Coliiformes > Coliidae > Urocolius > Urocolius indicus. Next base: position 342,890 of record WBNH01003872.1, read on the forward strand.
TTAGAAGTGGCAACTCCATCAAAACTGTTTAAAAGAAATTAACAAAGTCCATTTAGCTGTTACAAATCTCATAGCATTGGATCAGAGTTGTAGCATTGGATCAGAGTTGTAGTGTACTTCCCTTTTCTGTATTATTATAGCCTGCAGCAAAACCACAGAAAGCTCTTCAGCAAAGCAGAGAAGATAAGACTTATTTGAATACAAAACCGCAAACTCAGCTTTCAGTGTCTTTGGTGAGTACTTTCTGTGCTTTTCCTAGTGTAATTATACCTGGAGAATCTCTATTGAACATCTTTAACTGCTATAAAGGTAAAAATGAAGGTATGACCCAGGCATATAAAGCAGAAGCTTTTTTGACCACAGCTCTTCCACTTGAATCTCAGCCGATAATAACAACATAATAACATTTTGCTGTTGTAGTTTTAGGCTTTTATAGATCACAAATGCTAAAATCATTCCAAATCTGGGACAGCAAAGTACAATATGATATGAGGAGTTGACCCCAAACCTCCACAGGTTCAATGTTGACACACCCATGCTTGAAGCCAACCTTCCCTCTTGCTGCTTTGCTGGGTAACTGGTGCTGAGAGCTTATGCTATATTAGGTACTCAGTAAGCATCTACGATTTTGTGATTCTGTGGATGGAGTTGCTGTTATCTGTCAAAGGCTTCAGGCTGAAGCAGTTGTTCAGAACATCCCTGACACGTATCCCTGCTGCTGACAGAACAAGTCTATATTCATGCCCGGTGGACAAAATTGCCATTTGTATTTAGATTTGCACCATGTTCACAAAGATGCTTGGGCGATCTGTTCACTTTATATGGGGGGAAATGGATCAGAAAATACTGACCATTTTCAAAACCCTTGCTTTGAATTTCAATGTCTCCTCCTTGTACTGGCTAACAGTGAACTACTGTTGGTACACACTAAGTCCCTCACACCACACACAAAGTACATTGCCTTACTGAGTGTGTGGAGACTGCAAACTCCCTTGCCTAGCCCTTCTTCCCAAAACACCAGTAATGGACCATTATCTTTGATTTTGACATCTGAAGAGAAAATGCAAATGCCAGGAAGGAAGTTTTTAGAAACTGTAAAAAAATACGCTTTAAAAGACCTTCCAAAGGGAATATTACAACAGGATACAGTAAAGAAAAACAGGAGAAGAATTTGAGTGGGAGAAACTCATACTATAAATGAAAAATACTTCTGAGAATAAACAAAAACAAAAGTACATCCAAACTTCTTTTTCCTTAACAGAAAATTAGTGAGTTTTCTGCTTAAAATAGACTAAGCATATTAGTGGAGTACCTGAATACATCTAATTTATACCTTCCGGACTGTGCAGTGTAGCACAGGGAAGATGAAAGTACACTCAGAATTGATGTTGGGACCGCCTCCGCTGGACCACCAAAGCAGAAGGTGAAATGCAAAGGTTACAAGCTGAGTACTAAGGCTGAAATTCTTGGAAAAATTTCCTTTACATTACCAGGATATCTCTTCAAGAATCTGGAAAAGTTTTTCTCTAAAGTCATTGAACTGAAGATGAGGTAACCTCAGTCTTTTCGAGTGCCTTCATAATAGATGGTCACTATAAAATTGTCGTGACTTTTGTCATGTTTTGGAGACAGTGACTAGCTTAAGGCTATCTATATTCTACTCTGTAACAACATGTAATAGAAAAGCAAACAATACTCTAATTTCAGTCACTCTCCTCCCCCAACATCTTTTGCTAAACCCTGTCAGCGTAGACTGTGCTGTGTGAGCCATACAGACAGTCTAGACATCAAAGAATCTGCAAGCTAAGCAGCTGAGACTGGGAGATCAGCTCTGTGCAAGGAAATCCAGAACAATTCAACATTACATGGAGTGGTACAGAACTTCGTGCATGCCACAAAAGTCATGCTAAAAAGGCTGACTCTCCACAAACATAGGGGATAGTGGCTTGCTGAAGAAGGCTAAAAGGCTCTGAACAGTTGTGCTAACTTTGAAACAAATTTCTCAGCAGCTGAGAAGCTATCCCAGGGAAGAACAGGACAATGCACAACAAAGTAGCAACACTGGCTTGCCTTGTAGTTTCTCTTCTATTATAAAGGCAGGTTTTAGTCAGAACAGTTTCTAGGCCCAAGAACTTTACAACAGACTCAGAACAGACCTTTCCTGGTCTACATGAAGAAGTGCAGATTTGTTACAAAATAAAATTTTAAATTGCACTAGAAGATCATGGAGGATTAAATTAAACTGAAAGTATTAAACTGTGGTTGACATGATGCTGCAGTCTAAAATGAAAAAAGCACAGCATCCCTTGCTCATGTTTTCATAAGATTGAGTTAATTTAACTGGTTTATAGGTGCTGAGCAGAGAGAGCAGAGCTTGAGCAGCCCTCACCAGGCTCTGGGTGAGTGACAGGACTTGCAACTTGAACTATGGAAAGCTACCTTGGAAAGAAAAGGAGAAGAAAAAGGGGAGAAGCTATAGAGAATGATCCTTTTAAATTTGTCTGCCTGTCTACTTTTAATTAAGAAACTAAAAAATACTCAATATCATAACTTTAAATTCATCTTCTCCTTAATAACTTATCCTTAGCCCAGATTCCATGGGAAACAAAGTCGAGGCAATTACAGCTTTCTCCCTGCCTGCTTGCCTCCCTCTGTACCTTCAGAGCCCAGTGTCTGTTTCCAGTATTCTAACTTTGACAACGGACAATGATCTCAAAGATATTATGTACCCGTAAGTATAAAGAAAATAATGCAGAGTGGTAAAGGAAAGAGACTCCATTAAGTAGTCACACAGAGAGAAATGTTGAGGCACAAATACATCCCTTATTAGACAATGAAGAATCAACAAAAGGCTTGAAATACTTGAAGGCCTCATGGGAAACACTTCAATTGAACTCACGCCTTTCTAAACATCAGGAAATCCAGCTACCAGTCACAAATCTGTAAGAAACCAGGCTTCACTGGCTCAGCTGCTCACACACCAACTTCAGCTCAGCAAGCACACCAATTACGACAACTGCAAAATACCCGTATTTTGGTAGATGGAGAGCTCAGCAAACGGGCTCTTGTTGAACAATGTAGGCATGAAAAAGGTCAAGTAAGCAGTTTCCAATTAGCAGTCCTTACTAAAAGAAAGCTTCCCCTCCTCCCCTCCTCCAGGGCAAAATTTTTGGGAGCCCATGGGAAGGGGCACTCCGTGGCCGAGGGCACACAGGGCTGAGGCTGCTGCTTGGGGAGCGCTACCTTGCTCAAGGGGAAACACAGTCGTGAACTCAAGAACAACAAAGCAGCATTACTCTTAATCCACTGCCATCTGGCTTCATTTTGACAATCCACAAAATCAGACACAACAGTCTTCAACAAAATCCCTGAAAAACAACACAGAACTAGTGTCAAACTCAGCATCTCCTCCCTCCCTCCCTGGCCCCTCTGAGGGCTTGAAAGAGAGGCTTCTCATAAAATGAAGAGCAATTGCCCCAAGTGACACTTCTGCAGGAGTGTTCAGGCTACAGATGTTTCCACTGTGGCAGAAGAGTTTGTACTAATGCAGTGCTGCTTGTCATATTTATGGAGACAGGGGAAGGGAGTGAGAAACAGAAAACAGGACACGCTGCAAGCAGTAGTGTCAATCCACAGGCGAGGAGCCGTCTGAAAGAGGCTATAGACTCTGTGTTTGCTCAGCTCTCAACTTGACCAAGGGAGAACCAGGACCATCCATCTTCCCCAGCAGAAACCAAATGGCCATCCCTGAGGAGACAAGGCAAGCCACAGCCTTTAAACTAGTTGGGAACACAGTTCTCCTTTGAAACAGCAAGACAGCTCCCCTTATTATTATTTCAAAACTCTGTTTTGGGAAGCCTTATTTTGCAACATTTGCAACATAACAGTAGTCTACATGGCCTGCTAGGTGGGCTAAAATGCCACCTCATAGCTGATATCTCTCATAACTGAGTAACAGAGATATTTTTTTAAACAACAGGAGGCAGAAAGGCAACAAAAAATTCTGAAATTATGCCTGATTCAGGCTGAACTGTGTCCCCTTTGACAAACACCGATTATCTACAGAAAACAACTTGTTGAGGACTCAGTCATATTTTCACTGTCACCTCCCAGCTTAGGGATGTAATTCAGCTATTGGGCTTCTTGTGCCCTTTCAGACACATGGGCACTAAAGATGCTCAGCCTCCAGCATGACACAGATCTCCCATAGCTCCTGTGTTGTTGCTATCAGGTCTGTGCAGATGTCTCAGATATTCTGGGATATCTCAGTTAGCACTACATGCTTAAATTTAAACACCTGCATGAGATTGCAAGAGTTACCCTGCAGAGACGATGTCATCTGTTCCAGCACCCTGACGTAGTCCGTGTCCATATATCTTCGCACTCCCTGGGTGCTGCCTGTGGCATACATAGGTCTCTTCCCAGTTGCCAATACAAGTGCACTAGCAAGCAGAATGTTCACACTCACAAATGATACTTTGCTTAGCTTCTATATAAAAACACATCAGGACAGAAAGTAAGGCAGACTGTTCTCAGGCCTGCCTTGGGGCTGGATGCCACAGGGGTGTTCCCAGGCATGGCCTGTGCTGTGCTTCTGAGCATGGCTAAGCATTCTGTCTTCTGGAAAGTCAGTTACTGACAGCAGCACTAATGCTAACCAGGCACATCTCCGCAGAGCCCTGCCTGTGCTCATGCATTAATCAGGCCTCTTTCTTAATATTCAAGACGATGCCAGGGAACAACCTTGCATAGCCTTCACACAAGGATTAGAAGAAGTGAAGGGAAATGGAAAGAGTAGGTTGTTGTGCTACAGCGATGCCACCTGCAAGGGACAAGTAACTTCATAAAAAATGTATCCTATTGAAACTCACAAATGTTTCCAGTTCTAACACATGAAAGACCACATTCATACCATGGCCTGAGAGGAGGAAATGGCATACTTAATGCTAAATACTATGGGATTGGTTTTACAGCAAAGGTTCTATCTGCACGAGCTTCAGCACCATAGATGCGAAAGGCTGTGCTCTCACACACTGGCAGCTCAAGCAAGTACACACCCGGGAGGGAGGGGAAGGGAGAGTGAGCAATACAAAAGGAACACATATTGAGGAAGAGAATAAAGAGAAAACAAGCAAGTAAGAGACTTATATCCTTAATATTAAAGAAAATTCAATCAAACAAACTTTGGAAAACTTGATTATGATCCAGGCTAAAAGTACTGGGGAACCTACGTTGTGATGAATAATGCTGATTTGTGATTTGTGATGCCAACAGGTTGCTAGGGATATAAAAGACAAATAGTATGACTAATAACAGACTTTAAGTTGAAATAAGAAGTGTTTGTGCTGTTACTGTTTAATTGGCTCTTTCATGAAATCATATATTTTGCAGGTTCAGATGGGGTCTTTATCATTTCAGGCTGCAGGCTTCTGTCTCCTCTGACAATGCACATCCCCCAAGGATGCTACAGCATCCTCTTCACTGAAGGTGGAAAGTTACACATGCAGCTCTGCTTTACAATGAACCTCTAAAAGGACAATGGAGTTCAAATTGCAGGTAGCATCAGGCTCCAGATTGCAGGTTTTTTTTTTGCACAGGCATGCCTGGTACTTCCCTCTGTCTCTGCTCTGAATTGTTTCTGCACACCATGACTAAATATTTACTCATCTTAGAGGTGGGCTAAGTTCCTGATGGCATTAGAGACCAAACATATATAACGGCAAGAGGATGAAAGTATTTTATTTTGAGGGGGTATTTCTATTTGTTTTTCTGAAAGATAAACTCCAGTTTGTCATACTTTTATTCAAAGCCTACCTAACACTTTGTAGTGATCACAAAAAGATTTGACTTGGCTCTTGGCCAAAACTATGTCCTCTGTGTAATCATCAAGTGAGAGTTCTGCATGTCAAATGTTTATGGTGTTTTCTTCTCAGTAGAGGCAGAAAAGCTCTGCACTCCCCATCCCAAAGAGTTCCCTCTTTCTGCTCTAGAACTTGTTAGTTCTCCCTAAAACCGCCAAATGTACATGCTCCTATGCTCATTTGGCCACATTTGGGGCAGCAGCTACCTGTTCAGCATCATTGTTAGAAAGATGACAGAAAAAATCTGATGGTCTTTCATATGCCTGCAGAAGGAAGGAGGACTTTTCTCCATGTATTATTATTTTAACTGTACCTGTGAAGAAAATTAAAGCTAAATATTGCAGCCTTTCAAGAACTTTTCACAAAAAAAAAAAAAAATAACCAAACCAAAAAAAAAAAAAAAAACCAAAAAAAAAAAAACCACAAAGAAAATAATCCCCACCACCAAAATGTGCCTCCTGTATTCAGGTCACTACTAAACAACTTTTTTTCCCCCCATATTTTCTTCATCTTATCAGACATATACAGCAGTGGAACTTTCCTGTGCCACTGGTAGTATCACAAGCCTACCAGTAGCTTGTCAACAAGGGCTGGAAGTTACTGAACTTACATAGTCAGAACCAGCTTTGAGTACGGCCACTCCTGCTTCCTACTCTTTTTGCCTCCCTTTGCATTTTCACTTGCTAAACTGTAGCTTTTCCAGGCAATTTTAACTAAGTATTTTCACTTGATACTAAGAGATACCTGACAGGAGTCTGCAGCATTACTCCAGTCCAAAACTACATGATTTCAGAATTTTCTCACCATACTCTAACTTTATTCCTTAACTGGAGTACAATCAGACTCTTAAATGGAAAGAAGACTTTGGTTTAAGGATGTTGCTTTTGCTTAAGTATTGTCTATCTCTGTATCGCAAACTGGCAATACTCTTGGAAATCTTTGCTGAGAGAGGGTATCCTATAGCAATTAAGGTTTCCCAATGGAGCTATATAAAACACTTGAGGAAAATGGAGTAAAAATTGTGAAAGACTGAAATATCCATCTCCTGCCATCTGTTACACAGGATATATGCTATTTTACTGTTTCAATGCCTGTAATCTTTCCACGTACAGCAGTTTAAAGCTCTGTTCTGTTTTAAAATAGAGAGGTAAAGCTTTTTTTCACACCCCATTTACTGGCCAGCTGGAACAGCAATGTCTGTTCCTACTCATTTATGAGAGTTCAGAGGAAAGAGTGGTGGGCAGCACACCAATTTAGCTTCTTTAAAAAAAAAGGAGTTCATAGGAAACAAGGGGAAAACTGGCTGTAAAGGTCTTCCTTAGAAGGCTAGAGAAGTCTTATGAATGAGGACTGCTCTCCTTAACTTTATTTCACAAATAGTCTTCTCAAGACCAAAATCAGGCATTCAGAAAGGATCTCATAGCAGAACTCACTGCATGTCCTCACAGTGCCATTCTCACCACGGGTGGGAAGCTGCAGCAGAGCTGCAGACTCAAAACTTGGGCTGAAATATCATTAGAATACAATTATAGGATGTAGCACAACAATCGTGGAAAAGGAAAGTGCGTAATGGCAGAAAATAAATCATAGCTAATTGAAACATCATTTTAGAAACAATTGCAGCTCACATATTAGAAATATAGCAAAGCATTCTTGTTCTTTTTTGAGGGAGGGTGGGTTATTATCTTCATGTTTAGAGGGCGTACTTGATACTCTATCTGCTTTACACTATGTAGTATTAATTTTTTTCCATCTGTTAATTTCATCTTCCTACCATCATTATCTTTCAGTCACTTCTTCACAGAGTGCTACCTCATAGACAACAAGAGGTAAGTTGAGTGGAGATCGAATACTTATGGCATTTTATAATTAGTGTTGCCAAAATCCTGTTTGAAATACTCCTTGAGTGCCTCTGAAAAAGCCTCCCAGGTTCTAACACAAGCTCAAGGCAGTAACTGGTGGATCAAGCTCAAGGCTTTTCTGGTGGATCTGCCAGCAGAATGATAGCTTACCAAACACTCTTAATCTGGACTGTGATTTCTATAACCATCTTTCTGGGTTAATTTTTTACTCTCTCTTTGATTATGGCAAGACCTGTTATATTTTGATGTGTGCAACAACCCGTTTTAAAGAAAGAAATCTTCTTAGGTGTTTTCCAGCCTACATTGCAGCCAGTATGGATGAAGTTGAAGGAAGAAGTCCCACAATCTGGACTTGGAGCTGCTGAAACAGAACTGGCTGTTGTTACTTCAGCAGAGGAGGAAAAAATGCCTTCCTGTGGAAGGAGAGGGTCTGCAGCAACCCTGTCATCCTCTTTCTGCTCCAGCTAGTGGAACTTCATCCTTGTTTTGGTTGAACCAGGTCCAGAGGCTCTGCTTCCCACTGCTCACTGCCTGTTGAGATGGGGAAATACCTCCAGCTTAGTAGACTGCATTCATGCAGAAGTAGGTACACAGGAAAGAATTGCTGACATATTACTGACTGTGAATTTCACAGTCTCAAATTGTTCTAGATGTCTCTTTTAAGTATTGGAGAAAGAAAAAAATGTAAAACTGAAAGACAAAAACAGATAAAACAGTTTTTTGAAAAGACGAGAAAGTCATTTATTAGCCTTGTTGAGAGAGGAAGGACAGGATTTGCCATGGTGCTCTCCTATCTGGTCTGCAGCACTGCTGGGTTGTAGTACAGGCACTCAGGCAGTGGTGTCTGTCACTGTCCTTTAGCTCTATGAGAGCCACTCATACCACAGTTGCTTTGGGGCATGGACAAACCTCCAAATGACCCCTGCTCTCTGCAGTAGCATATCCGTGCAGAAGAACCACCACAGCAGTGACCAGAATTTCCTTCATCTGTCAGGGAAAATAGAGTTGATGAAATGTCTATGTTGTTTCCGTTCTTCAGATAAGAAAGTCTATTAAGTGAGAATCTTCTCCTCTAAGTGGTGTCTGATTTACTTCAAACCTAGCATGCTGATTTGCCTGTTCACTGCTCTCATCATGTGCTGGAAAAATCCTTTTCAGAGTATCTTGGCATGCCGAAAACAATATTTTGAAAACAAGTTACCACATGTTCAGAAAGAAAATGAAAGTACTCGTGGAATGTATCTCATATGCTCATAAAAATGTAGTTGTCAACAAAGCTTAAAAAAAAAAAAAGAGTTAAAGTGTAACATTTTCAACTGGAAAGACAATGCAAAGAGCTGCTCAGGTCTGGAAAGAATAGGAAAATCCCTTAAGAGCTGAAAAAACATTAAGGATATTTCTGTCAATTTTCTGCACAAAATTGCTAAAATAGCTGCTATTTGAAAAGTCTCTAAGTTGAGAAAAGACTAGAAAGCATCCTGAAAGCAGCTGCATCCACCACAGGTCTGTGAGCTGGTGCAGAGTGGCCTTTCCAACTCCTCAGCACACAGATCATCAGAGGAGAGCCCGAATGAGTCACAGCTGTATCTTTCTAATTGTCTTTCAGTTATTGAAAAGGAAGGCTTGAGTTTGGCCTATGAATGAAGAATACCAGCTTCCCTGAAAGTTTCCCCTACTGGGTGGTTTGTTAAATTCTCTAACAAAAAAAATGGGAATTTTCACAAGAATTCACAGGGAGGTAATATTATTAAGAAAAGAGGTTTTTACAAGATTTCTGTGGGAAAGGCCCAAAAAAGACAGCTGAGTTCTGGCAGAGATGCTTTACAAGTTAAATTGTGTGGAAGCTTCAGGCTCAACAGCCCAGCCCCACCACTCAAATGGGACCTGCATTGCAGGTGTCACACACAGAGGCATGCTGCAAAGCTAGTAGTGGGAGACAACCTGTGCATCTCCACTTCAACCACACTTCCAAGTCAGACAAGCATTGGTAGGGACCAGATGTGCAAGAAACCACAGGTGGGCTACATTTTGTGCCCACCAATGCCAGCAAGGGAGTACAGCATTGGTTTACATGAGAAAACCACCAGACCTTGTTTCAGTTTGATCACTTTATCCATGCCTCTCAAAGTGACCATCACCTCTTTCACAAGGCTGATGTAGCTCAGCTATCTCTTTCCTTATGTTGGGGCTATTAGGCTCTAATTTCCCAACCGAAGTAGACTGAGGTGACATTGCTTGGCTTTTCTTACAGAATAGTCTCTGCACAACCAGCACACCTAGGAGAGACTTAAACCACAGTGGTAATAGAAATTTCCAGGTTCTTTGGTGTTTTTGGCACTTTTAGAAAGTAACTAATAAAAACCTTGGCAAAACAGCAGGCAAATGGCAGCCAGTGAGTTTTGGATGGAATGCTGGCTACAGTTTTCAAAAGTGGAATGTCTTTGCCTTCTTACTACATTTTCTGCAAGATCTTGCCCTTTAATCCAGCACTAAATCTCAGTGTAATTACAGCATTCATTTTCTCTCTCTACCACAGCAAAACTTAGCCTGAAACAGCTTACATAGCATAACTTGAATTTATCTAGCATCACTCAAGTTAGCTCAAATGCTACTTGGGAAAAAAGAAAGCCACATGCAAGACTGGAAACTGTAGTAGAGTGTATTAGTAGATTTTCCTGTAAGAGGGAATTTATTGAGAGAGCAAATTCACCCTATGAAGGGCTAGACACAACAAAACTGAGAAAGCATGTTGAGGACATGATGATTGTGCTCTAAAAAAATTAGAAGTCTAGACTTGAGGTCAGTTTGCAAAGCCATGCACAGGAGGTGGCAGGCACATCAACTTTGTAAAATTAAGTAAGAAATCTACAGCCTTAACATTATTTGGAATCATGAAAAATCAACTTTCACCATGTGAAACATGAAACCCTCTTTTACCATGGTGAAGCAAAGCAGTTGGTGCAAATGGTGCATTGGTGCTGACATTAGTCACATTTCTCTCCCCCCACTGCATAGTGGGAAACCTGTAATTTACAGTTTACAAATGGCAGACTGCTTACTTGTCCTCCCAACATGTTAACTGTTGTCATGATTTGTATTGTTTTCTCCTAACATCACAGCTCCTTTGCTAGGCTTTGTTGTGGTCAAGGTTATGCACATGGCAAAGCTTCCCATATGGAATAGTTTAATGGCTCTGGGATATCAGTGCAATTGCTGTGGTTAGCAACAGATGGGGCTTGGTTAGACAAGGAGACAGTTACTGTGGGTGTTTTTACAATTGTTTTGCACAGCTCTCCTATCACCATATAGAAGTAAAGCAGATGAGACTTCTTTGGAGATGAAGAGATTGGTTAGAAGGAACATGGCCAAAAAACAAAAAGAAGAAAGGAAAGCAGAGGATTAACAAAATTGCTCATGACTGCATCTAAATTTCAATTAATGACTATAAAAGTTACTTAGCCACTGATCTTACTATCAGCCACTGGACAGCCATTAACTCCCCTCCAGATTGTGGCTGACCCAACCAGTCAGGCCAATTGCCAGTGAAGAGACACCAGTCTCATCTCTTTCAGCTATTTCAGCTCTAATTCCACTTTCTCAATCAATCTCCACCCCCAGAGGTAGGATTCGTTATGCAAAAACTTGCATAACTTGCAGTGTGTAGGCAGACAAATGTATCTACAACATCAGCACAAAACCTTGGGTTGAAATATTGTAGCCCAAGTTTTCATGATTGTAGTTATGGAAAGCAAATGGAAATCTCAGGTTAGGTACAGGTTTAGGCCAAGGTTATACTCCTCAGAGTGATTTATAGGTCCTCAGCTTGGTATTTCCCTCAAGGTTTCTCCCTTCACAAAGCAATATGGTGTGACCCTGCTGCCTGAGTGTGCTGGTTACCACTCATAATTTGTGCCGCCCTCTGGTGAACTGCCATCCTTGGCTTCAAAACCACCCTGAGAGAGGCCGAAGGTTAGTAATGGTGAAAATGATTCTGTTGAGGGTTGAATGTACCCTTCTCCTTCTGATAATTTCTGAAGCAGGCTGCTAGGAAGCACCAAGTGTCCACAAGCTCATTGAGGGCAAGTGAAGCAGGCGAGAGTCAATATGTTCTGGATACTCAGAGAGATGTTGTGGAGATGTGAAACACCACAGTCTCCCCAGCTTGGTTCAGAAGAAAACATGTCTTTGGCCCTGCCACAGATTCAGCTAACGTAATATACAATGGAGTCACAGATCTCCTAGTGTTAGGGTCAAGGAGCAAAGGAGAGGGCAAGGTCTGTGCAAGTAACAAAGCAAAAATCAACTGAAACAAAGAAGGGCATTTAGATGTGGAGAAGAAGGAGTTGTGTAAAGGCAATCACATTTTTGACAGAACAAAAAGCATATTAGCTGAAAGCCAAGTATTGGATCCAGGGAGGAGATCTGAATCATCCCCTTGGATCTGCTCCACTCTTAATAAAACATTAACTATTCATTGAGAGAGAGCACACATGTGTGCATGAATCAGTAGCCTGGCGGGTCTTTTTTTGAGAGATTAAACTTCCTGAGCACCAGCTCCTTTTCTAGTAAATGTTAATTGTTTAACCAAAGTGGTACAACTTCAAGAGGAGAGGCAGAGGACATCCCAATTACCTTCTCCTTGGGCAAAGTAGTGATAGGAGAACTGAAAAAGCTCCTTAACTGCTCTGCCATTTGGTAAAGAGAACATGCTCACAAATCCCTATTTTTCTCTTTATGAGAAAGGCAGGAAGAGAGATTTTGGTGTTTGATCAGAAAAAAAAAAAGTCTGGAAACCAGAATTTCTCTCAGTATTGTCTCTTGGATTTACTTTTCCATTTTTTTTTCAGCAGTCGAGCAGCCCCAGTGCTGACCCAGGGGAAGAAGCCCTTTCCATTTCCATCTCTCCCTGTGGTCCTGGGCCCTCTAACTGCAGCCACATATCTGCCAGAATATTTGTGCTCTCATTCAAAACAAGCTGACTAGATAGCACACAGAAGCAAATTGGGTTTCTACCAGCACTGCTGAGAGCAGCACCACTGAAAGTAGCAGGGAATGGGTTCCCAATAACAGTCAGGCGCCAGTCTTGGGCTTTGCCATGGTCACAAAGTCGAGTGGTAACAAGCCTGTTTTAAATAAACTATATTTAAAAACATCAAACAGTAATACTTGCTTTTGTATATCAGCTGCTCACAGTCAGCTCTTCACCAGTCTGTTTTCAAAAGTTCTTTCTGCTTCACATCAGATATTTCCCACAGGTTCAATCCCTGCTAGCAGGCTGAATGTTCAGAATGTTCAAAAGCAGTGTTTCTCAGCCATTTTAAAATCAAAGGACAAGCTGCTATTGTAGGGGAAGAAAATACACGGTCCTCCTTGTAACTCTTTCTCTTGAGCATTGCCAGCCAGGAAAGTTACATTCCCGTTGTCATGACCAGAGGGTATGGTGTTTTGTTGCCATCACATCACCTTCATATGTCTTATGAATCAGCCACAGGCCACACAAGATTGCTCTTCAGCAAATATTCCCAGCCTGGCATCTACATTTTGTTATATCTGCGAAAAGCAGAGAATTAGCTCAGTCTTTAAGAGGATTGCACTGCTCATCCTCATTTACACCTCAAGGTGCAATGGAGAGAGGAATTTGACTTAACTCATGTAAGTACCGAGCTGCAGAAGTCCTCATGCTGTGGCATTCTCAAGCCAGAGGGAAGGCAGCAGAATAGAGGAGCGAGAAGGAAACAAAGGTGACAGCCTCAGAGGCACAGGACATGGACACAAGACCAGAGCTCCCACAGGAGACTTGACTTCTAGTGCATAGGCTGATCTCTGAGTCCTCCTGGTTCCTACTGCAGAGATTCTTTGTTTCCTCCTTGTGCTGAGACAAGGTTGAGAGCTAGGACTCAGCACATCTAGAAAATTCCTCTCTGCTGGAACTTTCTTAGTTGCTTTGCAACTCGTAAGTTCATATACACAGCTCCAAGGGGCAAAATTGCACTGACATGGTTGGCACAAGTACTTAAGGATCGCAGGTTCACAGGAACAGGCACAGGCAATGACACCAAGCAGACCAAGGCAAAAAGCACCAGATGGATTGGTTTCCTGTCGTGTTGGAACTCTTTCCCCACACAGTGCCAATGCTGTCTGGGTGCTTCGCATTCCTTTCTAATTCAGAAAATTCAACTTTGTGAGTCATCCAAGCGGCTGAGCTAGATCAAATACAGAGCATGCCTTGCTCAGATAATTAAGTTAGTAAAAAGAATCTTACACCAGGCCATCAGAATTGCCTGGCACATGCCTGCTAGACAGAAAGCTGCAGCAGCTTCCACATGAATAACCTTCATGTTGGAAGGCCTACCATTAGTCCTGAACAAATGAAATCCAGGCAGCAACAGCACAGAAGATACATCAACCAACTGAAATATCTTGAGGGTTCATCTCTTCCTAGAAAAAAGTTTTCTTTCCTTCAGTTACTGCTTTTCATGGGAATGACAGATATGTTTTAAAAGTGCCTTAAGTCTTGCTAAACATGAACAGGCACAAGCTAGCTCTGGTTTGGAGTAGAATCACAGAATCAAAGAATGACTAAAGTTGGAAAGCACCTCTGGAGGTCATTTGGTCCAAACCCCCTGCTCAAGCAGCGCCACCTAGAACTGGTTGCCCGGGGCCATGTCCAGACAGCTTTTGAATACCTCCAAGGATGGAAACGCCACAACATGCATGGGCAACCTGTGCCAGTGCTCAGTTACTCTTTCACTAAAACCAAAAAGTGTTTCCTGATGTTCAAGAACATGCTGCTGAGGTTTATTTGGACCCAAAAATTATAACACCAAGGGCAATCTACCATAATGAATTTCACTGAATTTCAGAGCTAATATTGAACACTTGCAAGAGTTGCTTAGAAAGCAACAGTCTGACAAAGTAGAGGCTGGGCCAATTATTTGAATGAATCTACCATAAACACACACTACCCATCACAAAAGCATGTGAATGAGAAGAGGAATTGATCCCACACTTCAAATATTCATTAATATACAGATGTTCTATTGTAAAATACACACAAACATATATCTTACATAGAATTATAAGGGATATAGACATGTTGATGTGTATCTTTTCCCACCTTTCTCAACCACATTGAAAACAAAAGCAGTTCCTTTCTCCAAAGCAAGAAATCTTTCTTAGGGTAAATGAAGCAGACTTAGCAGTCTGGTTCTCAGGCATTTGTACAAAATTACACACAAGCTACACTAAAAATCTCCTAATTGTTATGGGAAAGAGAAATATTTGCAATTAAGCAAGAGATCTTACTGGTGTGAAAAAAGAAAGATATGAAATCAAACCATAAGCATAATATCAAAGTGCATCTTATATATCCATGGCATCCCAAGAAACTTGAAAATACTGTGCAGAAAAATGAAAAATTCCAAGTTCTTTGGAAGCCAAATGCTAAAATCATTAAAGTTTCCTGGAATAACAGCACGTTCCCCTGGTGCCTTAGCTAGACCTGTCAACAACAGGAGCCCTGAGGAATCTCCCAGGTTTACAGGTTACCACTCTCATCCTTGAGGTCCTCACGTTATGTCGTGATGTTTGTCTCCTGGGCAGAGAACAGCTGGCTGGAGCTTCCTCTGGAGCCTACCAGAACCATTCCTGAAACAACCCCACAGCTGCAGAGAGGTAAATCTGTTGCTGTACTATGTGAGACGGCTACCTTCAACATCTGAATCTCTCTGTGGAATATGGTCGTCCCTCTCTGACTCCTTCTTCTCCCCTTGGGACATGACTTATTCCTTCACTTTCTTAATGTACATCATTCCTTCTTCTAAAGCATGCTTTGTCCTTATTTATTGTCACTGCACACATAGTCTGTACCTCCTTTTTCTCTTCTTCCCTCTCATCTGTAGCCACCTGGTCACCTCCCATGCAGAAGAGCAGCTCTGTTCAGTGGGAACGGAGCAGTACTAACAAATTACTCTTATGTTGCAGAAAGTCCTTACAGCACGGGCAGTGATGCCACAGGAAAGAGTTGAATAATGAGACAATTTGCAAAGTCAAGGCACTTATGAGCTCTACATCACACTACTGCTACAAAACACTACTGCACACATCTACAACACACTACTGCTAGGCCTGACATAGTGTCTACACATGTACTTGCAGAACTCTTCAACACCCTTGGATGACTAAATTATTATCTCCTTGCAACAGAATGTCTTTCAGTCATCAAGCAATTTGTATAACATATTAATTAGTGCAATCAACATTTTCATTATTTAATTAATAAATTTGAATCGCATTATAATTAAAGTTAATCACATTTCAGTTAAAATTAATATTCGTTTTAATCAAGGAAAAAGGTATCAATATTTTCAAATGTTTTCTTTATTTTAAAGAATTTTCAGAAACACTGAGAGCTGTAATACTTTAAGAAGATTGAGTTAGCAAACTGAAAGATGAAGAAAAGCACTTAACACTTTTGTAGTTAAATCTTCATAGAAGAATAGCTTAAACAGAAATGTAACTTTTTGGTTTTTAACAGAATCAAACTTTTTTTGTAAATGCTTTTCCAGTCTTTGCAACTGGATCTATATCCCTGTCATCAGAAACGTTATAGTTAGTAAATAATCAAAAACAGGGACTGAACATTGCTTTTGGGTGATCTTATTCCCTGTATTTAGGAGTTTTTTTCCTCCAATTAGATCTCTTTTAGGTTAAAAAAAAATCATAACAATTGTTCCTGTAGATTTCATGGACATTTAACTGGTACTAAGCAGGATGATGATATATTACTCTTCTGAAGCACAGACCATGGATGAAGTTGCAGAAGAATGGTGATTCCAATCTTGAAAACATTATTCAGAATATCTTGGATCCATGGCTAAGTTAGAGCTTAAAAGGCATTGCCAGTCTTTAGAATGAGCTAAGCCAAGTGAAGTCAAGTGAATCTTTATTCTTAGCATATTTGAAACAATGGCTTGGGAAACAGTTAAGATACTCAGAGGCAGAAAGTTTTCATCTCCATAAATTTGTGCCTTTGAAAGCAGATTTTCTACCAGATCAGCTGATTCTAGCAACTAAAAAAGGGCACCCTGCTTCCAACTTTGTTTGTCCATACTGGAACGAGGCCTACAGAATGGAAAGGTCTCAGAAATGAGGGCCCCACTCCAATGGTTCAAAGTCTGGCAGCCACGCCTGTGCAAATTTGGCACATAGTGCATTTGAGAGGGTTTGACGTTAAATGACAGACACGTTGCTGACAGACCTGCTCAAATTATTTTTGCTTTTAATTACCGAGGATAAGAACAGTATTTCTGTCCACCTTTTGGCTTACATTGCGTGACTTTATAAGTCAAGTGGTGAAATAAATGTATAGTAAAAAAGAGCGAGAAATCATGTGCAATTTGAAAATTTTAGGTTTTAACATTTTTCTAGGATGGTGTCATGGTTTGGCCCAGCCAGCAATGAAGCATCACAACGGTCTCTTGCTCAGTGCCCCCCACTCACACCAACTCTCATTAGGATGGTGGAGGTCCCAGTGAAATGGGAGGAAAAAGATAACCAAGTTTGTTGTGGATTGAGGGCAGGGAGGGCTTGTTGCCAGTTACAGTTCCAGACAAAACAGACTCCACTCTCCTGGCTTCTTCTTAAAAAATGATCATCATCTAATTGGCTCAGCCTCAGAAGTGGGTCTGGCTCAGAGCTGGGGAGAGTTTTAAGCAACTTCTTACAGGAGCCATCTTTACAGCCCCTTCCCCATTACCAGAAACGGCTGTCATGTCAAACCATGACATTATATTTTCCTGAAAGAGCCTCACAGACTAGGCCATTAGATTATACATATAATTAAATCTGTATTATGTCTATATTGACATAAAATGTATTGACCCTGAGCAACCACAGTATGCAAGCAATATACAAACACATGATAAGAAAAAATAACAGAAAAGTAAGCAAAGTCAAGTCTTTCTCTACAAATCAGAGATTTATTACATGGAAAGTACATGACTTGCCCATAAAAACACAGAAAATTGGTAGCACACAGGATCTCCAATCGAACTCTTAGAGTCTTTAACCAATAATTCCTTAACCACAACTGTATTTAGGCCTGTTTTCTCAAGTTTTGGCTGATATTTGTTGCTGTGTGCCTTTATGTGCCTACATGTACACATACATCCACTAATACTAATTCAGCTCTCAGTAGCAGCTTTGAAGAGGAACACATCTGCATTTTAGGATAATTTGACATTTAAGAAAAGTTTGTCTTTACTGGTCATAGACACAAAGCAAACTAGGCAGCCAGGAAAGCAGGTCATTACTCTTAGAAAGATATGTGCTACATACTGCCAACTCCTACTGTACCATATTGCACCAGAAAGCCTGGGCACACACGTCTCTTCAAAGGCCTCATTTATTTGTTCCAGGGCTCTCATTAGACATCCACAGGCAAAGCAGTATTGGGGAATTTGCACACCTGAAAGAGCACATTGCTGTTGCCTTTGTGGCTTGGCTCTGCTCTGCACACCCAGGCAATTCAGGAGAGAGCATCTTCTTGACCCAAAATTTCCAGATCACACAAAAAAGTGATATCCAACCTGCAAAAGCAGGAGCAAAAAAAGAAACTGTTTCCATTAGGTTTAGCAGGCTCTACGGCCACAGCTGGTAAAGACTTTTGCTAATGAGAAACAGCATAGGGAACAAGTAAATTAAGTATTTTCTACATCTTGTATATATGCAAGTCTCTTACCCTCAGGCATACTGTCAATGAATGCAACCGCAGCTCTGTCATGACAGCCCTGCATTCAATAGCACCTTTGTCAGGGAAGAAATGTCAAGGATTTCAGGCAAACTGTAATAGCGGGTCATTGCTTACAAGCCTTGAGTCTAATTATTGGCAAAACAGCATTTGAAGATTTAACTTTAGTTTGCACTACACTTGTTCTCTGGCCATTAGCAAGTATTTAAATAGAATTAATTGGCTACTTGCAATGTGATTTCAATAACCTTTACAACAAAGCCTAGTGAGTTCTTGCACATACAGGATAAATGGCACACACAGATCAGCCTGTCAGCAGTGAAGTGTGCAAAACACAGCTTCGATGATGGGGCTATTTCAGTCAGCTCCTCAGGATAGTGACCCCTTTTGTCTATGCAGAACTACACATATACAGTTCCTTTCTATGTTCATCCTAATTGCTTTATATTTAGGGCTCAAACTGTGGTGAGAAAGAACAACAGAACAAGCAAAGTAAAGGAGGACTGGAGAGAAAGGAATGGAATTTGGCTGGTAACTACAAACTGATGGGGTTTTTTTCCCACCAAAATTATGGATTTACCTTTGAAGGAAACAATGATTCATAAGTCTTATGAGATTGCTTTTTAAAAACAGTCAAATATTCCTAGCCCAAAGACAGCATTTCTCTCGGGTGCATTTTTCTTTATCAGGAGAGAATCTAAACTCTATGCTTCCTTCACCATTAACAACTACATTAAACAATTCAACTAGCACCATAGATTACACAATTAGCAATCTGTTGTGCTTGAGCCAGTACTAAATTGTGTGCCAATTTGTAGCTTGATTGGGTAGTTTATGTAATTAACACATATTCTAAATCTGATCTTTGTTCACAAAGTTGCAATAATCTGCAGATTGAGAATTACTTAATCAAGATAACAAACTTCTTCAATGAATTTATGAAACTGTTGACAGAAAATTCACAAAAAATTAACAGAGGAAAAAAATCAGTGAAAAAAGGAATAGATATGTTGCTCCTATAAATATATACATAGTTCTAATAATAATACAGTAAAATAAAAGAAGACATGACATATTCAAGCATTTGTGAATTAAGTATTGTATGTTTACCCAAGGAGGCAAGTTGTAGATTGTTAAATGGATAATCAGAGTTATGGCACATTGACAATTAAAAGCCAGAAAGCAAGCCATAGTTTATCACAAAATTATATGTGATTTATTTTCAGAACAAGGGATTTTATGCACAAGGGTTTTGATAATGTGATTGCCATGTTGCACATGGCATCAGTACATTAAAAGTGGTGTACCAGAGAAAAACAATCCTAAGTGTATCTATAACAAGCTCTGAAGTAGTCATTACCACTCAGAAAAGAGATGTTGGGAATACTGTGACAAAGTCAACATAGTGCTCTGAAGACACCATACTAAATATCAGAAATTATTTAAAGAAAATAGTGATCTCTAACTGTGTTTGTGGATACATTCAGACTTTTAACTTTTTTTTTCCCCTAGGGGTGATAATAGAACTACAAGGGGCACCAAGACAGCACAAGAGGTGCAATGAAGGTGTACTAAATCATGAATTACACAGGGAAAACAAATGGGATGGATGATTATTCTCTTTTCCTTAACTCAGAGGAAACAGGCAGTAATCAATCAGGTTATCAAAGCAGCAGGCTTAAAATCAACAGAAAGCAATACATTTCCAGCCTCTTCAAACCATGTATTGATCAAAAAGTAAACTGATCCAAGACACAGAGCAATAGTCTTTATATATCTTAAACATAATAGCTTATATTCAACTTGTAGCTCAGGATTTCCAAACCTGGAGAGGCTCCTGAAGCTGCCTTTGAGCACTCTATGAATTGCTTCTATTTTTCCCTTGCAATGGCTTTTGCTACTGCTCCTTTCTGAATACAGGGTATCCGGCTCTACAGACTGTTATGGAGAGCTCCTAAGTAGCAACTATACCTCACGTAGACATAGCTATAAGCAATGATCTTAGCAGTAGAACTTACCCTGGTTTGGAGAAGACAGAGAAGCCAACTGATTGTAAGGACCTTGGAGCTGCATCTCCAGTAGAGCTCTTCTTCACATAACAATGCTGGTAAAAGAATTTTAAAGGCTAGACTTAGTCTATGTTTCCATGGTCATGGTGATGTGAGAAAACTACAAGTTAATACGTGCTGGTACCAAGACATTCAGAGACCTACAAGCCTGTCCTTGGCTTAACAGTGAGTTCACGCAAAATAAGAACAGAAACAGCATTATGCATTTCTAATTGGTCACAACTAACATTTCATATGTGGAACTTGACATTCCCAAACTATTTGATCAGACTTTAAAAAGAGCTCGAGCTAAAATAAAAGTCCATTGAGCCCTTTTGTTCTGCAGAAATAAGCAGTAAATTATCCGAATTAATGTCGACATAGTGAGTTCTTCATACAAGTCCCTTAAATACGTAAGCCATTAAATGAGTTCACAAAACCATGGATGACATCACATAGGAATCACAACTGAAAAGTTCTGTGACCAAAATCTGTGCTCATATCCTGTCATAAAAGACTCCTTTTGTCTGTGGACTCCCTGTGTATCTGCAGGTTTGCACGTGTGTATGTGAGAGAAGTTCCTGAGCTTGAGATTGCACATGTGCTTTGTGTTCTGCAAGCAATTTATATCAAAACAGGTGACTTTCTTGGTGAACTCTCCAGGATTAATTAAAGGGAATGAAAATGAGCCTCTCTCCACACTTTTAACAAAACCCTTCACTTAAAATATCTTATTTGGTTATTTACTTAAAGAGCTTTTAAGATGATATTGTCTTATCTGAAAGAGCTTGGTAATGAAAGGAAGAAAATCCAGTCCTTTCAACTAACTCCTTGCCACCAACTACAAACAGATTCCAGATTATCTGTTCACATTTGGGTGTTTTTTTTTTTTAAATATCCCCCACCAAAATGCAAAAATAGATTTGCCAATTTAAAAATACCTCAGAAGCAAGATAAGAAGCCCTTGAGTCATACACTCAAAGTAGTTTAAGCTTGCACAGACGTTTACACAACATCTGTTCATCTCAGGAGTGCAAAATCAAGGCAAAATTTTCTGAGTGCTGTCAGGTACAGCAAGTATGACAGGAGCCAGAAGCCTTACTCACAGGCACATCCAGAAACATCAGTCATACCCTACTTTTCCTCTTTCAGCCTTCTTAATTCTACAAGTTGTCACATTTGGTGGGCTAGCAGAAAGCAAGTACCACTGCAAACCTTTGTGCACCCAAGTGCTGTACCAGCAGTGCTTTGAGATGCAGGAAAACAGGACCTGAGTTCTAAAGGATAAAGGAAGCTTGAGCTGCTTTCAGATAAACAAAAGCCCAAGAGGAAGAACATAGGCCTTTTTAAATGCTGGCCTATCTTTTTCTCTTTTTTTCTTCCTTAAAATAACCCATCTTCCATCCTCCCTCCTCACATGGGAACAAGGAAAGAATTGGCAATACAATCTCCCTATACAAAATGAGAAACATACAGTAATGTCACTTTATTTAGGGTGAGTAGAGAGGGAGTAGCCTGCACACCAAGTACCACAGCAGAAGACACCACCAGAAGCACCAGAGAGCAATGATCAATACAGTTATGTCGAGGTGGAATTGGATGCACTCCAATGCTTCCTGCAGATGTCACTGAAACAGCCTTTCTGCAGTGTGAGTTCCTGACCTGACCTAGCCCTTGATCAGGGCTTTTGCCCTGAGGTCCACGGGTTTCACCAACCTACTACACTGCACTGAGCCCTAGAGGAGCAAGAGCACTTTGCTGTTTGGACCATCCCAATGTAGTCTATTTCCTGACTTTGTTGGGAGTATAGATGTTCCCACCAACCTGGAACAAGACTCTTTCTGCTTTCAGTACATAATTGTGAAAAGCAAAACTTCCACACCTTGGGGAAAGACCAAATTTAAACAGGGAGCAGGAGATTTTGGCTGGTGGCTAGAATTACCTGCTTATGCTCAGTCACTTTGAAGCGTGAACTACTTAAAATGAGCACCAGAAGGACCTCATAGTTCTTGCTGAATGACCATGCCATTGAGACTGATAGGTACTGTTTATTCCTAAGCTGGTTTGTTTAGTTTTTTTTTCTGACTCCAGGATGGGTTTTTGTCCAGGATTTTGTCCTGTGCTGCAGCACTGTTTCTGCTGACAATGTTGTAGGCCATGCATAGAAAAACAGTCGCACTGAGCCAAAAAGGGGCAGCACTTCACCATCTCTTGCTTACATAGACTTTGCTTATATTTTTTCATATTACCACTTTAAAGGATCCACATTTTTCTTCTTTTCTAGAAAGGACAGGATGAGGTATAAACTCAATCTGAGGACTGTACCACAAAGCAACTGATGGCAGCTTCCCGCCTCCTTGGTTTAGCTCATGGAATAACAACCTCTTCAGCCACTGTCACCTCATCCCTTCCAAAGAGCCTCAGAGTAAGCTTGTCAGACATCCCAAAAAATGATTGCTCATGCTTTCTACTTTTCTTTTTTAAAGGCTAATTGACTATCCACTTCACTGTAGGATGTCATGTCTACATATCCTCTAGCCATTCATCAGAGACCTCAGAGACTTGGGACTGCTCTGCAGTGCTCTGCTGGGACCCTCCATGCTACTGCAACCCAACTGGTCTGAGTTTCAAAGAGAGAACAGGACGAAAACAAAATCCTCCAGAGCCAGTAAAATTATCAGGCCTCATAAGGAAAGGATCCTATGAAGAGAAGCACCCATTTCCTTTGTTGGTAGCTGCATGAGAAAGTTAGGGGAAAATTTCTAAGGGACTAAGGAGCCTGATGGTATAACTAAATGCCAGGCTGGGTATATACAGAAGCTTTTTGCTTCTGTTCTTAGCTTTTGATATCTTCATGCATCTAAAAATAAGGCTCTCTATAAGCTCATAGAGCTGCAAAGCAGGAATGAAAATCAAGCTCCAGCTCCAACAGGATGGTGAAGGTGGCTGCCGCTAGTCTGCAAGGCTGGCTCTTCTATTATTTTTAGCTAATAGTTTGTGGCTGGTTGATATAAACTTACAGATAAATCAGTAGAGTTTCCTAGTAGAGAGTTGTTAGGAGCAGGCTGCCTTGGCTTTTAGGCCATGTGGACCTGGGAGTTCCAGTTGACAATAAAGTAAACATAAGCCAACAATGTGCCCTCACTGCCAGGAAGGCCAATGGCATCAAGATGGGATGCATCAAGAGTGTGTCCAGTGGGTCAAGAGAAGTTCTCCTCCCCCTCTTCTCTGCCCTGGTGAGGCCTCATCTGGAGTCCTGTGTCTAGTTCTGGGCTCCTCAGCTCAAGAGGGACAGGGAACTTCTGGAGAGAGCCCAGCGCAGGGCCATCAAGATCAGGGGACTGGAGCATCTTTCTTATGAAGAAAGGCTGCAGGAACTGGGACAGTTTAGCCTGGAGGAAACTGAGGGGGGTCCTCATTTATACTTACAAGCATTTGAAAGCTATATGTCAAGGGGATGGGGCAACACTTTTTTCTGTAGTGTCCAGTGATAGGACAAGGGGTAATGGAATGAAGCTGGAACACAAAAAGTTCCATTTAAACTGAAGGAAAAACCTCTTCACTGTAAGGGTGAGGAAGCCCTGGCACAGGCTGCCCAGGGAGGGTGTGGAGTCTCCTCTTCTGGGTTTACAGAACCCGCCTGGACATGTTCCTGTGTGACCCGATCTAGATGAACCTGCTTTAGCAGGGGGGCTGGACTAGATGATCTTTAGATGTCCCTTCCAACCCTACCATTCTGTGATTCTGTTTTACTCATGCAGGCTTCAATTAAGATAAAATTACCTGTATGTCCTCAAAGCAGACATTTGACTTGGCTTATAGCTACCCTTGCCACATGGGCAGAAAGCTACATTCCACAGTGCTGTCCTGCCATTTGCAGACTGCTGTAGCTAGAGCAAGGTTTGCTTTTGCAATTCACCTGACACATGATTTTTTTCCAAGAGTTCACTAAGGCTAAAATGATACAATTTTAAAAAATATTTCAGAGATTATTTACATAACAAAAGGAAAATAAATCTCACAAGGAGGAATCTCATTGCAATAGGTGAAATCTTTAACTTGTTCACAGCAGTGAAATCCATGCAGTTAAGACAGCATAGATCAGCTAACTTTCTGTCCCTTCATGTTTAATGATGGAGGTAGAGACCTGGTTCAGAGCTTTATGATATAAACTTTTGTAATGCAAAACAGACCAAGGCCATACAAATGTTCCCAACGTTGTTCTTATTTCCAAAGCAGATGTTTAGAACTAGAGAGCAGCACAATAGTGTGACTTGAGAAACCTTTATTAGAATTAGAACAAGAGAAAACAAACAGAAACAGCCATTAATGTCCAGGGTAATTTTCAAAACCTCTTTGGCAATTTCCTCTCCCCTCCTTTCTACAAATGTGGGAACAGTTAACCACTCAGGAAGAACACTTTGTAAATTTGGAAACCTGAAGAATTCCCCCGTTAGACTCAACCCACATTAAAACAAAGATTTTATTTTTTTTTTATCTAATGAAGGATAAACATAATATTTTGTGTGGCAAAACACAAAACAGCCTTTTCTCCCTCCTGCTTTAGCCAGCTGAGATTTTAAATAGCTCTTAAAAAGTGTCATGTAACAACCAGGCCAGCAGCACTGCAGTGAAAAACCAAGGAAAATCTCTCTGATTTTTCACACAAAGTGTATCAAGAGAAGAAACCCAACCCACCGGAGACCAGATCTTACATTCCCTCTGTGGGATGAAAAGACTTTGTACAGCTACAAGAAGTCAGTACGGTAGTGATCTCATCAGCCAAAATTAAGACTAACCAGAAATATCTTCTCCTTTCCAGCCAGTGAGGCTCCCCAGCCATTCAAGGAGACTGCACAGCTCACAGGGTGAGCACTGCTAGCGGCTGCCCTGCTGGGAAAGAACCTCTGTGAAACTTGGAGGCGGCTAGGTCAGAAACGTGTGACTCAGCATCGTTTCTGAGTTTTCTGGCAGCCAAGATAAGCCCCTCTTTCCTTCTCCAGCTCCCTGCAGCACCCTGCTCCAGACCCCTGACACCAGGCCTGTCTAGTCAGACTTGTTTTTGTGCATGTGTGTCAAGACTCACCTACTTTTGATGAAGCCCATTGTAATACCTTCAGGGGATAAAGCGAATCTGGGTTCAAAGAACCCAGCTGTGACCATGAACCTACCAGTCTTCCCTGCAATAAGCACAGCAAGAGCACAGAGATACATCCAGGTATTTTTAGAGGTGCCAAGAAAAGCAGAAGAGACCAGCGTCTCCTGCCTGGATGAAGAGATCTGGTGTCTTAGCAGGTTTTTGTCCAAAAATATTTGTGGATAAACATGCAATGAAGTGCCTGACATGCTCACACACACCTATCCATAGTGCTGTCTGCACCTGAGGAGGTCTTTAGGCCCTGCAAGACTGGAAAACACAGGATTGCTCAAAACCAACAGACATCTTGCCTAGTATAGTGTTAAAATAGACTTTTTTTGTGGTGAAGTGTTATTTAAGTTCACTATGTGAGGTCGTGTTAGGGTTGATAAAGGCAAGAGGAGAGCAAAGGAATAAAAAAAAGTTTTAAAATGATGGAAACAAGCAAAAAACATGACAAAAATATTAAAAGCATCTTTTTCCCTCTAAATAGCACAAAACATTTCAGCTTAAGCACAGCATGGAATAACTTCATGCTCACATGTGTGCAAATCCTCTTAACAACCAGAAAAATGCTGCATCTGGATGAAAAGATTTTTTTCCATGGATGAAATCCATGGGCAACATAATCAAAAAAGCTGGTGTTTCCATACTGTTCTGTATCCACACACATAATTTTACCTATACTGTTGTTGTATTTTGGGAAGCTAAAGAAAAAAAAAAAAAAATCCCAGATCACTGATCTGGATGTAGATCAAAACCAAGCAGTCTGTCTCTATTAAAATTCAGCAGGGGTGATATATCAAAAATCTGGCAGGCTGCTGTGAAAGTTTACCTTCAGGGAAGCTGACCCCTTTTATAGCCATGAGGAAGATTTTTCACAAAACTTGCTTTAATGTTATAATTACAAGTGAAAATCTTTCCATGTTCCCATGAGATGACTGCATTGAGTGTTATCCTGGAGATAGAGTTTGCAGGACAGACTTGACAAATCCAGATAACATTAAAAGTAAGCAGATGACAGTTTATCAGCTGGGAGAAATCCAGCAAGTTCTAGATTTGTTTACTAGCCCCAGACTAGAACAGCTCATCAAACCGCAGTACTTAAAACCAGAAATGAAGCTCAAATATTTTAAAGTGTGTTTTGGAAACACTCTGTCTACACTGAGGATCTTGGATTGGATTCAAAAGTTGTATTCAAAACTACTATCTCCTAATTAAAACAATATACTCCTAAATCCTCCCTTCAAATTATGCCTGAGCATATTTTGTGGATTTAATTTATTTAGTGAACGGAGATAGGAAAATTTCCTCACAATTAATTTTCATTTATTGGAATATCTAAGTGATTTTACACTCTCGTGTTTCCTTCCGAAGCCTGATTAAATGGATTTACAAATACTAAAGATTGGGGTACAGTTTTTTCAATGTCTTCCAGATTTTTGGCTGCATGACTCTATAAATGCTGGGCTGATACTGAATGGAAGTTTCAGTATTTGAATCACTTAAAGTTGGTCAAGGCTTTCATAAAAACTTGTGAAGAGAAAAAAACTATTCACACCTTATTTAAAGGTGTTGAAGATTATTCTAACATATTTCCTTTAAAAATGAATGCCTAAGTTCTTCATTAAAAATACAGTTTCAGAACTTTTAAATGGAAAACAATCTAGATCTATTCTGACAGGAATTTCTTGCCTACAGAGTGGTACATCCATTGGCTTTCATTGAACCTAAGCTTAGTAAGAATATAATTCTGATAATGGAAATGTAATTCAAGATTAAATTAAGTGTGAACTTATTGGATCATAAAGTCTACATGCAATGTTTCTAATGACAACAGTGACCATCCACCACCATGTACGTGGGACCTTAAGCAAGTCCCAGTTGCAGAATTACTGAAGATCAAGTGGATTATGGAAGCTGAACAGATTTCTTCCAAAAAATACCACTATGTTGTCCTTGATGCTATCTTAGAAGCAGTTAATCAATGGTATAATTGATATCTCGCATCTATGATCCAATGTCTTTGGTACAGTTCTCTCATATTACAAGACGTTTATGTGCTGTGTTGAAAAGATGTACTATGGCATTTTACACCAGCATTAGTAAATAAAGCATAACTATCAGTTAAGACTGAGATGACTAAGAGCTTCTGAGAAGCTTCTGAGAAGGCCATGGCGGCCATATAGAATGATCTAAAAAACCTCCACATGTTATACCAGAGGCAGCGTGTGAAAAGCCAAGCATGGCCTTGTTGTCAGGAGCAAGTAGAACCTCTGTCTGAAGAATTGGGTAGGGACTAGATTAGCAATCATCAGCTGGAAGGACTAGTTGAAGTTCAAAACCAATAAGCAACATTCATATTTCAAAGCTGTAGCAAGAAAAGATGGAAGGTTTTGAAGGAAGGCAAAAGCAAGAGTGTGAACAAGGCACTGAAGACCAATCACAGACTTCCACATCCAGTCAAATACTCATACTTTAGGCACTGAAAAATCTGGAGAGGATAAAAGAGAAAGACAAGAAAACATGAAGGACTTGAGGGCAGAAGAAAATGTAATTTACTGAAAAGCTTAATGCATTAAAATCAATTCATTTTATAAAAAAAAGAAAATGTTCCGTGAACAACAGAACTCCTGTGTCTGAACTCATATCAGATTTTGGCTGAAAGGGGCTGTAGGGAAACAAAACTGAAGGAAACGTCTCCCTAGTCTAATATGACCACTCTACTAGACATGGGATGACACATGCTGCAGGTAGACTGTAAATACATTCACACTGACAAAAAAAACCAAACAGAGGGTGTGACAGCTGAGCTCTCCCTTCTCTGAGTCTCTCTCCTCTACCCAGCCAATTTTTTGTCAGCCCAGGCTGAACTCTCTTCTTTGACAGTTCTACACTCTTTCAAATTTGTTTGAAATCATCAAAATATTCCTAATATGTTAGGAGAAGGAGAAGATCACAAATCTTGTCACTGTAAGAGCAAGATGTAAAATAAGGCTGACTTGATGACAGTGTGGACATGTATGTACCTTCACTAAGCAAAGATATCTGGGTCTAAGAGTCTTTAATCTGAAAAAAGCACACCACCTTTTTCATTTGTAAAATCTTGCCAAATTCAAGGCACAAACCTTACCTTTGCTTTTTTAATAAATGAAGGCAACAATTTGACATGAGAACAAGTCACTGAAGAGATGATTCTACATCTCTTATCTACATCTCTTAGAACAGTAGCTGCTGTTCTGAAAAAAAAAACATTCACAGCTGAAGTAGGTTAAGTAGGATGGCCTAACGTAAACTGGACAGACAGTGGCTCCTCTGGTCTGAAGCTCTATGAAATGTTCTGCAGCATGGCACAGAAATGGTAGACAACCACTAGTCAGGTATGTCAACATTCATTGGGCTGATGTCAGCAAGGACTTCATGAGTAGTTCTAAAAAGTTGGCAGAGTGAATCAACTGTGAACCTGGGTCTTCAACCTACAGAGACTGTAAAATCTTCAAAATCTTTCTCTTTGCACTCGCAGCCCAATCACCCTCTGCTTGGGTCCGTCGTCTAACAAAGGAGTATTATCCATCAATCTACACAGGTAACTACAGCTGACAGTATGCCATTGGAAGCAATTGTTATTCCTAGCCATAAATAGTGCTGTGCACTTTCTATTCTGGAGTGCTACAGCACTTCACAACTGGCTGCATGGCCAAGCTGAGCAGTGACATAGGTCAAGTCTGCTGGCACTTGTCACAGCAAAGCTCTGCATGTGGCAGCCTGTGCCAGCCATGGTGCAGGATCATCCTCTGTCTTCAAACACCATGCTGCCAGAGGAGGAATGCAGGGAGAGACAATGCTTATTCTAGTTGGAATGATCTGTTTCAGCTAACGGCCTCTTTTAAAAAACAGCTATGAGACTGTAAAGTGGACAAGATCTCATCCTATGTCTTTTTTAGACAAGGTCCTTGGTATCCATGCCCCTCATTGCTTGGGAGCACTTCTGCAGTTCCAGCTTAGAAGGACAAGTGGCAGCTTCAAAGCCTCCATCTTCCTCAGGGTTCTAACCTTGGATCCTGACCTTGCTTGGCCTGGGAGTATTTGCTGCAGTAGAGCTGAAAGTGGGACTCTTCCTCTGGGACTGTGCTCATCTTCCATGCTGAGTCTCATGGTCCAGGCTCAGTCACTGGTTGCTTAGGCAGGGCTGTTGCCTTGGAGTGTCCCACTATAACCTTTTGCAGACCAAGGCTGGTGGAACCTCATGCTCCGTAATAAGACTATTGCAGCAAAATGCATCTGGCAGGAGGAGACAACTTGCAAACAACTAGGGTGAGAAGAGTGTTGGCAGTCAAAACAAGCTGGATTCCCAAAATGAACTTGAAGGATTTGGCAGAACTCAAATTACATTTTTAAACAGTTACTGTAAGTGTAAATGTTATTTCATCCGCCCCCTTGAACTGTCTCATCCTGGCCAGCCACCAGGCAACCACACCCACGCCCTTGCTCCGACAGCTGCAGAGACGAGGTCAAGATCGCCCATGTTCTGCGAAAGTCAAAACCTACTATTAAAGTAATTCATCCAAAAAGAAATCATCCTTGTTATGCAGCTCCACGTAACGATGGAATAAAATAAGAACTTGTGAGCTTGAACTCATTTGCTGAATGCAAAATCCTACTTCCTTCTCTAACTGCGTTTAAATAGTTAATAAGAATTTGATCACCAGGGCACCTCTCCCTGTTTCGTTCAAATCTGGGGAATGAAGGAAATCATTGAAGGAAATGAAGAAAAACAAAAAACCCACAAAAAAAAAAAAAACCAAACCCCAAGATTTTACAGTTGATGGCTCCTCACATGAAAACAGAATAGGTCAAAGGATCTAACAGCACTCAGAGGTCTAACACTGAGCCTGAACGTGACCAGGGACATTTCTTCTTATTTTCAGCATTATTTTTAGCACGAGTGAGTGCAAACCTGGCCCCAGCTGAGTCAGGGTAATGACACATTAGCTTCCATGGAGGCAGGGTTTCAGCTACTGTGAAGGGCTTGAAAACTTCCATGTGATTTCTGTAAGGAAACAAATAGTCTTATTTTCAGAAGCGTTTTGCATGACCTGGCTTTAAGAGGTCTGACCTGGCTTAGAGATCCAGTTCTGCATTCACTGCAGATCTTGCATCTACGTCAACCTGCTCAAGAGCTGTCTGTTTGCTGCTGGTGGTGTTTGTTTGAGGTTTCTTCAATCTCCTCATTTTCCCTCTCTACAAGTCCATGTTGGGAAAGTGTTTCTGGATTTAGAAGAATGAGCTGCCCCAAGCGATTGTGGAGTTTCCTTCTCTGGACACATTCAAAAGCCCTCTGGATGAGTTCCTGTGTGACCTACTCTAGGAGGTCCTGCTCTGGTAGGGCGGTTGGACTAGATGATCTTTCAAGGTCCATTCCAATCCTTAAGGTTCTGTGATTCTGTGATTTAGATAAAAATTTAAGGTTTGTTTTTCTGCAAATCTACACATGGTTATGGCTTTTTCCAGTACCTTCCTGCATGTTTATGTAAGATACTGGATATGCATGAGAACTGGAAACAAATTTATTGTTAATCAAATCTGGTCTGCAAGATTAATGATGTCTTTAAACAAAACAAATAAAGGAATAACTTGTTATTAAGCACAATGTTATTTTACTCCTGCTGTAATAGTCACAAATATACATAAAGATTATTCAGCTTCCATGTGACAAATTAAAGCCGTAGAATGAACTTTAAAGTAATAGCACATCAGAAAAATATTATACTGGTGCTGAAACATACAGATACAGACTTTTATCTCACATTATGGAATAAAGAATTTTGAAAATATTTCTACACTGTGTATTCAATGATTTAAAACAACCATTCCTAATGTAACTTCTCTGACCCTGTATTTTAGGGCCTCTGATGGTCTAGCCACCCACTAGCTGCTGTGGTTATAGAAGTAATCTTGACCAATATGCAAGCTGAAATATTTTTTCTGGTTTATTTTTCTTTTAATAAAGATGCAGTATATATATTCATGGTTTTGTAATAACTACTTGAATAAATCCCACCTGAAAGATCAAATTAAATTGACTTAGGTTCTTTACTCTTTACATAGGGATAAGTTTCATTATGAGTGCTTCTAAAGATGCCATGCTTCTTCTCACTATGTAGCCATATGGTCCATAAACTTGAAATAGACCTTTTCTACAGTAAGATCATATTTCCAGTAACTTTTTTTTCATTGCTTTAAGATAACACTCTAACACCAAAGAAAAGAAACATTTTAATGTATTAATACTGGCAATATCTGGAAGTTGTTATGTTTTCTGAATTCCAGGCTAAAATCAAAGAGCATTTAGTAGAAGCAGCAAACGTATTTTTTGATGCTACACATTAAACCCTACTGCTTTTTTCCTCTCTGTGTTTTACACGACTCAGACCTCAGATCCTTCACAGCCAGAGCATTGGTATTGCAAATTATCTTTCTGAAACTGAGTATTTCTTCTCAGAAGCTTCCTAGCAGCTTACAGGAGAGAAACAGTAAGACATCTGTCATGCAAAGCCTGGACTGTTACAAGCAAAGGGAGAACTGAATGAAAAAAACATTAACAAGCAGAGCAGAGTTTGTCAGTAACACACTGGTTTCTTACACCTCCCCTTCTCTTTCTCTCCATGAGACCTACCTCAGACGTCTACTGAGCACAAGTGTGGTAACAACCTGTGAAGAGACCGTTCCCACCATCAGCTCTCCTGCTACCTCTCTTGTGGCACTCACCACCCATCTGGAAATTACCTCATCTTTTGTCAACACGTGTCTAGTTGTTAGAGGATGGGGAACCTGGCAGTGATGTTGCCTGGTTTTGCCAGAGAATAGACTCATTTGCTGAGTCTCATGATAAAACTAGCCATTAGTACCAACTCTGTTGGTACTCACTGCTACTCCCCGCTTTTGGCCTCCTCAAAAATGTAAGAGCAAAGTGGCACACTATTTTTATGTGTCAAGGAGAGATATGACAGGCAAAGAACTCAAGTGAGATTTTGCAGAAAAAGAAAGAAAGAAAGAAGGCTTCAATGGCCTCTTATTTGCTCATCTTTCAAAAAAAATCCAGTGCTACCAAAACAAAGGCACCAGTGTTCCCACACTATAAAGGGCACATTGATAGTGCTCTTAAAAACAAGCTAGCATATCTGGCCATTCTTGTCTTGTTGAATCTTCATGAAATTGTTACAACTGCTTGATTTCAGTTTGTCTGCCCCAGTCATGATCACCGACAACTAAAATTGCCATAAGAACAATGGAAATGCCACGCCAGCTCGGGCAATCCCGCTACACAAGTAGAGGGCATCTAAGGCAGTATTAGACCTGAGGCAGAGTATATGTAAAGTAGAAACTCCAAGTAAATTATCTATTGCATCTGAGCAACAATTTTCAATAATATTATCTTTTTTAGCCTTTTCAAAAGTCTGTAGCATCTGTGTCCTACATTTTACTTACAGGAGTATGCAAAAGGGCAACAGGGTCTCAAAAAAAATCACATGGGAGTAAGTATCAGAGAGGACAAACGTTATAGAGGCAAAATTAGAAAAAAAAAATGAGAAAAACCTTCAGTATCATTAGAACCATATGGAGGGGTTGGACTAGATCTCTAGAGGTTCCTTACAATCCCTACCATTCTATGATTCTATGTGATCTCCTGTGCAAATCAGTACTCTACTGCTTACACCTTCAGCATAGCGTTCTGGGTACATTTACTTCCTTCTAATTTTGAAAGTAGCGTAAATATGAGGCCAAGGGGTGATACAAGTGACTGATCATTTGGTGTGCTGGCAGTTCTGCTGAAAAAAAAAAAAAAAAGTTTTTTTTTAAAAAAGTTTTTGGTAATACAAAAATAGTAATTTCAGTTAGGAAGGTGAATTATTTGTGTTCAAATGCATAATACATTTTGAAACAAAATTATTCTTAGTTATAAAATATTTTGTTGCTGTTTTTAAGATGATACAGAGGCATTTAAAATTATGTTCGATCTTTCCCTAGTAGAAGTAATGTGCTGTGATAAACCCATTTTTTTCAAAACATATTGAATTGTTACCTAGGTTCATTAAGGAGGTTTGAAATAAAATATTTCTCTCAATCCTTACTCTCTCAATCTTGTTTAAACTGAGATCTGTTAGCCTAAGTGAATAGCACTGGTATATTCTTGTCATGTCAGCAGCCAAAAGCATTTGGAAAAATGCATGCTATTTTCCAAAGAAATAACTGTACACTCAGGCAGAGTGATATCTCTGTACAAATTAGAAAGGATGAAAAAAGAGAGAGAGATAATTCTTAATCTACATAAATGCTTCAAACCGAGACATAAAGGGATGTTTTCCAGTTACTCAAAGCAAGAATGCTGCTCTAAATTAATCCCATAGAGCTGATACATTCCAGCATGATAAAAGTGACAGTAATTTCATTGTCTTTACTGAGCAGAGCGTTGGTGAGCTTACAGAAAAATTTGTATTTTGCAAAGTCTAGGAAGCTGTTCATCCTGCCTGTCATTCTTCAAGCAAAATGCATTGGTTTTAATTGATATTGACCTACTGGTAGTATGTTTACAATTTTAACTTTTAGGGCCTGGAGCAATTTCCCGTAGGGCAATGCTGAAGCTGCTCTGCCTGGCTATTGCATGACAAAATGTGAACAGAAGGAAAGTATGTGTCATGCAGATCACATACCTGTCTCAAGGAGTGCCTAAAGAGCAACATGGTAATAAATATATTCTGAAAGAAAAAAAAAAAAGGAACTTCTAAAATGGCAAATTTCAGGGAATATTTGAGAAGAGAGCTTCGAGTTTCAACAAAGGTGCAAAATCACAATTGATTTCAGAGACTGTAAGCTGATAATAACCTTTCACATAGACATGTGGTCACAAGATGAGCATTGATGACTCCTAAAGAGATGCAGCATATTAAACACCAATGTTTATTACTAGTAGATAATAGTTAATGAGTTGTCTTTTTTATTAATAAACTCCAGAATATGCTTCTACACATCTCTTTTTATTTTACTCTTGTGCATCAACTTCTACTACCTATCCTAGTTTGTGCTTATAATATATCTTTTCAATGAATGTTTTAAAAAAGGACAGATGTTTCTGATCTTCCTCTATAAGGATGACAACACAGAAATGTATTGTGGAATCTGGCATTGAAGTAGAGTTACCACGTCTCAGTCACAAAACAGCAACACAAACTGTAATATTTCTAGAAAGAATCTTCCTGCAAT
This sequence comes from Urocolius indicus, assembly GCA_013401255.1. NCBI lineage: Eukaryota > Metazoa > Chordata > Aves > Coliiformes > Coliidae > Urocolius > Urocolius indicus. Next base: position 377,809 of record WBNH01003872.1, read on the forward strand.
AAAAAGGATCACAAAAAAACATGCATTCAATAAATTCTACCTAGAATATAAACCACCAAAAATTCTCCCTACCAAGTATCTGAAAATGGAAACCAATCCACAAACCAGGCTGGGGTGAAGAGGAGGGGGTGGAAGTTAGTTGTACTTCCAAAATACATTCCTGATCAACAATCAGTGCAAACTGCTGATCACAACATTTTTTTTAAAATCGTGCAGAACATCTTTTGCAATCTGGAAAATACATCCAGTGAACATACTATTTAGAGAAATTGTTAAAAAATTAACAAATTAAAAGGAAGAGTAGCACAATTATCAGGTTTGATATCCTTTATCCCACAACAGAGAAGTCTTCCCTGCATTAATGCCAGTTTGAACTACTCACATCTCTCTTAGTGAAAAATCAGCCCATGGTTTCAAAAACTCCCATTGATGGGGAATACACAATAAAAATTGGTTAGTCACCTGGTTAACAGTTTGTTATGTCTCACAGGGTGTGTGTTCAGGCTTGGAGGAACTTATTTCCCATCGAAGTGCTTTGTAATTTTCACGTCCCCTTCGTTCCCAGACTAAACCTTCTCTCACACCCATGACATCTCTGCCCAGGATGGAAATCTCCCAGGCATCCTCAGGGTCCACATTCGAACAGCCTCATTAGCACTGCTGGCCACACTGCCACCTTGGCAGTGAGTACATTTACTCATGAGTAAATAACTAAAACAAAAGTGTCACTCATTTATTTTACAGTTGCTTTTTGTAAGGTCTAGCATGTTTCTTGTATGTTCACAGACCACTTTTCTCAAGCAGCATTGAGGAGCACACCCACCCCTCCAAGGCAGTGGGTGCCCTGTTCCCATCTTGCTTACCCAAATGACCCATCAAGGCACCCTGGGCAAGTCACTCCAAGTCCTACCAACTTATTTTACCCTACCTGTAAGATAAGACTTGAGGACCCACAGCAGAGACAAGAACAGTGGAGTGACCCGTTCAGATGACAACACACGCAGACATACAGGTTCACTGTTACTGAAGAGAGATTGCTTGGATGTTTGCCCCCTGCACCCTCTGGATTACATCCACTAAAGCATCTTAATTTCATAAAATGCAGACTAGCCCAGGAAGCTGAGAGTTAGTTTTAACCCATGCCTCTCATCAATTAAGTGATCAGGTTAGAGCAGTGTGTTCAGGATATGAAGTGTTTCAGCTGCCTGGTGAGGTGACTGGATAACAGCTGGCACTGACTAGACAGGATGTCTGCTTCACTTGCCAAAGAAGATGCTTCTGGTTTGCCCTTCAGAGGAAAATCTAGCAATTTAAGAGCAGGGCAATATCTCCTGTGGCAGCTCAAAGCACAGCTCTCTCCCAAGACTGGAACTTCATCATGTGTCACAGGCTGGTGGGAAGTTTCACATGCTGCGTCACTGAATAGAAACTTTATTTTGAATCTAGTTTTACTCTCAATCCAACAACAATACTTTCAGGCAACTCATTCCAGGAATGGGAAAGAAATTACCAAATGGTTTCAAAAACATGCAGAAATTTAGAGAAATGGAATAATGGCAGTGCAAGAAGACAGCCAGCTTTTTGACGTGGTTTCTGGACTATAGGTCCAACATAGGGAAGATGCTGGACGTGTTTAATTTTGCCACTTTTTTTACACATCTTTTGTCTTTCCTGTTCATTTTCCTTGTCACTTGCTTTATCTGAGGCCGTTTTACATAGCAAAATCCACCAGGATGCACTTTAGACACACTTCAATCCCCCAGGCTTCCTACTACAGAAGTGAAGGAAACCAGCAGCATCAACAGCCACAACAAAGCTACCATAGGACGTGGGATGATATTTCCTAAAAGTCAACAGTCATCCTCGAGATTAGTGGGACACTTTATCTGCTCCTCATCTGTGACATGCTCCAGAGAAGATGCTGGCAGCAAGTGCAGGTCCATGGAACTGTTCATTATCAAACATCTGGAATGCTAACGTAAACACCTTGGCGTTTACTTCATGCTTTGCCTTTAAAAACTTTTGCCAACATTAATAATAATGCTACTACTCATAGAGCTTTTGTAAGGATTAATTTGTTATGGTCATTAGAGTCCACTGCTCTTTACCACAGTCATGTAATAATATACTTTGGTGTACTCTCCAAAGCAAAACAAACAAAAAAAAGAAGCCAGCTGCACTACATTAACATCCGCTTACGGGAATGCAGTGATGTCTTCTCTAGATGTTCTGATGATGACATACAGCCACACACGATCATCCCTTAAACTGCATGGCTGCTCTAACCCTCGTATGCACCAGTGAAAAATAATTGTCACAACAGCTGCCAGTCTACCATTTCTGCTCTTTCAAGTGCATGCTGATTTAGCAA
>WBNH01003872.1:380403-511633 GCA_013401255.1 Urocolius indicus
AAATATATATATATATATATATATTTTATGCTAATAACAGACCAGCATGAATTTAGAGCAAGTAGAGCTCAGACCTTTAAAAAGGACAGCATTTTTCCTTTTTATTCTTTTTTTTNATGCAGTGATGTCTTCTCTAGATGTTCTGATGATGACATACAGCCACACACGATCATCCCTTAAACTGCATGGCTGCTCTAACCCTCGTATGCACCAGTGAAAAATAATTGTCACAACAGCTGCCAGTCTACCATTTCTGCTCTTTCAAGTGCATGCTGATTTAGCAAGCAGTACTGTTACTGCCTTTTCTGTGAACACTTCTTTTCTCTCAGCATGGCTCACCCCATCCTCACAGCATCTTCCAGAGGTCTACAGAGAGACCTCAGCTGGCCTGACGCCTTGTTTTCTAATTATTGCATATAATCCAAGCTTTGGCCCAACAAACACATGAAGAAAGGTTAATATTGTTCAAATCCCGCTGAGTTACTTGGTACATGAAGCAAAAGGCCGTGGTTGGTCTCTAAATAAAAGTTCTCTGCCCTGCTCCCCATTACTGCCTCCTCAAAATGCTTCGCAACCCTCAGCATATTTCTCTTCCTTATCCTTTTCTGACATAAAGATGGTTTCTCCTGCTTCAGAGATGAAAATTGATGTTTTTTACCTGCTGGTTAGTCCTTCACTTTAGTGCCTGGTAGTAGTGCCTCTTCTTTTCCAGTCTCTAAATATTTTCCCAGCCCTTTCCCAATCTCCTCAGCCCCCTCCCCATCTTCTGAGAAATATGAGGCATAGTGAGACCACAGCCCAGGATCATCCTTGCCTCCTCTGGAAAGGAAGCAAAGCTTTTAATTCAGGCAGAGCTGTTAAGTGCCTAAATTTAGCTGGGGTGAATCTGGGATTAGACCATCAGAGCAGGGAATAAAACCAAGGCATTTTAAGTATTAGGCTAGAGTCTTAACACCATCCCCTACATAGCACTGGGGATCTTTGCCATACAGTGGAATAAGTATCCAACATTAAATATATATATATATATATATATTTTATGCTAATAACAGACCAGCATGAATTTAGAGCAAGTAGAGCTCAGACCTTTAAAAATGACAGCATTTTTCCTTTTTATTCTTTTTTTTTTTAAGGGAGAGCAATATTTCTATTCAGCCTGATATTGTCAGTAAAGCGCTGTAGCAACATCTAGCTCTCTATGTGCACATCAAGGAGAGTGCCACCACACACACCCCATGGTCCTGCCGAGGCACCTTTGCAAGGTAATCTCATGCCCCAGGCTGCCATGGCGTGCTGCAGTGCAACTGGACCCTGTGTTTTGCTGCGTGACAGTGTTTAATTGAGTCTGTGTGCAGTCGGACAGGTAGACAGCCCCCAGTGAGTCATGGATGCTTGTGCTCAGGGAGCTGTGCCTAATAGAGGCAATTGCATCACATTGGGAAGAGCAGTGCAGCCAAGGCACACCCCTGGGTAAATGGTGCCTGATAATACGTTTAATTATAGTTAACATGTTTGGCTGTATGACTTCAGAAATCAGAGATGGCAAAGACCTGCTACATAACCTAGCCACTAACATGGTGAAGTACATCTCCCTTCCTGTTGGAGGCAACGAGGCCTTCACTGCTTTCCTTCAGAGGAATAGTCCACATTTTTTACTACACTTACACTTCTTGAGAATTTTTTGCTGTTTCTTGTTGTTACATTTCATTATTTTCTGAGTCAATCCATTTCTAGAAGTAAATGGCTGCTTACAGCCTCCTACTCCCACCTGCTTAGTGCTTTGCTGAATTGTGCCTGCCCTTTAAACAAGGGAGCAGAGGTGTTTGGGGAGACTCCTGACCTCCCCGTAGCCCTTGGGAGGTCCCTGCTCCCCATAACAAGTTTGGAATGCTTATCTGCAAGGCCACTGCCCAGGGCAGGGGTCTGACCCTGTCACCACTGACATTAAAGGGGCTTGTTATGGAGCCTCGAGCCCGGATTTGGCTTCCTTCCCTCCTCCCTCTGCCTGCACTGCCCATGTCCACCCATCTAAGGTACCTTCCATCAGCTTGCTGGTTTCTCTCTGCTCTGCTTGCTATGTGACATCTATCCACAGAAGTAAAGGAACATGAAATATAAAAGGATTCCTTTCCTGCAATTTCTTCATTGTTTTGTTATCACTGATGTTTGTACATTTTGGTGGTGCTTGCTCTGGGCTCCTGAAATATTTGCAACATCACAAGCACAGCAAACCCGATTGAGACAGGACCTTGCAGGAACAGCACTAATCCCAAGGCACAGCCTCATTCCCTTTTATTATCTGCTGAGCTCTGACGCGAGATGCGTCACCACAGGAAATTCATCCAAAATTTTCAGTCTGGCGAATGAGGAAACACCTCATACATACAACAGGGAGTTCAGATGTACAGCTCTCCACACCAGAGTCAACAGAATCTGCTATTTATTTGGTTTTTTAAACCCTGAAATGGGCTGCTGTGTACTTTTGACCTGCTGTCAGTTTGAGCAGCAAGTAGCTATTCACAAGATGCAAGAATATGATGCACTCATGTAAGTATGAAATACCAGCAATTTCAGTGATTTATCTCCCCTTCTCCACATTCAGCACTGGAGACAGACAAGAGTGAAAAGATAAGAATGGGTCTGAAGCTGAGAAAACAAGCCTCCTGTGTCCAGGTGACAGGTTCCTACAGTGAGCTGAGGCTGACAACCACCTCAAGAGCTACAAAAATTTTCAGACTCTTATCCTGAATATGCAAACCGGCCCCTCATTTCTGCCAGTCTTTTAGCAGAGTTCTTCAGGTATTTCTCAGGAATATGTCATTTTTACAGAGTTAAAAAAAACAGAAAACAATGCAATGTTTGTTGTCAAATGCAGACAAACTCTGGATAGGAAAGTAACTGAGCAAAGGCTAAACCTTTATGCAATGCTGCAGAGACGTCTTGGTGCTACGACCAGGGATGAACTGATCAATCTCTGACATGGACTCGTGGAAGTGATGTTGCGGCAGAACTGCCCAAGTGAGCCAGTCACATTTGGAGGCAGCATTGCAGCGCAGGGGCTCAGCGAGGTGCAGGGGTGGTAAAAGGACTTTAATGCATTAAATGAGGGCATGGTTTTCCAACGAGTCCTGATCTCTGAAAGGTAACTTTCAAAGCTGTGAACCAAAGGAAAACAATCTTTTCTCTCAAAGAGTAGTCCAGATGAGAAAAAGTCCCAAGCATATGTAGGAAGGCCACATGATCCAGAATAACTCACAGACATCTGAAGTAATGCTTTAAAAGAAAGAAAACTTGCTATACAGTTTAGACCAGTTAGTTTCATTGCATTATTGCTATTCTGCTGCTGGAAACAAGCTCGTGTCTGCCTAATGAGAAACAGCTATTTTGCTTATTAAAGAAATTGAAATGTTATAAATTAAACAAAGACATGCTTATAGAGCAATTATTTGAGAATCTTCTATGTCACTATGATGGTACAGTTACTTCTAAGGGACAAGAAGAGAGATAAGTGATACAAAAAAAACTCCAAATTATGCTTAAGGAAGTCAGTAAGAAGTAAACTTTTGAGCATCTGCTCTGGGCTGGCACCAAAGAAGCAGCAGCAGCAGCAAAATAAAATATTAATTAAATGTGGTTCAATGATTTATATCAGAACTCATCAGGAAAGAGATTTTCCTGCCTTTTTCTGCTCTTGAGTTTTTTTCATCTGAAACAGCCAAAGTATTTGCAATTGAAGAAATAAAAATTACTTTGGATCTGAATTGCATGTGGAGAGGGTGCTGTCATTGTGGTATCGTGGTTAGGTTTTGGAGGAAAGCCATGCCCCTCACACTACAGTGTGATTTCTTCTCTTTGTGAAGAAGGCAATTCCTCATGGCAGTCATGTGCTCACAATACATCACCTGAACCAAAGGTCTGATGAAGATCACCTCTTCCATGAAAACACAAGTCTCAGGCATCCAGACAGAATGAACATTTGTGGCATCTTTACAGCCACATCTTTACACCTTAGGCTTAGTAATTCCACATAAATGACATACTTTCAAAAAGTTAACAAACCCTTGAACCAACAATACCGAAAAGAACTATTTGTACAAAAATACTTTATATGAAAAAGCATACATCCAAGCAGCAGATCAGTTTCTTCTAAAATAAAGCTCAAACTGCATGAATCTGTGCTTGGGAGTGCTGCTCTGATATAGAACATTCTTTCTGGACATCATGAAAGGAAGTAACTTACACTGTTGCAAAGACAGACTGCCTCACAGCGATCCTCAGCCAACTGATGCAAGACTTCTGCCATTCTCCTGCATTCTCAGTTTGCTGGGAGGTACAGCTGACAGCCTGTGCTGCTTCTCTTAGAAACACCTGAGAGTTTTATTTTTCCATTATTGAACTTTTAGGGATTGGGTTTGTATTTAATAAAAATCCATTAATTTACATAGCAAGAGCTACTGCAGCTGCTGTTCAACTATCCACTTCACAAGAGGTATCTAAAATTTCCATGTAAAACCTTTTTCCTCAAACCAATGTAATTCCCATCATGGATTATCCAGTGCTAGAGTCAGCCGAAATGGAAACTGTAACTATCACATGGAGTTGAAAAAAAGATAAAGATAAAAGGAAAAAATTAGTTTGTGCTGATGCTCTTTCCAGGATGCTCAAAAAAGATGAATGAAATTGAGTCTTCTGGCACTTGCAGCAGCTCTAACCTGAAACCGTTGAGCTTATTAGGGCCTTGCCAAGAATATTTTCAGGTTTTGACTGAACAATCCACCTGAAAATAATGCTGAATTTTCCCAGACATTAACTCTAATGCTTTACCATTTCTACATGCTGAGAACATGTACGTTATACTCTGACTTGGGGCTGCAGTCATGACATATGGAAGTTCTTAACTTCCCAGGCTCTGAAGTAGATGGACATGGTTTATACTTCTGCAAAATTCCTTTATAACATTTTTGTGTTTCTGAACAAAAAAACAAAACACACAGTGAAAAAATGGGATTATTAACTGGAGTCATTAAAATGCCAGGCATAATATATCTCAAAGGGGAAAAAGAAACAATCTGGAATCTCAACACTGACCTCACCTCATTTGTTTTCAACCTTTGTAATGTTTAGCATTGTCCAAGAATAAATCTGCAATAAAATCATAAGCAGTGCCGTTCTGCTTTTATGTCTAACGTAATACATCAAGTCCTTCACAAAGAACAGAATTTATGTTGAAAAGTTGAGGTCAGTACAGGTAGAAATCAAATGGATATGAAAAAAATGTCAAAGAATCTGGTGACTGCTTTCTGTCCAGGGGGTCAGTGTAGTTGATGGGGCTGCCTTAGGCAAGCATGGTGGGCAGTGGGTCTCAGAGGAGCATCCCATGCTGTAGGCAAGGGGAGGACAGGGAAGAGCAGCTGCACTGCCTGTTGCCTTCCTGCCCTCCCAAGAAGGAGACTAATGTCACCACTCAGTGACTTTGCAGCCTCATCAGAGAATTTATCCCCAAGACACATTTCTCTCCTCACCCAAGAGAAAACTTTTCCTAGTGTTTAACCTGAATTTTCTTGGCTGAAATGAAAGTTGTTAATTTATATCCTCACTACCGATGCCAAGGGGAATAGAGGAGCCCCAGTGGCATTCTTTTGGCAGTAGCATTTATACATCCTTTAAGGCTACAGTTTGGTCCTCTTTCACTGAGATTCTTAGACAACATTCATTCATCCAGCCTCCCTTCATTGATCACAGGCCTCAGAAACATGACCTCTCACACTACTGCCCTCTGGACTCACTTCAGTTTCTCCAGACCCTCTGGAAATGCGTCATCTGCCATACTCCAGCTGAGCCATTATCCATGTAGAGCAGGACGGAAGGATTACTTCACATTTCTTGCAGGCTCTGAGCCTGTTTATACAAACCAGTGGGATGTTTGCTTTTTTTGCAGCACTGACTTTACTGACTCATGGACAGCTTGTGACAGACACCCTGCAGCTTCCAGAGCCTGTTGCTTCCACACAACACCCACATGACCACCCTTCACCCCACATATGTGCCATCAACCAGCCCTGCCCTGTGACAGGCAACACTCTCCTTCTCATCATCACTACACTAAACGAAACAGTCTTGGGGTATTCCTGCATCACTATTTAACTGCACTTCATCAGACTAGGTTGGGTTTTTTTTAAAGGGAATAATTACCAGTAGATGGCAGCCCTCTGGCACATGCAGAGCCCCTGCCACCAAGGTGTTTACCTTCCCTGTCTACTTTTTAGAGAGGGAGGAGAGCTGCTCCAGAGATGTTTTTCTGTGTGGGCTACTGCAGAGCAAGGGCACAATGTGGGGAGAGGGAGCAGTGCCATCTCTCACTTCCCCTTGTCTCCTGATCCCAAGGGAGAGATTGAGCTCAGCATGCTTACAGCAAAGCTGCCTATGCAGAAAGTCCGTTCTAACATCACCACCTTTGCAAACAGTCTTTTCTCTGTAGTTGTCTCTGCTCATCTGGAAGCAATCTAAGGCCATGATGAAATACATGCCCTACACACGGGGAGGTGGGAATTTAGCTTGGAGGCTCTTGCGCACACACACATACATCAGCCGTGGGAGTCACTGCTTGGGGTCAAGCTCCCAGTTGACCTCAGGACCATGGTGTGGGGAGAGCAGCAGCATGGCCATCTCCACAGGCTTGCCATCCTTCAGATCAGTCCTGCAGGAATGAGATCCAGAGAGGAATAAAACTCCCTCCTCTGAGCAAACAAGCACCACGCAGGTTGGGACATTCTGTTCTGCTTTGCTACATCCTTTCATGGGAGATGTTTGTGCAGTAAATCTAATTCAATCATATATTTATTTATCATACACTCCAGAGGGGCCTAGGATATCGAATAAACATGTGGTGGACCAAGTGGGGCTGTTTTTCAAAATGCCTCTATAGCTTTATTTTCCTCTGAGCTGTGCAAAAAGGCGCATTTATAAACAAATTGCAAGATCTATTTATACTATAGCTCAAGACACTTAGACAGTAGCGTCTCAGAGACTTTTGATGGAGGCAGTAAACAGGGCTGGAAGTTGATCTGACAGGAAATAAAAGCTGAAATTGTTTTTCTAAAAACCAGCAGATAACACTAACAGGCTGGGATAAGTAAGAGCATGGAATCCAGATCAAGACGTTAGATGCAGCAATCTGTGTACTGCAAAACTCTCTGTCAACCGAAAGAGGTTCACATTGAGAGAACAAAAGCAACAGCATATTTCATCTATACAAGAACAGAAGTAGAGCAGAGCTACCAAAATCCCCAGCAGGATCTCATGTTTAGTACGAGAAAACTTCATGGTGAGCAATATAAAAAATAATAAAATAAAAGCCAAGACTAATAAATTACTTGAATCCATAGATGTATTTTTTGGATGACTGGTTGGGTAGGTCAGCACGATCTCCACAGTTTGTTCTAGAAGAGATCTTGATTAGGTCCATCCATGCAGATCTTTATCACACATGTGAACTTCAAGTTTTACTATTGCTCTAAAAGCAAAGAGCAGATGCAAGATGGAGCTCAGCCAAATTAAAGATGGAAACAAATACTCTTGCAGCAGTACAGTTGTTAAAGACTCTGGAGGGGTACAACTACACTTAAATATAAAGAAATAGAAATGTAGTAATTTTTCAGCCTGATGATATAAATATCAGGTAAACAGTTCCTAGAAAGTTCATGTAATCAAGACAGCTCGGGAAGGGAAAGCTCACAGCACCTGGATGACTAGTATGAAGCATAATGAGAAGGAAAAAAATCAGCCATAAAATGTTAGCATACTGCAGCTCCCGAGCTGCCTGCGTATGCTATCCACTTCCAGCCCCAAACAGCTTCGGCAGAGTCTCTGGAGGAAGCAGTGTTTAGCCTTGCAACACCAGCTCCAGGAAGTCATCAATCAGGCCAGCGAGAGTTATGCTGAGATTCTGCCCATATGAGAGGTTATCAGCAAAAATAATGCTCCTGACCAAAAAAAAAAAAAAAAGTGGAATCAAAATGGATGCTCAAATGCCTAATCGAATTGCATCCTTGTGATGAGCAGCAGGGAAAGTCAACACCCTTTTTAAAAACTCGATGGCCCTGACCTTCTTTTAAAGATCCTGTGGAGACACAGCAGTGCCGGTGGAAGTATTCCAGCATGGTGAGATGACTCATCAGCAAGAAATAAGCTATAGCTTTTACATGAGCCAGGCAGTTTTGACTGGAAATGAGATGACTAACCCCCAAGTCATAGAGAAGACAGCCACATGGAGTCTGAGTGAGGATCCTGCCCAGCATCCCACTTCTGCCCCACAGGAGATGTCTGGGGAAGATCAACATACCTGAAGAGAGATGCTTTCCTGCTACGTTCTCCACATCACCTGCAGTTGAGGAACTTCGACTGCTTGATCTTGCTTGCATTATGCTTGATAAAGAAACTACGTACTTGAGCAGTCAATTCAAAGAAATGAGGGCTTTGAAAGTAATACTGCTCTCAGTGAGGCAGTATACATCTGGATATTGGAAAGCAAATAAAATAATAGAGAGCTGAGGTGTGAACTGAAAAGGTGTGAACCCCTCCAGTCCACCTCAAGCCCTGTGGGAGGTATAAAACACATAGATAATGAGGCTCCAGGCTCCTGAGGTCTGAGGTATCTGACAGTCAGGAATGCTGGCAGGAAAATGGGAATTTTTCTTTCCTGGCATAAGTACAGTGTCTAGATCAAGGTTTCAAAATTAAATACAGTGTCACATGACAAGGTCAATATTTTCTCCAGCCATCAGTGTTACACTCACTCCGATTTCACCCATACCAAATCCCAGTGATGGACTGGAGAGATCATATCTAACGGGCAGCAACTACTAACATGTTATGGAGTTCCTATCTAGAAACAGCCCCCTCTCCAGCTGGCTAGCTGCCAAATAATGAAACTGTGGTTTGAAAGAGAGCCCACCGTAGTGTTGAGGTGAGGGGAACATTTTTCTTTTTGGCCACCAGTAACTGTTGCACACTGAAACTATATGTGATAACCTGTACTTTGGCAAACACAACAAGAAAAAAAGGGCATTTAATTATTTTTTTTAAAGCCTACATGAAACTTCAATGAATTTAGAGTGTTGAAAAACTTTTTTTAAAATCAATCCTTAGTATTGCCCAAATCTTTATAAAATACGTATTTCCCATACATTCATATAATTGGAGAATGTTGCCAAAATGTGAAACGGTATTTTTCAGATAGTCTTGCTATAGGTTTAGTTACTGAACAAAGGGCCACCTATGAAGTTTTGATATGGAAAAAATGTGTAGGTTCTCTAGTGATGAAGGCCGCTTTCCACTTCCATAATTTGAAAAACAAGTAATAAAATAATCTTTTCTACATGAGGACAGTAGTATCTTAATCTAGCCATTTGCAGGTCTCAGCAAATGCTGAAGATATCATGCATTGCCTTTTATACATCTACAAACACATAAGAGCTAGGTATATTCTGTCTTTGACGGACAAGAACACTAAATGGACACACTTGTTGGAAGTCTGTCTTCAGAGGATGAGTACAGGTGCTGCACATCTGGTTATGCACCTATTGGTAAATACTTGAAAGTGCTCAGGAAAACTAAGAGATCTTAAACAGGATGGGAAACTATAATGGGGGTCAGCAAGAGGTTAGCAAGGAATTCTGCTAGCAAGATGAAACTGAAAACACTCAAAAAAAATCCACACTAAGAAGCAAAAATTCAACAAACTTATTTTACAAAAACCAAATTAGAAGTTCTTGGTGTCCCAGGAAGCCGAAGGCTCAGTGGCTTCAAGTCATAGTGTCTCATTAGATATGTCTGTCTTCTTATTTTTATTTCTCCTAGTTGTACTACAATTTATGATATGATCTGCAAAGCAGTTGACCAACCATTTTGGACCGATTTCCTTACAAGATGATTTCAGATCAGTTGCAGATGTCTAGTTTTTTTGTGCCAATGATGCTGAGCATTTGCAATTGTTTTATCATCCAGATGATTTTTTTGTTTCTGTGGAATGAAAACCCCCATCTACTCCATTTTGTCAGAAAGCAGGAATGCATTAAAATATTTTTGTCAATAGAGACACTGTGAAGTTATATACCTATGAAAATTGTAATACACTATAGCATTTCTAAGCCATTTATGGAAGGTGGCAATTTAAAAATAAATATTAATGCTAACTGTAACATGTGAACCCAGAGAGAGGTCATAAAATAATCTCTCTACTCTGTTGTAATAACAGCTTGATAAAATATCCTTTTTTTTTTTCTGACTGCTAATCATCTGGTGTTAATGCTAAGAAACCACTCAGATGATTCTCACACCACCACACAGAGCAAGACTGGAACATGCTCTTTTTTCTCTTTGTAGATCTGAGCTGCAGATTGCATATTTTTTACATGAAGATTTTTCTGAGAAAATGCTCTCCAAGTATACATTTTACTTATAATATTATTTTAGTCCTGGAGTTGTCTGTCTCATTATTTTTTGTAGTTTCATTGAACCCCACATAGTTGGCTCCTTTGTGCTTTTGGTAAGAATTATCATACTCTTACCTTAATTGGCCAACACAAATCTCTTCAGATTTACTGGGTCTGAGGCTAAATTTTAACAGAAATATTAAGGGAACTATTTCCATCTTAGGCAGACTATTTCACTATACAGCACAGAAAATCTTACACATGATTTTTTTTTGTGTTTGTAAGAATGATATTCCTTCTCTAAGCACATAGCACAGATTTTCCTTTAGCCAGCACACTAGTTCTTAAAATGAGTCATCCATGAAAAGAGATAGGTTTAGATTACAGAAAAATGCTTTGCAAACTAACCAGTGTTGCAAAACCAGAAATAGCTCAGGAGACCTGGAGAGACTCCAGTTCCACAGCATTCATCCATTCCCCCAGACCCCAGCCGTTCAGTCTTCCTGTCATCTTCCCTCCTTTTGGGAGATTGTTAAGTTCTGGTTAATACAAGACTAAAAATCTGTCCAGAAATGGATGTGTTAAAATGGAGTAAGAAACAAATAATTCATCATTATTTCCAATAGGAGAGTCACATTATAGAGGCAGTACTGAGCTTTGTCTCATAGTCTCTACCATGACTTTAGTTACATGCACAAGTTTGGGATAGCATATTTAAGTAACATAACCAGAGAGCATCTCATCCCTCACCTGTTCATGGAAAGAGTTGACTGCAGCACGGCACACTGTTACTGTCTGTGGTTTTGATGACCCAAATCCAAATCCAATCATTTTCTGTTCTGTGTGGAACCATAAAAGTCAGAGCCTGTCCTGGAAACACAGGCATTTTAAATCAAGAAGAAAACTCCTTCAGCAACTGCAGGAAAACCTGGATTATTCTGCAGGACATAATGCTCAGACTGTGCATTTTACAAATGCTTTCCTACCATGACACACTGCAACCTGGACTCATCTATTTCAAGCATGGCTTTCTTTCTGCCTTTCAGAAGTCTGCTCAAGGGCAGGAGCTGAAGCAGAGCAATATTCCCAACTCCTGTCTCCTCAGCAGCCAATGCAGCCTGTCAGGGCCACAGAAGACTGCTCGTTTCAGCCACCACCCAGGCCCACTGCTACAATGCAGCTTGCATATAATTATTTGGAGAAGAGAGATTTTGTAAAACAGGGTAGCCCTATGACTTCAAAACTATTTGCAGGAAAAGTTCTGCGATGCATGTACTTCTTAGCAGAACTGCGTGTCCTGAATCAGAACACTTACTGTGAGTCAACATCAACACACGTCGCTAATGGCCTGAAGATTGGGCCAAGGAAAGCTCTACGCTGTGCATGACCTGTTCTACCTTTCCCTGAAAAGCTTCTGCTGGTCACAATTTCCCTAGTCCTCTCCTTGCAGACAGGTCTCAGCCCAATAGCAATTGAAGCAAAGTGCATTCATAAGAATAGACAGAAAACGTGGGGGAAAGTATATGAATGACAATAAAAAGCAGGTGAGGTGATGACTTTGTTGCCAGGAGGACTTCTGATTTCCCTCCTGACTTGGTGGGTCAGGAGGAAGCTCTGTGGTGCAGTAGGGGCTAGCAGGACTCTCTGGGATCTGACTCTGATGCTTTTCCTGCCTTCCCTTCCTAATAATGCTAAAACAGATCTTAGCTCATCACCTTCTCTCCTTCTTATGTTTGTCAGGAAGGTTTAGAGCAGAGACCAGCAGCAGCCCTGAGGATACCCTTTTATAAGATCTATTATAAAGGATTGGTCCAGTGCACTTAAGCATGAAGAGGCACGTAACACTTCCAAAACTCAGCTTTTACGGACAGAATATCTATGTATCTTTTAGATACTTCCATAGGTGTTCGGTATTTCAAAGTGCTGAGACTATCTGGCCTTGGCATTAGTTTTTTTTGGTGGGAGTTTCAGAGAAGGATATAAATATTAATAATGGGAAATATACAGGCAGCTTTGGGTGAAGATTTTTAACGTTTTCAAGGTCAACATGATAAATATTTTTCAAGTATTTCAATAAATCAAGTACATATAATAAAAGCTTATTTTGTCCATTTTTCTTTGTCTAACTCAAAAATCTCCCACCAGAACTGCAGTATTCCATTCAAATGAGTTAGAGAACTTAGTGGAAGGAAAACCTGTAACCATTTTTATGTCAAATGAAGGGCATTAACTGTTGGACATCTGTACTTGCATTTCTTTTCTCCAAAGATAGCTTGTTAACACCTAAACAAATTCAAAATATCTCCCTGTCACTGAATACAGATTCATTGTTTGCATCTTCTTCCTCTCTTCTTCCTTCTCCTGCTCTCCAAAATGGCCTGACTTAAAACTGTAGCCAGCTCAATCGCTGTCAGTTTTTTGAGGCATTTGGCTGCCTATATGTAATAGCTGAAGACAGGCCTCCAACTTTGAAATCAGCTAGCTTGTATACCAATACATGCAGTTTCCATTGGGAAACATCTCCTGTTGTTCTTTCGCATTATTTTTTTTTCCTTTCTTCTCTCAGAGCTCTCACGCTCATGGTTGAGAGAGGTATAAACAGAGTCTCACCATGCCACAAAATACATAGCAGTACTTTGGGAAGTTTGACAAACTGGAATACATATTTAGGTTTCCTGACTCAGAGACAATGCAGAAAAGAGGGTTCTGGCAAGCTTCCTGGAGATGAGATGAAATTGCTTTGCTCTGCAATTTACAGTAGGGGTTACAGGCACTTTGAACATTTACAGAGCACCAGTACAAGAAGAACAAATCATTTTTTAATCTTTGTGTTGTAATCAAATGGAACTTAGTGGAGTTTTTGCATATGAGAAAGCTGTCTGGATAGAAATCAGACTGCTGTGAGCTGAAAAGAAATGATAATATGACACTGCACAGTATATAAGTATGCTACAGTTCCTCTCAAAGTACCTCTCAAATTTTGTTGCTTCTTCTTCCTCTGAATTCTTGAGGAAAGATGTACCTCTTTAACATTTTCGCTTCCATGTGATGATTTCTTTCTTGCACACAATATAATCAGGTCCGTGCCTCCTGAGGAAAATGGGCTGGAATTTCCAGGTGACATTTGTGCACATCTCTATAAAAAAGATGTGATGTAACTTCATGTCCATATGAATAATCTAATTTGTATATCTAACTTTAGTAGCAGACACCTAAATATCACAGAATCATAGAATGGTAGGGTTGGAAGGGACCTTTATAGATCATCTAGTCCAACCCCCCTGCAGATGCAGGTTCACCTAGATATTTGAACCTTTCCTGGCTTACTGTAGTTTTTGGTCTCTAGCTTACCTCCTCTACAGTGTGCTGCCTTTTGAGCATCCATGGCTTCCTCACCCACCACTCCTCCTGTCCTGTCTTTCCTCCATCGCTCCACTGCCTCCTCTTCCCCTTTAGTGCCCATGAAGCCTCTGACAGGCGGATGCCATCATCCCCAGATCTCTGGGCTGACTTCTTGCATTCAATCATGTTTCTGTCCTCAAAGAAATTGAGACAGAGGGAGGTGGAAATTCTGCTAATAAATCCCAAATTCCTCCAATTTTTTAAAACCAGATTTTTCATTTCAAAATTCAGGTCATTTTTTGCAATACGAGTTTGATCTTGTGTATAATTTCATTATTTATAATGCATCTTAACGCCAGTTATCAGTTTTAGTCTTCATCAATTTGCAGTTTTATTATTATGATTCAACAGACCCAGACTTTTAAAACCAGGAAGCTAATGTTTTCCGAAAGGCTGAACAACTGGTACAAGGGATCAAGTGCTCTGAAACTGATCTCTCAAATTCAACAAAGCTCTTGTGTAAAAGCAATGCCTGCTTTATTTAAAAAAAAATAGTAATAAAAAAGAACAGAAAAAAGGCAATCACAGAAACCTTAAACAGAGCTGGGAAAACACTCCATAAACATATTTTTATCTCGTAGCAGTTATCACTAGTTTGTATAGAAATCTCAATGCACAAAGCACACTCCTGTCCCTAAGGTGCTCCACTCCCCCTTGAGCTGCGTGGATGAGTCTAGAGCAGACGACTCGCCCTTGAAATGCTAGTATAATCATGATCATACAAAAATATTCTAGTTGATCTTTTTTTGGCTCATGGCCAGAAAGAAAAAAACAGCCATAAACTGTTTAGAGAATACAGCAAGTTGGGGTTTTTTTCCCTTCCATGTGCAGTCACATTTATTTCACCTAGCAGAGACAATAAAAATAATTGGTAATGGATAAAATCATAAGCAAAATCAAACCTGTTTCAGACACAGCTAAAGAAAAGAGCTTCAGAACAAAGTTCCACTGTACTGCAGTGGTGCTAGGTTTTTTTATTATTTAAAGGCAATCTCTCTCAGCACAGGAAACCTTCAAGGGAATAATAATAAGGAAATTCAAATGGATGTAGGAAGAAAGCCAGAGCATACAGAACATGAGACAGCTCATTGTATTATTCTGAAATGATCTGTTCAATATGCATGTTTTGACCCACATCATAAGCACTTTCAAGTGATCTTGCTGCATTCTACTGGATCATGTTACCTGTACAAACCCAAGTAAGCAAACGTTTTCATTCAAAAAATTGCAGCATTGATTTGGATCATGAAGGATGTGCAAATAAAGTTTCATAGGGGAAAAAAAAAAAGCAAACTCTTCCCCAAAGCATAATTTAAATTAAAAAAAAAAAAAGAGAGAGAGAGAGAACTCTTAAGGAAAAGGTTTTAGGAAGCAGTAAATACATCTGAGAGAGGCAAGGTTATCTGGGATTCATAAATTTTCCAAATATTTATGCCAGGTGTTAAAAAGCAGCATTGCCCTTGCTTAAAACTATTTGGACAAGCAGGCTTACAGCTTTCCTCTCTGTGTAAACAGTAAAGCAGCATTCTAAACAGATTAATAGTGGTATCTGTTCAAGTAAAATATTTATGTAAGCTAGATGAGTGGAAAAGGTAGTCTAAGGAGAATATTGTAACTGCAAATTCTAAAAGGTACTGAAGTATCTTGCCTGCACGCAAGCAGCCCACCTTGACCAAATCACATTGTTTAAATGAAAAGGTCTCACGACCTAATCTATTATTTCCGGTGACCTAAGAAAGATTTTCTCTCTCTTTCAGAGCTGTCAGAGATATTTATGTTTGTGCTAACCACCACAGCAGAGAGGCACCAGTACAAAAGCCTGCAAATGCAGAGTTCAGTGCTAGACCAAGAAGGCATCACAGATTCTCTCTGGTCTTACTGTGGTTTCATTCTACAATCATGAATTAATAACTAGGGTTCAATTTGTCTCATCTGTACTCAGGTGGAAGGGAAAGCAGAAGAGCAAAGACGGGACTGATGTTGCTGCATCATGTTGTTGCACAGCAGAGCCCTTGGGCCAGTCAAAGCTGCCACCCTCGGGGCAGACTGCTCAGAGCAAGCTGCTCCCATGGGAAACTATTGCTGCTGTTGTTTATGCAGCAAGGACCACAGCCTACTCTTGGTCTGTAACAGAGGACAGCAGAGGATAGCTCTTCTAGGCTATAAAATCTGTTGGAGAAACTCAGATTGTGTGCTGACGTTCCGGGTCTGGCAAAATTGACAGGCACTAAACCAGGTTGAATTTAAGTTAAAGACTGAAAAAGCAGAGTGTTTGTCCCTCTCTCACATCCATGATCAATGAATTTAGACATTCCCTTCCATATGCATCAACATCCTTTATCCATTTCTGTCCTCATTTTTAAAATTTTTCAGTTCAAGTAAGAATTCGTTTCAAACAATAAACAGCTACAGAATTAGAGGAGCACATCAGAGAGGCTGAGATATTTCATAGCTTAAACCTGAAGGGTCGTATTTCACCACAATGTTTTCAACATCTGCAGATCTCTCTTGTTTTGTGGGAGACAGAAGTAAATGTCTTGCAGAACAGGCACCAGAGAGGAGCAGCCAAGATATTTAGATGGCACAGCTGTACTGCATCAAAAGCTGGATGGAAAGCTTTCTCCAAGAGCAAGCAGAGCAAGGAAGCCTTAAGCAGCTACAGGCGTTCACTGTTGCTTTGATAAACCAGGTGTTTGTCTTCTGCTCTGGAGGACAAATAGCAATGTTCAATTGATTTGGATCACAGAAAGAGTGGTAGGAGCAGTCAATGTAAGGGAAAATCCTCTTCCCCTAAAGTCTCTAAACACCAGCACCCAAGGGCTCTGGGAAGGTTACAAGCCCAGTAAACCCACCACTTCCAGGAATCACCCGTTTCTGCACCACTTTGGGTTGCAGAACAGTTCTGGACCTACTTGTTTTGGGGACCTCAAGCACAGTCTGAGAGAGTAGAAGGTGCAGATGTACCTCTGGGCACATCAGCAACAGGAAGGGGATAAATTTAATTGCAGGCAGCTCCAGTGAAAGCAAGCAGGGAGCTTGTTCTTTTGATGGCTGATGGGTTTTCTGCTTGGCACAGTAAGAGGAAGTCGTGCACTCTGTGGGAGGTGATGGACCTAGTGTCTCTCCACAGACCACATGCAGCCTGAATTTGCCTCCATGTCAAACTACAGCTCCAAACTGTGATGACAGCACAGACCTATTAATAGATGGAGGAAAAGGAAGAGAGATCCTCTGTGTACAAGAGCTGCAAACAAAGAAACAAAAACTTCAGTTTGTCAGGGCAGAGGAGGTTTTTTCCCCAATAATTTCATGCAGAGCTGTGCAAGCCGGTGATAAGGCTTTTCCGAGAGGCACTGCTTTACTGAGGATTCATGAGCATCTCCACTTACTGGGGGTGACTTCCCTGGGAGGCGTGGGCTGGGAGCCAGTCCTGCCCCACAGCCAGCAGGGTGAGGGGGAGGAGGATACCAGCCTTGGTGCAGATGTAGGAACACTGGGCACTTCTGAGGGAAGAGGCTGTGAGCTTCAATGCTGCCCCAGCCAGGATATCCTAACTGTCTCACAATATGTCTCTGAGCAATGAGCAGGCCGCAGACCCCTTCCTGGGTACCTTTCCCAAATGCTGGCACATCCTCATCAAGAGCACAGCCAAGTCAAGTTCATACACATTGGCCAGATGGCTTTGCTCCCCTGCCTTGCACTCTGTCCCGATTTGCAGGGGCAGACAGGGACAAGTGAGTCAGCCCACATGTAAGTCTTGCAGTTTCCCTCACAGCACCTCCTACCATTCCAGTTTGTAAAATTCTGTGAGATCAGCACTGCTGAACTTCTCCTGACTTCATTTTGCAGCACAGGCTCCAATGAAGAAGCCTCATGTAGGACCTGGTTTTCCAGCTGGTTTTCAGCATTCCCAGCTGAGCTTTCATGCAGGAAATGTGCACCTTGGAGCACAGCCATCTGCATCAGCAGTAATCCCAGCAGCCTTCCTGCCTAGCTAGGGCTGGGGATAGGAGCCATGGAGCCTGGCATGGGAACTGTCCTGTTCAGTCCCAGTCTCAGAAAAGCAGAAAGCTAAAAACAAGCCACAAAATAACCCAAAATACATGACTGCAATTCACTGCTTCACGACAGCATTACAGGTCTGATCGCTGCTGTTCTTGGAAAGTGCAGAAAGGCTTTGCTCAACCTGTACAACGTCCTTTCATCTGAGCCCCAGACTGCAAAACACACACACACACACACACACACACACAAAACCCCAATGGTCAAAAACTAACTTTTGCATGATTAGAAACCAGGATTACAAAACTCAAATTCTGAGGCATAAATAGGTTTGGATTAAATAGTCCACCTTCAGAGGCTTGAGTGCTGAATTTCAGCTATTTTATTCAAGTACAGAGGGGGTGCTCTAAGCAGCTACACATGACTCCTGGAAATGTCATTGCCAAAGAAAAAATACTGAGGACAAGTGGGACTAGATTAGAGCCTATTCTAGAAGATCAGGAAATGGAAGTGATGTTTTCACTTAAGAAATTTAATATATCTGGGTTTCAGGGGAGTCTCCTCAACAAGCAATACTTCCACTGAGTTCATTTTGCAAGTGAGGGGACCGCTGTGTCAGAAGATGATGACTGCTTGCAGTCACAGCCCTGGCTCTCATGCCACAGACATTGGCTTTTGGAGGTTTATATTCACAATTGGTCCTCCAGCCACATTTCTCCAAAATGTTGGGTTAGCCTTTTGGGATTGCTTCTAGATAAAAGGCCAGGATCTTGGTCTTGAATGATGATACTCCTTCTTCTTCCAGGACTTACTGGACCAGCAATTCAACTCATGTCATCTAATTGCTCAGATGAACTGAATCATACAAAATCTAATCTGACTCATGAGAGAAGAGTTCACGTTCTTGCATACAGGCAAACAGGAAAGACTAACATTTTTAATTGATTAACCAAAGACACAGGAATTTTTGAGAAAGGCTGAAAACACAGCTCTGTCCTTTGCTGACACAAAGCCAGAGGTGTCTGATCTGCCATATACACCCTATACTTCTACGTTGTTCCAATGCACAAACCTATCAAACAAGTTATCATCTATTCTAACTTATCAATGAAGACATTTAACTTGCAGTGTTGACAGAAAACAATTTTTTGTCTCAGTTAATAACAATATCTCAATTACAGGCAGGAAGTTTGAAACTTTCTTCAAAAACAGGAAGGGGAGAATGCTTTCTGGGTGAACAACACACCTAGACATGTGTCATTATCTAGTCCAAGTGGAATCATTTCTAGATGAGCGTCTTTTTTGCACCCCTGCCTATGTAGGTGGGATATATTACATATTTATCTGATAATAAAAACTTCCTAGAACTCTGCTCTTTTAGATATAGCTCATTAATATAAAGAACTGCAAAGAAAAGTAAAGTAACTTGAAATCTAGTTGTATATTCTGTGTAACAGTTTAATGTTTTGCTGTCCTACAGTAATCCCATACTTTAAGAGGGGAAAAAAGTACATACTTGGGGAAGGGAGGAAAGTCTAAAACAAGAATTTTGAGACTGAAACAATTTTCAGAGAAGTAACAGGAAATCCAGTTAAATGGATGCCAAAAATTTTCCAACAAGGCAAGCCAAATTCAGCGTAATTCAATCTAAGGATCATCAGAGGAACACTCAGAGCCTTGCTATGATTATCTATGTCTCTTCCTCCACATAGTTAAATTTTCAGTGTGGTGTGACTTAGCAGAGCATGAATGGATCCCTAACCTTCCACTTAAGTCATATTTAAGCTGAATTAAACATCCTATTGTAGCACCACACCTTATGCTTTGGATAACAGGAAGAGATATTGATTGAATGGTAACTGCAATTATTCACAAACTCAGAGATACCTGAATAGTTCTTGCCCTGCAGATCATATGCTACAGCTAAGCTGGCAATGGCCTTTGTCCAATTTACAATGTGATGATTTTTTTATCTTCTAGAAAGATGGGATTATCTCATTTCTTCCCTCCCTCTCCTCCTTCTCACAATTTAAAGGGAATTAACATGCAGAAACATTGAAGAACTTTCTTCTTTGAATGTACAAATTTGCAGTTTAATACATGAGAGCTCCAGAGCTAGCCTACTGCCACATCAATAGGACACCACTCCAGATTTAGGCAATCTTTCCCTCAGCACCCTCTGAACTTAAAGACTGACAGAAACCAAACCTTATTGAGTCCTCATGATGAATCACAGTTACACTCAGGAGTCACACACATCCACCAGGACAGAAATAAACAATTGTACTTAAAATAGAATTTTTCTTTTCTCTGCCCCTCCCCTGCTTTCTAATCTTTTGAATAGATGTGTTCTTTGGCTTCTTCCTACTCACAAGAGGAAAACAGAAGACACATTAGGGTGGTAGTTCAATGTACATAGATGAAAGGCTGAAAACTGAGCCAAGGAATCATAAAACTTCCAAGGCTAACTGCTGAAACCTTCTGCATGCTGACTGAGCTTACAGGTTGTGTGCCTTTACAAATTAGTCTGCAAATAAGAAAAGATTCTTTGTATTTTTTACTTTCCACCACCCCAGAAAGTCCCAGTAAGCAAGTAAGAAAGCAAGCAAGCAAGCAAGAAAGCAAAGCAAGCAAGTAAGCACCTCAGAGCAGCAAGCCTCAATGGTTCATGCTTGAACCAGCTGAGCTCTCAGATGCAGCTTATCCTTCTTCTCACCTCCCAGATCCTCAGTCCAGGATGCCAAAGGAACCCTCTTGTTGAAGATACCTACCAAGACTATGGGCTTTGAGGCTAGACTGCCCTACTACAAGATGTCAAAGCAGAAATCAACTAGACCTTTGACTGTGCAGAAGACGGTGCAAAGAGCAGAGTGCTGTGGTGACCTTTCCTCAGCAATTCAAACTGCTGGAGGCCAAATGAGAAAGTCTTGGTCAGTCATAAACTAATTTAGGTCTGGAAGAAAAATCCCTCATTGGACTAAGTGTCTGTGGTCCAGACAAGAAATCACAGATATGGATTGCAACAGCCTATCCAACAGCTGATGGTTGGGAGTATAACCCTGTAGCTTCTTGCAGATGAAAGGAGGTGCCTTGAGGAGCTGTCTAAATATCCAGCAGCAGCAAGGCATTTGGAGGGGCCACATACATGTTGTGGGGTGTCTAGTCATTACTGCAAGACTCAGGCTGAAAACACTGTTAAAGTATCTGTGTTAGACTAACAGGCCACCATCGCTCAGACTAAGTGGATACAGCAAAAGGCCTGCAAAATGTCTTATTTTCATCATATGCATTATCCTAGAATCATAGAATCATAGAACGATAGCAGTTGGAAGGGACCTTTAGAGATCATATAGTCCAGTCCCCTTCCAGAAGCAGGTCAATCTAGATCACGTCTCATAGGAACAAGTCCAGATGGGTTTTCAAGATCTACAGAGAAGGAGGCTCCACACCCTCCCTGGGCAGCCTGTGCCAGGGCTCCCTCGTCCTCACAGTAAAATGGGTTTTTCTTATGTTTAAATGGAACTTTTTGTGTTCCAGCTTCATCCCATTACCCCTTGTCCTGTCACTAGATACAACAGAAAAAACGAGATGCTCCAACCTCCTGACATCCGTCATTTAGACATTTGTAAATATTAATGAGATCCCCCCTCAGTCTCCTCTTCTCCAGACTAAACAGCCCCAGTTCCTGCAGCCTTTCCTCATATGGAAGATGTTCCAGGCCCTGATCATCTTGGTGGCCCTGTGCTGGACTGTCTCCAGAAGTTCTCTGTCCCTCTTGAGCTGAGGAGCCCAGAACTGGACACGGAACAGATGAGGCCTCACCAGGGCAGAGTAGAGGGGGAGAAGAACCTCCCTCGACCTGCTGGCCACACTCTTCTTGATGCATCCCAGGATGCCATTGGCCTTCTTGGCCATGAGGGCACATTGCTGGCTCGTGTTCAGTTTATTATCAACCAGGACTCCCAGCTCTCTCTCTCTGCAGAGCTGCTCTCCAGCAGGTTAATCTCTAGATAACAATGCAGTAATATCCCCTCACTAAGAATGCAATTATGCATTATTAGTACTTCCACAACACTAAAAGAAGCTGTCTCAGTGTTGTTCCTTTAGTTTATAGTTATTCACTCATCGTACAGTGATAAGCTGTGATGACCTGCTATCCTAACCAAGGACAAACATCACACACCCAACCACAGGCTTTGAAATAGATGATGAAAGACATACCCTATATAAATTTTACTAACGGCTTACAGGAAAAAAAATGTAAAAGGTCCCTTTCTCCCAACAGAACCAAGTTTCTGAACAGGTCAGAAAAGATGAACTTTCACCAGCAGAGACTTCCATGGCACTAGTTATTTCCTGATCGATTCTGTGATGTTTCAGCAGAGCTTTGGCTGGAGGATTTCCTTGGCCAGAACAAGAGCTGAAATTGAATTTCAAATATTGCAGTCCACACAGCAGAGACTTCCCTTTCAGAAAGTGCTTTAGTCTTCTAAACTTAAAATTCCCCATTTTAGGAGGCTTGGCAAAACACAAACGTCCATAATTGTGCATACAAATCATTCAAAGCCTGAGTGGATGCCAATAATCATGTCCCACGTAGGCAGGACACAAAATTCTCTCCTGGTTAAGGACTTCTAATGCAGAAATGTACCGTAAGGGTTACAGGTGTTGCTTCTATTGAACAGACAGTGGAATTAAGACACCCAAAAAGTCTCATTTCCAGTCTAATACAGCAACACAGTGGTAAAGATGAGAATATAAAATCTGTAATTTTTCTGGGTTTCGTTGCTTGAGTATCCAAAGCTGGGCAGCAGCTGGTGTAAAAGCAGGAGGAGAGTGATTAGAGTGTAGGCTGGCTCACCTGGAGACCTCCTCACTGCAGAAGACACCCTGCTTGCCAGCCCACTGACAGCCACTGAGCTGCAGGTCCTTCCAGAGCAACACATCTGGGCCAAAATACAGCCTGTTCTCTTTTCTACAAGACAGTTGTCTCCTACAGACAAAGAGGTCATCTCTTGAACTCATTGTAGCTCAGCATGATACCCAAATCACCTCAAATTTTTGAGGCTTAGATATATGGCTCAGTGTGAATATCTCAAGACACGCAGCTGAACAATTTCAGGAAAATGGGGTTTAGCTGTTTTTTTTTCCTCTTGTACTTACTGTATGCTTATCTTGATGTGCTTTTGCAGTTCCCTCAGCATCCAGTGGATTGGGGAATAAATACAAACGGACCTGAAACAGTAGTCTAATGACTTTTCAGCAGTACAATCTAACACTGTGTGACAAAATCAAAACAACTGTCTTCCACCACACACAATCTGCTGTAGCTGTATTTTTATTTTCTACAGTAACAGCATAATGTTTGTCAGAAATTTTGTGCATGTCATGTACATACATATGTAAACATAAATGTACATATACATTTCCAGTACTGTACTCAACCATAAATAGAAACAAGACAGCTTGACCATTAGCCAGTATAGAGAGAGTTAAAAGAAATTTTAGCTCACACACCTATCCCTACTTCCCCTGCCAAGATGTGGTTTAGCCATCACTTTTTCCTATTAAAAAAAGAAGTGTAAATGTTTCCTCTGTTCCTCTGTTAAGACATGTAGAAATTGGAAAAGTTACTAGTACAATGACTGTCCGAACAAAACTTTATAACATCTATAACCAAAGGGCAATATTTTGGTACTGTTGCAGTTGATAATACCTAGAAATCAGCAGAGTAGAGATTTCTCCTCCAGCAATTCAAATGCACAAAACAAATGAAATATAGAAAAAGAAAGGCTGTAACACATTTGATCTCTTGCAGTCATTAACTTCAAGTACTGGCTGCATTTACTACAATGCCTCTAAAGAGTCATATAATTCCTCATTTTTAGAAATTTCAGTCATAGGAGAGGAAGCTCTTAATCTGAAAGAAAAAGTTTTAAGTCTTTCTGCAGTGAAGCTGTAGAGGGGTTTAAGTGAATTGATGAAACTTAGGAGCAAAGAGAGAGACAGCACAAGAGCTGAGAGCAGCACAGCCTAATCCTTTTGCAATCCCTTCTCAGTGATGCTGAAGCCTCTATCCTTTAAATTTTGAACCACTGCTCAGATTAGGAGCATCTTTCACAAGAACCTTTTTTTGCAGCATGAATTCCCTGAAAAAAATAGGTGAAATAAAAAGTAAAAGATGAAAATGGAGCCCAGCCCAGAGAGTAGGATCATACCTTTAAGTGCTTTGACAGCTCTAAGTGTTTTCTTCCTGCTCAGGAGGTTTGTTGGCAGCCTTAGCTGACCTGCAGCCTGCTATGTACCTAATCATAGGCTTCTGTCCATGGTTCATTCAGGAGCTGCTGTATGTTCCTGGTTATTCTTAGCCTTCCTCACTAGCATAAGGGGAGATCTGCTGTCTGGCACAGAGGTAGAAGTGCCCCAGCCTAAGGTACTGGCCTTCGGTCTTCTGCATGAGAAGGGAGGAATGTTGCTGTAATTGTGACAGGCTTCAGCTCATACAGAGAGATCTTGCATCAACAGAATCAAAACACAGAATCCAGGTGCCATGAGGCCAGGTAGCAGGCTCTGCTCATCACCGCCGGGAGGATGAGGGCTGCCTCACTGCTGACTCCCCTCTCCTTGATACTATTTAAGGGTGAAAGCAAAGGAAAGAGCTTTGCTGCCTTCTTTCAGGCTTCCCTCTTCCTACAGCCCTCCAGGAGAGAGGTGTACATGGGCACACAACCTTCACAGCCATCCCCAAACAGGTCATGCAGCCTGAAGAGCTGCAGCCACCCTCTTCTTGCCCCAGGCAGAAAGTTGACTCTGACAAGCCCCAGGCAACAAAGCCAGAAGGACTTAAATATTTGAACTCTTGAATAAAGAGCAAAAGCAACAGACACTCCAAAGAAAAAGGTTCAGGATGTCTCTGTTGTTACTTTAAGAAAATGCTGACATCTTCAGAGGCTGTTTTTTTTTTCCTCTGGACATTGTAAGTCAAGAGACATGGCCCACATCATGGGCAGCAAATGAGTGAATTCTTTCCCAGGACGATCGCAGTAGGAGCAGGATCTTTCCAGCGCACTAATTACAGGGAATAGCGATGATGAACAAAGCACACTCCAAAACTCCATGTGAATATATTAAAGATGACATCTGTGCTCGGAGGCTCTCCCAGAGCATCCCGTTGGACTCTACTAGTCATGTCAATTCATATTATTTGACATGATGCCACACGTGGCTGATAACATCAGACAGACATATACAACAACAATGTAACTGTGCCTCTAGAAAATAGCAAAATTAGTCCCTTGTGACATTGTGACCAAGTAAATTAAAGTCAGCAGGGAAAAAATATGTTTCACACTTTTTTTTTGCTACCTAGCAAGGAATAATTTAGTCATGTGAATCTTTTTGCAAGCATCTGACACTAGAAATAGGGACAGTCCTACATAAGGAGTATAAACTGCCTTTTTGTGTGTGTAAACAAAGAGCAGCCACAAAATACATCCTGTTGACAGAACAATATAAAAATTACTGGATAGAAGGAGCAGATTAGGTATGCTGCAGTACAGCATTAGTTCCTCCATCACATCTTTCCAGAAAAAAAATGATGGTGCTTGCCATCACTTCAAATTAGAAGGCATCTTCCGTTCCATTTAATGTAGTGTTCGTGATCCAAGCCTCTAGCCTCCAGGATTTTAGATCCTGACTGTGAGTCAGCAGAGCTACTGCATTGCTCAACTGATTCAAGCCTTGCTCATTGAGCCTTCATCAAAGGAAGTGCAGTGTCATTACCTCTCTCCTCAGCGATCACACCTTCAAGGAGCTGAAGCTTTCTGTCTCTTCTGCTTTGTTTCAGCCAAATCTCTCTCTTTTGTATAGTCATAATAGGTCAGGCAAAAGGTCCACCTCCCCCCAGATTCTAGGTTCTAAAGGCAGTTCATGGCCCCTGTTATGTTAGGGGAAACACTGAACTAGCTTCTCCTGCCCACCATACTTTCTTAGCTATCCTTGACTAATACATAATAGCTTGTTACAATCACAAAGCATAAATATTTTTGTCATGAAATGGAACTGTTATTGACAATAAATCATCCTATAAGAGCACTTACGGAAGATTTCAGAGATACTGGATTGCATGAAAATGCTTTATGCTGTCAACCACTGTTTTGGGAAATATAAACGCCTTAAATTCTTTGTGTATATAGAGGACAGACTGCATGATTAGCCTGACCTGTCTTTAACATTCCCCAATCCTTTCCCAATCCTATTGCAGTTGCCGATTTTCACCTTTAAGATAGCAACAACAAACACCAGCAACAGGATTGAAACAATGGTCAAAACAAACCAAAACACAGTTTTGAAAAGTTTGGTCCCAAATATTTCAGTCTTCTGAGAATAAAGCCTGAGGAAAAAGCAATTTTTTAAACCACATTAAAAGAAAACATAATGCACTGGGAAGATCTTCCTAGAAAAACTCTCAAGCATTCTTGCTCTGAGGGAGGGCCCAGGATCTGTATGGAGGAGTACAGAAACATGGGAATTGTGATATCTAAGCCACGACTGCAAAGGTGGGAAACCTTAGAGGACAAATAGCAGTGGGATGGCAAAGAACACAGCAAACGGGCAGAAGTGTCAGGAATCAATGGGCAGAGAAGAGAAATACCCATATACAAAGGCATTGCTTACCAGAGCATCTCCCCATCCCAAGGCCAGGAGAGCCCGGATAGCCAGAGGTTCACCATCCCTCTGCTGCCAGGAGCCAGTAACAAATGGGCTCTCCCTTTGCTCTCACCAAGGTCCCTCTAGACAGCAGCACTCACTGATGATCAGTAACTAAGTTATTTAAAATGCCAGAGATCTGTGTAATAGGTTCTAAGGCCTCAGGCACAGCACAGGTACCAAATGCTGAAACCTCTGGGAGAAGAGTTCTAATTTTAAATGCAAACTGGGAGGTTATATAGGGGAACAAATAAAGACTAGAACTTAAAGTCCAACATTTACAAGATTACATTTGGCAACGTGGTCTAAGGCCTGAAATGAGGCTGTCTCTACAAGCCTTAAGCAGTTCCTTTTATGTTTGTTTGTTGGGATACTATCTTGCAATTACTAGAGTATATAGCATTTTCTCCTGTAGAATCCCTTACCACAGTCAGTGCAAAGGAAAAAGAAGCTGTAGAAATACAGTAGACTCAGATACTATCTAGTACTATTGGTATAATTCAGATTCTGCAGAAAATAATTTACTTTGGAAGATGAGTCTAGGGATTGCAGATGAAAAAAAAGAGTTAGCTTTACATGCAGTTTAGTAGACTATCAGTCAGGAAATCAGTTTTAATATCCATGTGTTCCTAGATAATAGTAGATTAGCTGAACTAAACTCTTCACTGGTAGGCTACTGCATATTCCTCTTTTTTAGATACCTGATCTAAGCTGCTTTGAGCTGCATGAGCATTTATAGAGTGGACTCTTCCACCAGAGGACCCGTAATCCCCAAATTTTTCTTTTGCCATTCTTAGGCTGACTTCCCATGCACAAGGCCATCATAATGCACATTTATTTCAATGGAACACAAAAAAAGACCCTGTAATGTTTGTGAAACACCAAGTTACCCTACTAACAAGCACCAGGCTAAGCCAGGAAAAAAACAGTAGTTTTATCTTCAAAAGACATCACAAATATCACGCAGCAAATAGAACGGAATGCTGAGTACTGAACAAGAAGAAGCTGTAATATTACTTGAGAAACAACTGTACACTCTGAACAAGGAGGAGGAGAGACTTTTGCATTCATGTGGTTAAACACTACCATTTAAGCATATTCACAATGGAGATGAATTGACAGTGCACTGCAGTTTGACTCCTGGTATTTCTTGACTGTTTGATTTTACAAGCTTCGTGACATTCTTCTAATATTTATCCCTGGTAAGCATTTGATATAAATATCATGCCTTTAAAAAACCCAACAACAACAATAAAACCCCAAAAAAGCAAATTCTTTCTGTTAGGGGATAACAGCCCATTGCTTGCTGAACATCTGGTTTTGAAAAGACACCAGTGGAGTTTTGAAGTTATCCCTAAACCAGTTCAATGACTTTCTTGTTTTAACACTGAAGTAACTTGATTGTAACTTGAAGTAACACTGATTGCTCTTGATCTTCTAAAATATTTTCTCTGCCAGGCTACCATGACTGCCTGGACCTGGCCAGACACACAGTCCCTGCAGCCAGCCTGGGGAAATGCAGCCACTTTGGCAGGAAGAGCAAGAGACTGTTTCTTTGTGCTTCTGGAGCATCTAACACAGTCTTGAGACATGTTGATAAGAAAGTGGCTGTCTCAGAACACAGCTGTGTGACATACACATTTTACTAGGGTTTGATGACTCATGATTTCTATCTAGTAGTTTCATCTGGTTGTTGTACCGGACAGAGTAAGGAGACTCCATAATACAACTCTGGAGATGAGGTCAACGGCCACTCATTTCTCCCCTATGTCCTCATTTGGGGATTCTCCCTCTTCCAACACATGAGATCACCCACTGCTACAACTTGCTGCAGAGCCATTTTATTCTCTCCTCCTTTCTAGAAGCAGTCTATGTTAGCATGTACATGTGTGTGTGATTTACTCTGAGAAGGTGTTAGCAAAGAATCAAAGCTCTTGAAAAGAGATTCCCATGCACATCATGGGACATGCATCAGACATGCATCATCCAGCACTAGGTAAGGCAGACTATACCCACTCTTAATTTCCCTGAATGTTACTTTGCTGAGAGTAGGCTGATTCTCAGGTACTCCTCTTGCTTCAGGTCACACTGGCTCCAGAACAGGACCCCACCTTTCCCACGCAGATGTCCTGAGCGAGGAGACCAGACTCAGAGCTACAACTATGTCCTTCCTTTTAGCTGCCACAGGTCAGGCAGGATAGGGGACAATGCTGGATCTCTGGGGAACCAACTGAATCTCTTCTCCTTGTGCTTTGGGTACTCATTTCCTTGCACTGCTTGACTCAAAGAATAGAGGAATGTCTTGCCTGTATGCAAAATCAAATCCGCATCAGTGAAAAAAAGCCCCTTCTGGCAGACAGCTTCTCCCTTGCCTTAGGGAAACCTAGCAGAAAAAAAAGTAGAAACAGGAAGATTTTGCATAAAAAGTTCCCTGAATCTCTACCACCTACTGAGAATGTCTCTCTGGGCTCTGAGAGCAGTTCACAGTCTTTTTGACTCCTCAGTGGGGTTGGATGGACAAATATCCTTTACTGCCAAAATGCCTTCTTCCATTTATGTGTGGCCACAAAACGAGTCCCTCTGTGACAGAGGCCAGGATCCCATCAGATATGAGTTTGGCAATGGTCATCCAAGTAATGGAAGTGCCCAGCCCTTCCCTGTCTGAATGAGGGTAGCCAACACCACCAGTGCATAAGGATTTATAAACTGCTTGTTGAGCTGCACTGACTTACTACAAAACATCAACAGGGTAAACACAACACTTCGGAGTCGGGCAAAGGAGTGCAAAGCTCCTTTCTTGTCTTATGGGAGACCATCCAATTTCCAAACACTGATCAATGATGGTTCATGCATTAAGGAATTGCCAGGTTTGAAAGAATTGCTTATGCTAGGCTGTATACATTTTGTCTCTGTAAGAAGATAATCTGATTTGGCAATAGTTTACTAAAGGGTGTTGCTTAAAAATACAAGTAAAAATAATGTTTCTATTGTTTTTTGTTTCTTTGGATAATTTCCCATTTAATAGCCTAAGGGAAACTATCATTTAGAAGAAATACCCATTAGCTCTGAAGAATTCACAACCTTTCTTTATGGCAACAAAAACTGAGCATGAACTTTCAGATTGTCAGCATTCTTTAAGCTATGGAGTTGATGAAAAGCTTTTAGAAAATCTAATTCACAGATGCTAAGACTAACATAACTATTTCTTGGTCAAGGCCTGCAAGCCTACAGATATGTAACCCTAGAACAGACCTCAGGTAATTATCTAGTCTATCCCCCTACACTATACCCAGAGAAAGGACTACCCAACCATCCCCAACAGACTTAGTTTAACCTGTTCTTTAAAAAGCTCCAGGGAACGTGATTCTTCTCCACTTACAATGATGCTATGAGACTGTACATGCTAATCTTTGCAAAGCTTTTGTCAGCAGAAATGTAATATTTTCCTGAAGGTCATTAATGACCTCATTAGATAGCAGCATGTTTAACACTGGTCCCAGTGGAACCACTAAATAATCAGTCTATTTATTTCCAATTCTCTTTTTTATGACTACATTTTGAGACCTGTCAGCTCACTTGTTAAGAGTCTTGCTAGATACACTATAGTACTGCCTTGTAAGCAGGACACTATGTGGTGTTAATGCATCACAGAAATCCACCTGTGTCAGCTACCTGCCTTAATCAAGCCTCATCTCTCAAGCTCTGACATCAGGAGCATTTCACAAGCGGTAGGTTTTTTTTCTGAAACCACATTGACTAGCTGTAAGTACAGTCCTTTGGTTGTCTCTTACATAAGTTCATGAATAGGCAGCTAACACAACTGATCTCAAATTAACCAGTTTACAGTTTGTAGACATGCATCGCACAACTCTACTTACATGCAGTAGAAGTTACAGGCAGTGGGACTCAAATCTTTGCAGACAGCTGTTAAGTAGCCTCTACTGCAAGTGAACCAAGACCATGGCAGCAGAAGGGATGAAATCACATTCACATCCTGCTTCACCTTTCCAGCCCTGGCTCCTTTCTCTGGAGCACAACTATATAAATCTGGCTTGCCATCTGGAGCCACACGCTGCTGACCAGCTGACCAAGATGCACTTGCAGGCTTGGCAACAGCTGTCTGCTGCCAAATGGCACAGAGAGCAGTTGAGTTTTCCATAATGAAATGAAGCATTAATGAGGTCATTTTCATCTGCCCAGCTGTTGATTTTCACAAAGCTTGCAGGAACTTATATTTGCTAAGTATCTCCTCTCCTAAATGTTTAAGTAGTCATCTGTGACTTCAGAATTATTAGGATAGGATCTGTCAGATTGAAATCCTTTTGCCTTAGTTCTGCAGCAAACCAAACTGAAAACTCTTCTTATGCCTAAATGTTTTTTTTAATCCCCTTGGTTACTGACAAACTGAAAAGCACTTCATTGTTCTCAAGAGATCCAGGGGCAGCTTGCCACTGCTTTTAAAATGAGGTAACCACTCACTTGATCATTTTTTGTATCATTAGCAATTTATCCATTGTGACAGATTCTGGAGAAAAATAATGTCTTGGTACTTCAACTTCAAAATCACTCTATGCTCAGGCTGCCATTAAGTGTCTTCTATTGCTTATCTCTTTAGAATGGCTCAGGTCTAATTAATTTGAAGAGGAGGGAAGTACCCAGATCACACAGAGGTAAAAGTTCAAGCCCTTCTCCCCTCCTCAGCATTGCCTGGTACTCAGCTGCCAGCTCTGTGTGCTCACCTGCATCTATCCCTCTACATAAGCACCAACTTTCCCATTTCACTGTGTGGGCAGTCCAGCACCCAGCTAGTGCCCCCAGACATTTGAGGAGATGTTTTAACAAGGGGCACAGCAGGGCTTCTTTCCTCTAAGAAATTACTCTGAGATGCCTTAGAAAACTTGACCTGAAATATGAACAATGGCAAGCAGTTTGTTGCCACAAAATTCTTTAATGAGTCAGGATGGGACTCTGGAAGAGTGAGGAATACAAAAGGCACTTGCTGATAGCAAAATAATGTGAAATCTTGGAGATAAATAAAGATTTCCTTTACTGAGCAATAAACTTGGTCTTTTAAAATTTAACCAGTCCTTTAAAAATACTGCAAATTCCCCTCCCAGCCTGCTGTGCTGCCACAATTACAGCAGAACACAGCTGGGGAGAAAATTAACAGGACATTGCTGATACTGCTTTTTTTTTTTTTTTTTGCATGTTTTTCTGCCTTAGTTTCCCTAATAGCAGCAGCACCTACAAACGTTGAAATACATAACCTTGATGACACTTTTCCTATAGCAAATTAAAGACCTAGCTGTCATTCTCCTCACATGAAATGTGTACTGACCTGAGACTCTCAGATCCCAGCATGGCAGCACCAAAAGACTTTTTCTGAAACACATCTGTCTTCCACAAGTAAATCCCTTAAGACATGATTTAATGTATTTTTGGTGGGAAGAAAAGCCATGATATTCTTGACTTCAAGGAAGGGCAAACCTACAAAGATCTGTACCACCTCTATGTGACAGGCCATTGTGCCTGAGAGAGCTCTGAACCAAAGCACGCTTCAGCTTTGAAAATCATCTATTTGAAAACCACTTTTATTTAAAAAGCTCTTTTATAGTCTGAAAACTTAGGATTCAGGGACTGAAGTACACACGACATGAAGTTTTAAGTTGATGGCAGAAACTTGCACTTTGCCAAGTATATTTCATGTGTTACCTGCCCCTTTGAACAGTAAGTCGGAGTCAGGACATGTACCATGCTTAACACTAGCTACAGTAAAACATCTTTAAAAGTCACATGCTGCAGAGACATAATGGCCTTTTATTTTTTTCCCAAGCAACTCTGTAAAAACTTGTTTCCATGATGGATAGAGTATCTTTTGATTCCACAGAAAGTGCACATAGACATTTTGGGGATATAAAGCATGTGTTTTTGAAACATTCCAGAGATCAGCATACAAGAAAATACAGGAGCATTATTTTCAAACACTGGTCATGAAAGTTAAGATTCTATGTTACTGCTTAGGTTCCTAGATATGAATTACAGAAAGATCAGTTTATAATTCTAATAATAAGCATCTACTCTGTGCTCCATGAAATTATTTGCAAATATTATTAAACCTTACAATTAGTTTTTTAAGCAGAGTGGGAAGTTCTCCACTAGTATCAGCTACCATAGCACTCTTCATAATGAGGAGGGCCAGCAGAATACCAAGGAGCTGCTTGGTGCCTTAGCAAGGCAAGATACTCACGTACAGTCCAGCTCCAATGATATAATTAATTACACCCATTGGATCGCCATAGGAGCTCTGAGAGATGAGGATCAGAACTGTGCTGAAAAAGATGTGGTGTAACTGGCTAGTAAAACATGCATCCTGAACCCATTCTCAAAACCCACTTCAGCAGGCCCTGCTGCTGCTTCTCATTGGTTTGTACTCAGGTCACTTAATGGTCCTCCTCACTCTCCCCTGGCTTAGGCTTTGACCCAGCAATCTAGAGTCATTAATCTCTCTTTCAAGCAGATATTTGTTTATTTTGTTTCATCTTCTCCAAAAATAAAAATGAAACATTTGAAGGAAAATGAAGGAAAACAGAGTGGAATGTGTGGTCTTTGTGATGGTCTCAGCACCTAATTAAAGGGCAGAGATTCCCCTGCAGCAACATCCTAGCAAGCACAGTTACACAAGTGTTGCTGTTTGTTGTAAAAAAAGTGAAGAATTTTGCAAACATTAGGCTTACTAGACATCTGCTTTTGTGGAGTGGAAATCAGAGCTTGGAGGCCATTATTTTGCAGAGAGATATGAGGGTACTCAAAATGCTTTACAGGAGGAGACAACTTCCATTTTTCCATCTCCAGATGTGGACACCAAGGCAGAGGTGACAGTTATCTACCATCCCAGGGGCATAACTGAAGGCAAAACTCAGAGGAGCATCCCACACTGGCTGTCCTGCCAAGACACTTGATTCCAGGCCAACAGAAAAAAGGACTGTGGAAGATCTGGGGTATAACTGGAGGATACAGCTTAACATGTTGGGGAAAAAAAAAACCAAAATCATAGGTTTATTTTTTTATTTAAAAACTTCATTTTGAAGCTTTTCAGTCAGAATACAAATTAAACCAGCTAACTGATCAACACTGGAGCTAGTAAGGATTTTGTTTACTAAAATATTACGAGATCTGATCAAAGCTGAATGTGGGGAAGAGGCAAAGACTGATTTCTTCTACTTGCACTGGCCTGACCGACAGCCCATGCAACCCAGAATCAGGAGAGAAGAAGAAAAAAGAAAGGATCCCTGACTTGGGATGCCAAACCCCATCACATTTACCTGGGACATCTATTCATGCTTCAGCCGCTCCCCTGCATGTCTGAAGGCATAAACTGGCTGTCAGGATGGATCAAAGCAAAACATCATGAGAGTGTTTTGTGCTGCAGTACAACCACAGACCTTGCTTGTTCCCCAGAAGACTTTTTGCACACACACAATGGTAGTAATAATGACCGTCGGGTCCAAACCAATGACTTCCAACCCTTCCAGTTTTCAATTATCCTCTTATTGCTAGGCATAAACCACCCTGCAGTAGGGGGAAAGATAAGAGATCTCAATCATAGTGTGCCCTGCCAAGGCTGATAAATATTCTCATTCCCATATCAGCTTGTTTCTGTGTAAACCCCAGGGCTTTTTTTCATGACAGGCTTTCTTCTGACATCGGGTTGTTGCACTAGCTAGCAAGTAGTTGACTTCCTAACAATATTGACAAGGAAAAAGTCCATGCCCACATATATAGTGATACCAAAGAGATCTCGTGCCAGAGCCATAATCTTTTCTAAAAAAAAACAATTAACTGAAAAGTCCTTTGGAGCCGCTTGGGGCTCTTGGCTAGCTGGACTTTGTGGCCAAGGACCTGAATCCCTTCATCCCCAAGCACTGTCCCTCCACCAAGCTAATGACTTCAGCAGATACAAAATGGTTCCAGAGGTCATATATTTTCTCTTGGACACACATAAGCACTCCCTAATGATTTCCATGGCATAGAGTTATTTTTATATCTTATTCATTTTTCAAGTGTAAAGAAAAGTCATGTAAGTAGCCAACAAAATGTGATGAAAGAATCAATTTCAGACAGATTTTTGTAGCATGAGATGCCTCTCTGAAGATCTGCCATTATATCCTGCCGCTCCCTGGAGAATCAGCCACAAACACCCTGGGGCAATACATTTTCCTAAAATATTTCGTAACTTTTTATTGTACAGTTAAAGGTTGCCTGGAACCAATCTTATTCTGTCCCTTTCCTTATAGTTGTGAATGGACTCAGCAGCCTGTATAATGTATGAATCCATCCCTGTTTTCCTGGCCCTGGCAGTGGAAGTCCCCCTGGATTTTTTTCTGGCCTCTTTCTCACCTTCTTGTCTCCTCTTCCTGCATGAGTGCTTCTCTCATGCCCTGTGGCTACAGCTGTTTTCTCCTGTGCCACCCCTCAACAAGTGTCCTCGGGATACAGCTATTATTAATTGTTTGCCATGACTTGTACAAGGAATCTTTCTTTGAGGACAAACCCCATACTGAATCCAGACAAGACAAACAAGGACATCAACTCCTGCCTGAGCTAGTGTCTTGAAGACAAAGGGAGGGCTTCCGCAAAGAGGTTTCTGTGTACATGGGTTGAAGGATGAAAATATCAGAGAGAGTTTTACAAGATGTACAGGAACTGGGAATGGCTCAAATATTACAATGGAACTGCAGTCAGTATTTTGCAGTAGCCATTTTTCAGTCATTGTGTTTGAATGATTTCAAGTTTTCATCCATCAGCAGATGAATTCATCAAAATGAGACGAGAATTTGTAAGTGTAGCATCCACAGTAGAAAGAATATATTTCAATGAGGTCTAACGCCAAGTGGAGGATTTATCAACAAGAAGAAAGTCACACTGCTGACAAATGGCTAGTTCTATAAACCGATCCAGTCAAACTAACATAAAAGGTTCTTTTTACACCCTTTTTTTCCAATGCAGAAACAGCTTCTTATGGTTTGAAATACATTTGTTTCAAGCACCTCTAAAAGACTGAGCCTATGGCAGGACACACAGCATTTTACTGGCAGCAGGAACAATAACCACAAAGAGCTGTGTAACCACCTTGTACTTCCTAGGCTCCAGAGCCAAGTTATGCCACAAAATGAAGTGAAATGGCATGTTACACACTTGAGAATGAAACAGTACTTGGACTGATGCAGGCATCGTACTTGGCAGGAAAACCTTAAAGCAATTTCACTAACTCAGCATTCTGTGTTGTTCGTAAGTTGTAATTCATACAATTACCAATTCTGATATTGCTACTTCCAAACAAAAATTACTAAAATGCTCTTCTGAGAGGATACATTTATCATACCTGGAGTCTGGCAAAAGAAAGTATTATCCTATCTCAGATCTAGAAATTCTCTGAGATAGTTCCAATGTGGAAAAGAAAAATCTTCTTCCAATGTAGACATCTAGTCTATTTACATTTCTGTCAGCCCTAGAATTCTGCAAAGTAGAATGCAATTTCCCTGGAGTACAGCCCAGTGAAGGATTGGTGAATAGTTTATGTTTTACAACAGTGCCTTAAGTCTCTGTTATTAGCGATACATTTGGATTCGGACATTTCCTGAGTCTTCATTTGCTGCCATAGTATTACAACATTAAATCAAGCTTTAGGTTTTTGTTTGATTGTTACTTTGGGAATTCTCCTCATTTAAAGGAATATGACTTTGTTATACACAGAGACAAAGAAAGTACAAAAGACACTTGTTTTGAAGGAGGAAATACGGTATTAATGGTTGCGTTACATGTGTAATAGAATAAATACATACAATGTGTGCCACTTCATACATATAATTCAATTTGTGTAGGTGTTTTCTGTTCTAAAAATTAAACTCTATTATTGTCTTTAATTTTCTATTAAAGAATCAATAATGATTAAAAATAATGAAAATTAATATTACTGTAGGTGCACATGCCGAAAGAGACGTGCACAGGACCTCTTGAGCAGAAGTACTGTGTCTATCAAAGGAAATTATTCCCTTGATATTTCAATTTCAATACAACATTTGGGAGGGTCTGGATTTAAGCATGTTGGATTTCTTTTATTTTTGGATGCAAGAATCTTTTTTTTCTTCCTTTTTCTGTAGCCAGCATTCTTTTGGAGTGTCATGGGCTGCAATTTGTTTCACTAAAGCCAAAAATGTGGTTTTGCTTTGTATACTTAGCACTAGTTTCTATGTAAGATACACACTGGACAAATCTCAAGTAAAGGTCTATTCCAGCAGAAGGTCAGACGCTTGGTGCCTTTTCCATATGTTCTGAACTACGTTGCTGGCTGGCTGTGTGTTGAAAAGGAGCTTTCAGGGAGAAATCGAGTCCTCCTCGCACATCTGGAAATGTTGATGGTCAGTTAGATTTTAAAGCATTATGGTCATTCTCCACAGCAAAGATTGAACATACCTTCAAGGCAAAAGCAATGTTTTCCAAGAGCTCATGACATTCCAGTGGTCATTTGAAATGAAGAGAGAATGGATTTCAAAAAAAAACCCTAACAAGTGACCTTACACCCTTCAGAGTCCCTGTGTGCTCCTGCCAGTGTCTAAACTTTTACACTGCTATTGCAGTAAGACTTTTGTTGCAGTAAGGCTTTTGTTGTTGTTTTTTACAGTGAATTCAAATTGTCAATTTGATTTATGTTGTGAAGCTCACCCTAAAAAAAATTAAGGCAAAAGGAAGACAGAAAAACATCAGGCAAGAAGAAAACCCTGTTTTTCCTTGAAAACCTAAAGACAATTGTGGCTGAAGTGGAACAAGAAAATTATCCAATATGACCCAAACGATATGAAAAAACAGTGTGTTTTTAAAGGTAAGAATATCTATGGAGATAATGGTTTTTTTTATTCACAAAGTACTGTGTTTTATATATATGGTACTTACAAAATCTTCTTTCATTTCAAGAAAGCATTGTATGTTTATCTAGTTTCCTGAAATACAAAGAAGGGACATATGGTGAGCATTTTTGGACCATCAATCTGGTTCTAGCTCATCAGTCAAATCTGTGCAACGTAAACACTGTCCAAAAGAGTGAGGATCTTCATTTTTTTTAATAGAAATGTAATACTATTTAAATAATTGCAGATTCCC
Organism: Urocolius indicus; assembly: GCA_013401255.1. NCBI lineage: Eukaryota > Metazoa > Chordata > Aves > Coliiformes > Coliidae > Urocolius > Urocolius indicus. The sequence continues at coordinate 418,107 of WBNH01003872.1, forward strand.
CATTGGAAACATTTCCATTGTTTTAGTGTGAGGGTTTTACTACTTAACATGACTTCAAGAGACATAATTTTTCTGAAAAGTATGGGAAAACACCTCTAAAAAGGAGGCTCCCTACATCTGAAAACATGACATCAGAGATGGTAAAAGTAATTTGTCACTTTAGTTAACTGTTGGTGGCCTCAAGGCTGTAAGATCCCCTGTACTTTCCCAAAGGCTCTATATTTCATGTTAGGATCAGCGATTCTCACTTCATTTTGCTTGGCCTGCTTGTTGGGCTCTTTTAATTTGCCTTTGACATCAAAGTGATTTTCCTGAGAAGAGTTTATCTTGCTTTGTATCTTATTTCCAGCTAATCTATCCACCTGGTTTTCCAATACCGGAAGAGCTACAGCTAGTATAGAGTCATCACGTTACAAGAGATCAATGACCATAAATGTGGGCAGCTAAAGCCAGAAATGTGCAACACAACGAAGTATTTTGGGAGCGGGCTGAACATCATGCCCTGTGAGCTGTGCTGTGTTTGCTTGCCCTGCCTGCAGTTGGGTCCAGGGTTATATTCCCCACATGTAAGATAAACTATCATAAATACTTGCAGTCTTAGATATGGGCAGGTCTTGTAGGCTTGAGGCCAAATTAAAGAGTCTGAATTGCAAAAGTCTTTATATGTTGGGTTAGCTGCTGCTGATTTGCCAAGCTGTGAGAAGGCCATAAGGCTCTTTATAACACTTACCTGCAAGTGCAAATTTAACAGGTAGCATGAAACTGGAGACATGCAGCCTCAGCTACCTGGCTGTAGCTGAGAACAGCAGAACAATAGTCCTTGCCAAAGGCAATCCCTTTGGCCTCAGCACAAGCCCATTGAAAATCAGTTTAAAGGGCATCAGATCTCCTATTGATTGCAATTTGTGCCACTTCCAGTGGATGCAAACCCCAGGTGCAGGTCTTCTCAAGCATACTGTGTGCTTTGAAGCAGAAAGGTAGTACCAACTCTGGACTCAAGTCAATGGTTTCCTTTTCTTTACTGAAGGTCCTGCTTTGAGGGTCAAGCTCTCTTGTCCCTCACTCCATTTACATTTTTATATACGTAATAATTATCTATTTAAAAAAATACAGAATGTTTAAAAACCTTTAAAGACAACCCTTAAATTATGGAATAAACTGTTCAAATACTGTATAAATTACATTTTAAAATGACCAGTTGTGGTAAATAATTTGGAGCATAGATAAACAAGATGGGTAATTTTTTTCAGCATGTTAGGCCAATTGTTTGTACAATATTCTTCCAAACCTCTTGATAAAATGCTGAAAGAGACATCGTGGAGCTGCAGGGAAGTGTCAGGCTCCACAGTGCAGGCAGAGTGGAAGATGACACTGGTGAGATCCTCCGAGGCAGTTGCTTCAGGGTCTGAGCACAGACCACAAATTGCAAAAGAAACCTCTGGGAAGTCAAGGGAAACAGTCCAGTACAGTTATCTGAGACCAAATCTTTCCCAGTGCTAAAACTAGACACATAGGGTATGGCTTGGGTGGTGCTGAGACAGTAAGAAGTTCACCAGTGTCCAGCTTTGCTGTGGCCTGTGTGACACTCAGAGCTGGCCTATCCAGTCTAGTTATGCCTCTGATGGCAGCCATGGTGTAGAGAGGGTTACGGCACCCTTTAGCTATTCCTTGAGGCTTGTATTTCAGGTGATCTCTTCCTTTACAAGCTAAGGATTGATTTTAAAGGGCTTTAGTGTAATAGGCTTATCCCTCGCCATGTTTAATCCATTAATCTTTTCAAGATGCATTAGTTTGCTAAGAGGCAAGGCCAATTCAGGATGACAGTGAAAAAGAGACCACATTCAAGTAGAAATTGCTTCCATGTCAAAGACTGAGACCTAATCTGAATAAGGTTCATTTTAAAATTTAGCATAACCAGGAACACTGTCAATATCTCACACATGGCCTGTAGATCTGAGATAAATAAAAAAAGCAATCAATTTTGAGCTCTCATTTGCCTCTGGGAGCTCCTGAGTGTGTGGTACCTCCAGATGGACCAGCCTTGTCTCTGACCATCCGGGTGCCAAAGCCGCTGCTGTTGCCACACAAGGTGAAGAGCCAGCAGGTAAATTCTTGAGAGATGGATGGGATTTCCAAATATAACCCCAGGAATTTTCCTGTTATCGAGGATCTAACCATTTAACAAAGAGCAGATGATTGATATTAATCACTGAAGTAAACAGGCGATGTGCTTGATCAGTGTTGTGCCTGTGCTGACTAAGGACTTGCTAACATGTTACGCTGAGACGTTTTCCCTTCAGCTGTACTTTACACTTCATCCGTTGCCAGTAAAGCTCAGTTCCCTTGAGTATTATCAGCAGTTACACTAGTAAAATTGATTTTAAATTAAATCTTGTGACACAAACAGACAAGAGCAAAAGCATGAGAAGACAGAGGGCAAGAATTTAATATCCTGGAGGCAGCTGTTGAGAGCATGTGACTTCTAGTCCTGTGCCTCCAGAGCAGAGATCATGTGTAGGACAGCGAGGCTTCCTCATCAGGCTGTGCCTCCAGACTGCCCAGGACATGCCTTCTACACCACTGCAAGCTCCTTCCCATGCACACACTCTCATCAGAGGCACACTCACTTTGGTGCTCATCCATCAGCGTGATGAGGTGGGCATGTTAGAACCAGGTGACCTAGCTAGAGGGAATGCAAGAATGAAAAGCAGCAGGCCATCTGCTTTTCCATCTCTTGCCATCCTTTAAAAGAGAGAAGCAGCCTCCATTGCTTTATGAGGGGCTGTTGTGACCATTGTTGAATGCACATTGTGAGTTTCAGTGTGCATGGTATCCCAGGAGACTTCAGCAGAGGAGCATCTAGTCCTGGATCCAAGCCCAGCCAACGCCCTGAAGCAGTGAGCTGGGAACTACTGGGAAAACATGGGAGCCCTAAATGCCTGGAGAACCCAAAGAAGTGGGCAGGCCTATAGCATTCGGTGCTTCCTGGTTGAGAGACTATCTGAGCGAGGTCTTTGGGGATTGTCTTCATGGACTTGGGCTTCCCATACCTGTTGCAGATTCTGCTCAAGCTGTGAGAGTTCCTTTGCATGTCTAAGACAGAACCGGCAGCCTTTGCCTTATCTGTTCACATGGTGCCCAGCACAGCTGATGGTCCTGTATCTCTGAGCTGAGTAACACAACTTGCTGCAGCTGAGATCTGTGAAAGGCAGATGAACCACTTATGGAGGTATCACATGACAACTCCAACACCACATTGAGGGGCTGAAAGCTAACTTACACCTCTTGATCCAGCCCTAGGCCACAATATCTCAGCAAGACAATCGGAAGAAACATTATCATCTTATATCAGAGCTGCATTCCTGTATCTGGACTACAGTACTGCCCATCTTGCAAAAAAAAAACATCTTTACAGTCTGGTGTGCAAAAATATATACAGTAATTTAGCTAACACTGATGTATCTCTACTTCACCAGGAGGAGAAGCGGAACAAAGTATGGTAAAAACTCCAGTGCCAACATTGCTGCTTTCTGTGAGCAGGGAACAAGACTGGCTGCCTCAAGTCAGTTCTTGTCAAACAAAACTTCATGCCTCAGCAAAGTAGTATGCCATCATTTCTTTTCTCCCCCAGTGCAAGAAGGTTCCCATTTGCTTAGTTATCAGATGTCATTGCTTGGCTTTGATGCTGTTCCCAGTGAAGTCAATGAGAGTTTTGTCTTTAGCTGTGATGCAGCCGAATTATACTTGTTCCACACTTGCGTTATTCAAGAGAAGCCTGTTATGACTCTTTGGGGATATCATGTCCGGAGCATTGACCCTGCTCTGCTTTTTAGTTTGTGCAAGAATATATTAATATCAGTGATAGATATCCATTTAGGTTTTAGTTTAGCTAGGTTTCAGACACCTCATCCAAACCCACAGGCATCTGATAAGCTGAGACACCTACAGAATTAAAAAGTTTCAACACCTTCTTGCAAAAATGAATCAGCGCATTGACTGTTAACTTTCCTGCTGGATGCAGAAACTTTTAAAGAACCTATCAAATCAATAATTTAATATAGCAGCAGATTTTCAATAGGCATTAATGAAACGCTTCATAGAGGGCTGAAAAAAATGATGAGCCTTTCCTGGGGTTGGTTGTGAAAACACTCATCCTTAAGCAAGGACATACTAGTTAGTTAGTCAGCCAGCTTTGAAAATAGGTTGACTGCAGCTGTTTTTTAAAACTGCTCTGAAAAGAATTGTGAGCAGATCTGCCGGTGTCAAATGGGAAAAATTTGGCACCTGAAGAACTGTTACATACAATGTAAAAACTGTCAGACACTGCAATATATCCCACAGCAAGAACTCTGTGAGATGCAAAGCAGTTTGTGTCAGGCTCAAGAAGCAATATTGGAATCTGGATACAACAGACAATAGAGATTTTAAATACTGCTTAGGGGCGAGAGCAGGCAAAGCATCTTGCTCAAGCTGTGACTTCTGCTGCACAAATTAGTCCTTAGAAACAAGCTGTGGCCTGTCCTATTAATCCGTGCCAGTGTGTAAAAGGGCCTGCAGTCCCCTGTTCCTGCTCTGCACTGAATGCCAGACAAAGCCTCAGCACCTCCTTCTGCAGGGAGGGCGGGTGGGGAGCTGGTTCCAGGCATTGAAGGCAGGACCAGCGAACTCAAGGGTCTTTCTGTGTGTCATGCAGAGATCTGGCAGTGCTGCTTTTCCCTCCAGGAGGGGATTTGGGAAGCAGATAGGATTCAGCTGCTAATGATTTATTGAGTTGTACCTAAACCAGATCTCGTGGCAAAGCCGCATTTTAACCCTGGCGTTACTGGTCACCTAAAATATGCAAGTGCATCATCTGCTTCTCCCTGGGAGGAGTCCTGTGTTCTCCCTGTGAGGGGAGGACAGATTCTGCTTTTCACTGGGGCACCACAGGCAAGAAAGAGTCTGACAAAAATGGGGAGCTCTTTAGCCTGATTCAACCTTCAGCAGCCAAGAGCAGCTCTCCATGTCCTGTCCCTGCACCCAAAAGGACAGAGCTCCCCTGCTCTAGGTGAGCTGCTGGTGCCCGAGTACTCCCTAATCTTTGCTGGCTCCTCACCCAGTACACTTTGACTGAAGCAGACAGCCCTTGAGCAGATGAGGCTGCAGATGTCCCCTCCAGCAGGTAGGCAGGCTGGCGGGCAGCAGAGAAATGGAGGGATCTCACTAGGTGGCATGGAGGGACAAGAGATGTGTGCATGGCCAGGGACGATCCTCAGGTAGCAAAACCATGACAAGAGTGGTGGGAGAGAACCAGGCTGCAGGTCTGGGTGTTTCCCAAGATGAGTGCCAGAAAATACAGGTTTTCCTTGCTGATGTCTATACTGCAGCTGCTCATCACCAACAGCAAACCCTGCAGCATTCAATAATTTAGGATTTTGAGTTCCCGTATGGAAATGGGAGAGGAGAAAGTGAGTGGGAGCTTCTGAAAGTAGCCCAACTTTGTTCTGAGTTTACTGAAGCATATTTTGGGGCTAGCACTCTGCACAGGGGACAGAGCCTTGACCACAAAATGACTACAAGCCCTTTAACAGATTTTAGAAAGGGAGTGGTCTGGGAAAGTTTTAGAAAACAAGAAAATGATGCAACTTTCTCTGGGAGCTGGAAAATATCAAAATATGTGGATAGTGTGCATTCAGTATAATTATTATTGGTCGTGACTCACCAGCCACATAAACTTGTCTTAGCTGCCCAGATGGGTTGTTGAGTCTCCTTCTCTGGAGACATTCAAAGCCCACCTGGCTGAGTTCCTCTGTGACCTACTCCAGGTGGTCCTGCTCTGGCAGTGGGGTTGGGCTAGATGATCTTTCAAGGTCCTTTCTAGCCCTTGAGATTCTGTGATTTCGTGATACCTTGAATCTTCCACGAAATGGGGCTAAAGAAAAACAGGGAATGTCATCAACAGCATTTGTTTTCTGTGTATTTTTTTTTCTATTGTCTTTTCCAGTAATTCTGGTTTGGGTGTCGAACACTGAACTGTAGTAATCAAATGGAAATGCTTTTAATCAAAATTTTACAGCTTTTAGGCTAAAGATTGAACAGAACACTGCATCTTCTTTTTAATTTTCTTGTATTGGGGGGGAGAGGGTGCTTCTGTGAAATGTCTTCATCAAAAGGGGCATTTTTTTGGCATACACTCCTTAGCAGTACTGTAGTGGAAGTGTTTGAGTGTTACTTCACCTGCTTAACCGGAGCTAGGCATCTAATGTTTTACAGTCTAATAACATCTTCACTATACAAGGTTTTCACTAATTAAGGGGTATCCAACCAAGAAAGAAAAAATCTATTTAAGTTGCCAACTGCAAAAAGGTCACCTGTTGAGAAAGAATTATTTGCAAATAGTCCACAGCTGAGAATTATTCCCCTAAGAAACTTAGAAGAAATGTCAATTAATGACTGTGTGAATCATTTGAACTTTCAGGAAGTAAAGTCGACTAGATTGCTAATCACAGTAATTTGCCTAATGGTATTTAGGATCTCATATGCAGGCTAGAAGTCATCTACTGCAATGTCTAAAGACCTTTTAGGGGATTAATGTAAGGACAGGGGAGTGCAGATTTGTTTAGCTCTGTTTTCGTTGTGTGCAATCTTTAGTTTGCTTCTGTGTTTTTTTGTTGATTGCTTTATTTGAGTGGTTTGTTCCTACTATATCCTGAGGCTTTTTGCATCCCGTAAGTAACACCTGCTGTCAAGAAATCTCTGGGTCTCATTGCATGTACATCCTACACTCTCGTGTTTAAGGACTCTTTAGCTCTAATGGAAATAATTTGCTTTGGGTGGTCTTCACTGCATACACTGATTTTTCCATACAGTACTCTCCAAGAAGCCAAGGAGTGAATGGGCCCCAGTAAAACATGCACTGGGAAGACAGCTCTGCCAAGCAAGCCTGTTAACAGGGTTTTGAACAAACCCGAGCCCTATTAAGATCAATGGTATGATTCATGGGCATATAGCCTATGCATGTTCATGCAAATCACAGATTGCTATCTGTAGATCTTAACCCAATAAGAGAGAGCACAGCCTGCCAGGCTATCACATGCAGAAGAGCTGTCTCACACAGTTGTGCTGCTCAAGCACCAGGAAATAGCGAGGAGCCCACACCAAGCCAAGAAGGTTGGAACACTCTGATAATGCAAGTGCCAGACCTCTTAACAGAGGGAAATTCTGAGGAAGCTGAGGCTTTCCAACAGTTTTCTTCACTCCCCACCATCCAAGTGTTATTTTCAGTCTTATCTGGCTTGGATTCAGTAACTGGTTTTCATCCAGTTATTATTTCAACTGGGCTTAGGAGAATTTCTCAGGCATCTTAGTCATTTTTAAGTCAGTCCCCTGTGAAGGCAATGCAGAACCAAAGCACCACAGGCACAATCCCGCCTAACGCCCCCGTCTCAAAAGCTCTGCTGCAAGAGTCCTGCACCACAGGAGTTGGATGGGGCAGGGAAGGAGGTGCCTGCCCATGTAAATGTGCTGGGTGTCAGCAAGCCCGTTCCCACCAGTGGGCTGCGGGAAAGGGCTGACTCTGCCTCAACATTATCTCGCCAATCAGCCGGCCCATGAGAGCAGTGGGCTGCGTGGCATTTACCAGCACACAGACCTGAGGAACATCAGACCATGCTTAGCTGACTCAGCAAGAAAACACAGGAAGTTTTCAAGAGTGGAAGCCTTTTCTGAAATAGTATTAAAGTATTAAATATAAAAGATTGGAAATGTCTGTACATGATAGTGCTAAGGACTACACAGTAATCACCAAAAATATCTGTCTAAGATCAACTTCACTCAGGACATGAAAAATCCATCCTAGTTTGTGATTTGTGCAGAACCGAAGCGCTCAGCCCTCACAACGTCCTGTGGATTTGATGTAGGCATCTGTGTGTTCTCACCATGTTACCTGTCACTAGTGCTCCCTTCCTGCCCTTCCCCCCAGCCTAAAAAATCAGAAGTGATAGTCTCTCTCTGTGGTCACACCATCCCACCAAGTAAGACCAGTGAAGTAGAAATGACCTTGTAATTTTCTTCTGTTGTTGCCATCATCAAAAATACTAGTACCAGAATTGTGTTCATGCTGAACCAATCCTCATTTCTGATTTCTCTTCTCTGAGCAGATAAGAATGACCTAGGGCCTCTTAGTGTGTTTTACATCAAAGACTGATGAAGAGTCCTGACAGCCTTGATGTCAGTGCTGTAAATAAACCATTAATCACACTGCCATTCCAGGGAACAACCTTCTCCCAGAGGGCATGAACCTTCTTCAGGTCACTAATATAAACCACATCTCCTCTAATCCAGTGGGGTGGTGGTAGTGTCAAGGCTTTCAAGGTGGGCTGACTCTGTGTCAGTGGGATACTCCATTACTATCATTTTTACACATAGGTTATTGTTATGGTTCCAGTGGATTATAAATGGTCAATTAATGGGGAAGCAGTTACAGTGAATTAAATAAAGTGCATTGCAGTTGGAGTTACAGAGAGAAGTGGAAAGAATAGAAAGTTCAGTGTCCTGTTAAAACTTTTTCTTTGGAGTATTTCTTAAAATCTTAATACAGAGGTGTAAGAGAAACAGCAAAGTCAGTGATCTGGCAAGAAACCAGAATAACATGGTTCTAGTAGATACTGCAGAGTCAAATGATGTCAATACCAAAAATTGTGTCCATTATTAAGGAGGAATCTGATTTTAAAATCAATGCCAGGTCACTGCTTTATCAGCAGTATTCTGTATCTTGGCACACTGTGGAAATCTGTAACTGACTCTTCAGTCAGATTGTCAGTGGTAATAACAATTTTTAAATATATATCTAAAAACAAGCATTATACATACATAAGATGTTACAGATACTGTTTATAACTTGTACATATTATATATTTACACATACATACATATCTGTTAAACAAAATATTAGGGTGATTTCGAAATACAGCTAAAACCAAAGTCGGTCCAAACTGCATTCTGTGGCTGGACTTTTCAGCCATCATGGATGAATTGCAAGCAGAATTCTGGTCTCCTGACAGAACAGCTTTTGCAATGGGAACTGCCTCATTAAGCATGGCCATCTGCATCTCCCAGTGAAAAAACAGCACACAAATGGTGATACAAGGGAGCTGGTTGCTGCCTTCCTGCATTAGAGACTCCTGAGGGCTGTCTGTGATTCCCAGAAGTTACTGAAAGTAGCCTTAAATCAGGGAGCTCAGGGCTACTCTAAACAACATATCGTAAATTAAATGAAAGTGGTCCCAAGGGCATGTGAGCCAGCTGGTACTGGCCATTTTCACACACTCCTTCCACACCGCAGCCTGGCACAGAGACTGCTAACAGAGCTTTCTGTTACCAGAGGAAACCCCCACGCTTTTCCTCTGGAGGCTGAGCTTAGGGTTTAAGGCTGCACAATGTGGTTTATATATTCAGTCCAGACAGCACAGATTTGAAGCCACACTCAAAAAAATCTCTGCAGATCAGAAAGTGTGGTGGGTGGCTGGAGGCTGCTTGGGCACGTTACAGCCCTCCTCTGGGAAGGGGCTCTATAGTATGGTCAAAACAAGGTTAACATCATCCCCTTGGCCTCCCCCAGTTTCACTAGCCATGCCAGTTTTAGGACTTCCAAACAAAATGCATTATCTCACAACTTGACTCTTCTATTTACTTTAAAGCCTGACACTTGCTTAACGAGGTAGACGCTGACCTGGATCTGTACAATTGGGCTTACGTCCAAGAGCAGATTCCTTACTAAGGAAACCATCCCACTGGCCTGCTCTGCATTGCAGACCAAGCACCATGAAAGCCCAAGCCCTCATCAGCTCCACGAACACAGCTAATAAACTACTAACACCTTAGGCAACTAAATCAGAACTCTGCAGTGCTCCAACTGTTTAAAACAGTCAGTGCCAGGACTGAGGTTCTGAACTTCCCCTGCTAAAGCTTTAGGTGACCCTCACTTACTTGCCTTATAACAAAACAAACCAAGGTGTGTAGGGGTGCACATATTTGCATAAACTTGACTGTAAAGGCCAACTCCCCTGCCTGATGCTTTAAGCAGGACCAGAAGATGAGATTGCTGACTTGGAATGGAGTTTCTTAAGAAAAAAAAAAGAACTAAAGAAATGCTTTTCTACACTGAAGCACAGATCACTTGTGGAGTCCAAATGCTATCTAAAAATGCCTTTTGCAAACAAAAAAGCCATTCAAAGAATCATTCTCGTTATAACCATACACCGGTCAGGATTCAGCAGTGTTCAACAGTGAGATTCATGGACTGGGCCACCCTCAAGCATCCTTGGGGAGAGGAGAACAAGGTAAGCCACCTTCCACTTCTGTCAATAGAAGCGGAGCTGTGTTTTTCTAAGCCTCATGTCAAGGTCCACATACTTAGTTTTAAATACAGTATTTATTTAAATTCTAAATGGTATGTTTCTTTAAAAGGACTTTTCATGCACCTCCAGCATAACCTTCTGAACTTGAACTCAATTTACAGGCCCAAATCCTACTTCAGAAAATTATTTTTTAAAACTCGTATTAATTACTTTGGTCCTTTTAAAGTAACAACAGTAAAATTATAGAATCATAGAATGGTAGGGTTGGAAGGGACCTTTAGAGAGCACCTAGTCCTGCCAAAGCAGGACTCTTTTTGAAGACTGGAGTAACATTGGCCTTTCTGCAGTCCTCAGGCACCTCACCTGTCCTCCATGAATATTCAAAAATTATGTAGGGCAGGTTAGCAACCATATCAGCCAGCTCCCTCAGCACCCTTGGATGCATCCCATCAGATGCCATTGATTTATGAGCGTTAAGTTTGCCCAACAAGTGTCATCCACCAAGAGAAGGGCTTCTGCTGTCCAAGCCATTCTAGTATCCTTGTTGGACTTGGCTTCCCAAGGGCTGGCCTTGGCTATAAACACTGAAGCAAAGGCATTCACTAGTTCAGCCTTCTCTGCATCCTCAGTCACCCTCTGTGTTCAGCAGCAGGCTCACATTCCCCCTAATCTTCCTTTTGCTGCTGATGTACCTGAAAAACCCCTTCTAGTTTTCCTTTACTTTCCTGACCAAGTTTAATTCCAAAAGGGCTTTAGCCTTCCTGGTTGCACCTCTGCATGCTCTGGCAAAGTTTCTATACTCTTCCCAAGAAAACAGGCCCTGCTTCCACCTCTCACAGATGGCTGCTTTCTGCCTGAGTTGTCCCAGCAGATCTTTGCTCATCCATGGAGGCTTCCTGCCTCCTTTTCCTGCTTTCCTACGTGTGGTGATACACCAGTCCTAGGCTTGGAGGAAGTGGCACTTGAAGATCAACCTTGGGCATTTCTACCATCTCGGATCTTATCCCATGCGGTCCATCCAAGCAGCTCTTTAAAGAGGCCAAAGTCAGCTCACCTGAAATCCAGGGTCGCAATCCTGCTTGTTGTTCTGCTTCTTCCACACAGGATCTTGAATGCCACCATCTCATGGTCGTTGTAGCCAAGGTTGCCTCCAACCTTCACATCCCCAACCAGACCCTGTTTATCAGCACCAGGTCCAGCAGCACACCCCTCCTCGTTGGTTCCTCAGTCACCCATGACAGGAAGTTGTCATCAACATTCTGCAGGAATCTCCTGGACTTGCAACCTGCTTGGCTGCGTGGCTTTGCCAGCAAATATCAATGTGGTTGAAATCCCTCATGAAGACCAGGGATTGTGACTGTGAGGCAGCTCCCAGCTGTTTATAGAAGGCCTCATCCACTTCCTCCTCCTGATCCCACAACAGCATCACCTACCTTACCCTCCTGCCCCTTGATTCTCACCCATAAGCACTCAACCTGCCCCTCATCTCTGCCCTGGCAGAGCTCAATGCACTCTAATTACTCTCTCACATACAGAGCAACTCCACCTCCTTGCCTCTTTGGTCTGTCTTGTGAGCTGTCCCACCACATCTCAGTAACTGCGATGAGGTCGTAGCCCTGTGTCCACACCCACATCTCCAATTATTCTTGCTTATTCCCCAGGCTGTGTGCATTGGTGTACAGGCAATGCAGGGTCTTACTCAAAGACACAGGTTACTCTGAATGGATGCAAGAGGATCCTCTCTGATTTGATACTCCCTCAAGGTGGTCACCCTTTTGCATCCTCATGGCTGAGGAGCACCCATCATTGTATTTTCTGCCCTGACCTGTTTCCATCTTAGACAGGATGACTCGTTCTTTGCCATTTCTCACCCCACCCCCCAATTCCTTCAGTTTAAAGTCCCCTTGATCAAGTTGGCCTCAGATAAAGGTCTAAAACATTGGATTTTGCTTTTTTGTAGTTTCTTCATGAATATTTGTTTTGAAGAGCATAGCCCATAAAATAAAGAAAGAAAATGTGTATTTAAAGCATGTTATGTCTAATCAAGGAGACTTTAGAACTGAATTTATTCTAAATAAAAATACCTGATTGAAGTTTAAAGCTATTCTGACAGCCAGGGACAATAAGAGAGTACTAGCTCTATTACCACCTACATTTGATAGAAATAAAGTTTCAAAAAATGCCTGTGAGCTGGACAGAAGATACCCATGAAGTCTTGAGAAACAGAGATGGGCACACCTTAATCTCCTTCTAAGCCAGGCTGAGGCTTATGTGGACATTTCTGTAGTCACCAATGAACATTGCTGGTAAAAACAAACCCAGGAATTTCACACATGGACCATACATCAATGTCCTCCAGCACCATCTGGTCTTACCATATCTGCCTGTGCAAGCTTGCTGTGCAGTGTTTCCACCCACAGTGCCTTGCTAGTATTTCATAGGCCATGCTACCACCTCTCCTAACATACCCACTCACCTACAACCTGTCACCCTCCCAGAAAGGCATTGTTGGGGTCTGAGAGGTTACAGCTAGTTTGCTGCTCCTCAACTATCCTGCCCATCCTTCCTTATTTATAGGCCTGGATGTGCTCTCTTACTTCCCATTTACCTCTTCTCTCTTCTGAAAAAGGTGCAACAGCTCAGCACAGGACCTACTGGTGATCTCAGGCTACTACCAGCTCTCTACAGCCTGGCTGATCTCGCTTGATACCTAAACTGATCCTAACACACTTGGCTTTCCTCTCCAAGCTATCAAGTAAGGCTCTACAGCCTTGAAGCAGCCTAAAATGTCAGAAGTTGTTTCAGATGATGCAACCATCCATGGTCACTGCAAAGGTTCCACAGTTCCCTTTCAGTCCAACACTTGTAAACACTTGTAAACAAGTGACTATTGTTTAGCATTAACTATGACTGCCTCCCTCTGATGTGTATCATTAAAGAGCTCTCCTCTAAACAAAAGGAAAACTATAACAAATTACTTCTAATACCCTTGAAACATCAGGAGGCTGTTTTGTGGTAGCTGGTGGGGTACTCAGCACTAAATACAATATCTTATGAACACGGTACATGACATGCTAGCAAACATATTTTTCAAAATTACAAGCTGATGCTAACTCACATTCTACAAAATGTAGGCAAATGCTTCTCTTAAAGTATATGGGTAAAGAAAAGCCCCATGTACAAGTACCCAGGACCAAAGCCTAAGTCTGTAAAGCTTCAGATGCACATGTTTAAACAAAGGGAGGTTTTTTTCTGATGCTTTTAAGTGTAATAGACCTTTAACTTTACTCATGAGCAAATTATGTCCAGGAATGCAAAACTGTTTCAAAGTTATTGTTAAAGCAACGTCATTGAAAATACCTATAAGCAAAACATGGTCCTCTTTTGCTGTTGTACTGTAGTGTGTTATCAGGAACAGTAATCATTCCCTTAAAGCAGAACTTCTGGTAGCTGAAACACATAGCGTCTACTTACAACCCACTCTTCTTTTTCTTGTACAACCTGTATTTTGTATTCAAGAATGAACATGTTTAAAATTAATCAAGTGACTTTTTGCATCTATTTCTGTAAGTGCTGCTGGCCATTGCACTGCTGTAACACATCATCACGGAAATGGCCAGCGGGAACGAGAGTTCTGCAGACAGACAAGACCAGCAACTTTTATTGAATGCAAACTGTCAACTTTTGTACTTTAGATAAATACTTTGATTTAGGAGGGTCAGAGACAGGCAGAAGGTGTCAGCAGACAGATTGGAAGGTCTCTGGGACTTTTCAAGAGATTTATAAGTTGACTTTTGTTTAACTGCTTGGGTTTTAAGCATTTTGGTTTCTTTGAGTTACTCAAACCCAAGCTGACATACCTTCTAATTTTGCTGTGTGCTGACTGTGCAAGTTTCATAAAAACACTGCAAATTTCCACTGTTCTCAGTGATTTGGCAGGAAACCTCAATAATCTTATAGGTAAAATGACCTAGAAATAGCCTGTGATCTACAGCCTACATATGCATCATAAAAACACAGATACACAGTCAGCACCAAATGCTGCAACAAAGACCTGAGGTTTTTGAGTCACAGGGCAGCAGTTCATTTTGTGTATAATGAAATTATCACTCTTTCACATTGATAGACCAGTCAGATCAAACTTGTCCTGACCTGTGGGTAGAGGGAGAGACTGCTTTTCTCTACTCCAACACATTTACACTGACTTGCACCCTGGCAGCACCAGAAAGAGTTCTAGCTCCAGGGAGAGCAGGCTTTTGCCCCTCGCAACAAAGCTGTCCCTGTTCTATCACTTATACCAGAGACATGGTCGACTGATAGCAAGGTGGAGGGAGCGGCAGCTGCTTTTGGGAGAGGATGGAGTAGCTTCTGTTAGAAACATCTCTGTCCACACTTAGCTTTGCTTCTCCTTCCTCTTGTGGCATTTCCTGTGCAAGGAGATAGGTGTCAGGGCTCATTCTGGGGCAGAGAATTCTAGAAGCCTTAGGAGGATGTGGGAATGCTGCTGCCAAATAGCCTCCTTACAAGCAGGAGCTGGTGGCCAAAGTTTCCAAGCTTCAGCCCTCCATACATTTCATGGAGGGCTTGATGGTAATTAGGAATCCTTGTTCCCAAGGACACCATGAGCATTTCTGCTCTGGACTCTGTGTATGTCCCCATCACTGCCATTAGACCACTTGTGATGGAAGAGCTATAGCAGAATTTTCTTTTGAAAGTTCACTTTTAAAAACAGGAACATGGAAAGTAGTTCTTTGCTTTGACATATTATGGAAAACACATGTGAGTAGAAGGTAGAGGGACTTGCTAGAATATCCTGCCCGGTGCAATAATCCTATTCTTTGCTTTTGGAATTCATTTGAAAGAACTTTTCCACACTTGCTAGCCAGTTTAAAAAGGAGATTGCTAGTGGTGTTATAATAGCTGCTTAACTTTTATTTGTGATAGCTGCTTTTCTGTATGCTTTTTCCTGATGTTTTTGAAGAAGAAGTTATTTCCTTGACCTTCACACGGTTTGGGAAAAAGGTTTGTGTTTCAGATTTTCAATTTAATTTTGTTCTTATGTGTTAAGAACAAAAATGAGACTATCAGTTCCCTGGAGGATGTTTAAGATATGAGCTGCGAGCCAGATGCAGGCCATAAAATGCTGCAGTTGAGACTCCTTGCAGGCAGCTGCAGTCACCATTCAATGGAGACTTCAGATCCCAGCATACGTTGGAGCCAAGCCCCTGGGATTAAGGGAGAATATGTAACACTCTGATTCAGGACCTCCTTGAAACACATTCCTATCTTAAAAACATAGATTCTGCCATCAATTTGATTTCATAAAAATTAACTTCTCCCTCCAGGACTCCTGGCCAGGGCAAAACTTACCTGAGATATTATGGTCTTCTATATATAAAATAAATACGAGAAAAATAAGTCTTTCTTCAAATGAATGCAGGATAGAGATACTCATGAATATGTAGACTTACTGATATTATTGCTTTCAATTTGCATAGACTGAAATTATGTGTTGTTACTGTGTTAATCCAATGATCTATGAAGGACATATACCTGCTGCAGTACTGGTGGGAAATGCCCAGACAACCAAGAACATTCAAATCACAGACAAATCCAGGAAGCTTCCCATTGCAAAGTTACCATTGTTGATTAAATGCCTAAACTACCTAACTCTGTATCAGGCACAAGAAAGAAAGCTCTTTTCCCAAAATGCCAGTCTAAACAAGTCAGTCCAAAAGCTCACACATATCATTGACTGTGTGCACTAGAAGAATTATAATCCGAGTACGCTCACTACTTTCAACCCGTTTGTTAGGCACTCTCCCTATAGGTTACAGATAGCAATGCCCAGAGATCTCATGATGCAGAAATTCATTATCACCCCAACCTGAAGTGAGTTACACCTCTTACATCTGCTCAGGAATGGATCAGCAGCATGATGGGGCTCTACTGAGCCTCGGTTTGTGTAAGGTTATGTTTTTAAAAAAAAAACAAGAAGTAGCAGGAAATGTGGAGAAAAGTGCAGAGAAAGACAGAAGTCACTCCAAGACAAAAGAGCATTGATAGGACAGTTCTCAGTTTTTGAGTCATGAGCTTGGTTTGAAAAGTTTAGGCTGTTTTATCCCACGTGTGCCTGTGGAACTTTTGTCCATGCTTTAGAAACAGAAAGGACTGTCCTGAAGATGTCCATATACATCATCACCATTGTACAACCAACCCAGCCTGCAATATCCTGCATTTTTGCTTGCCAACTTAGGTTGAAAGTAACTGCACCATATCAAGATGCAAAGTTAATTTATGACTGGTACAGCCTTGTCATAGTTCCAGAAATCTGAAATAATCGCTATATACACTACAAATCCATTTCTCCATTCAGGATACTTTTCTACATGTTATAGATGTGTAACATAAGTGTTACAAGGAATCATGCCTTGATTTTTAAATTGAAGCACAGTGCCATCTCTACTCATAGCTGTTTTCAAACATCAGTGGCATAAAATAACATCTTAAGGTAGTCCATAGGCCATTTCAAAGCTCCAAGCTACATAGAAACATAACTGAATGGGTTTGTAGTTCATTTAAGTGCTTTTCTTGAAAGTCTTGCCAATTCTTACTATTGTGGAGGAAAAATGATTCTGTGTTTATTTAAATGTTAAGAGAGTCTCCATGCTGAAAACTGTTTAATTGCATTAGACAGACAATACCAAATAGATTTTATACATGAATCGGAGACAAAGGCTTAAATGCAAATACCAAATACTAACAGTTTTTGTCTGGATGGATGTGACTATGCTTGTGCTTACCAGAAAAAGAGGGTTTTTTTTTCTTAAATAATTGTATTTGTTTATACTGGCTCAATATGTTCAGCACAGGATCTATCAGATTGAGCAAATCATTTGTTAACTTCATCCATTGCCTTCATCCATTTAGAGTTCCCTACTCTATACTGAGTGAAAAATGGACACTAAAGTCACAAGGTGACCTGAACTGACCTAATGTTTGATTGCCTCCATTGCAGTTCATGGGTGAGAGCTGGTGTTGGCTTGCACAGTCTTCTGCACAGCTTGTAATTGATTTCCTTTTGACCTAGTGTTTAACTTTGTTCACCTAAGAGCTTCTAGATTATCTCTGTTTTCTATCTGTGAGTGGGTGAGGTCAGCGCACCATACACAGGCCTGGGCCCACAGGAGGTAACAGGCAACTGACATCTACTACCACCAAGGTCCATTTTGAATACAGAAACAAAATTTTCATCCTTGAGCGCTGGGCAGTACCATTAAATCTGAAAGGTTTTCCAGAAACTCTCACTTTCATTTTAAATCAAAATTTAGTATCAAATTTAAAAAGAAAACCCCAAGAAAACCCCACAAAACCTAATAAAAAAACTAGCCATTTTTATTTTTACTTTTTTGTTTAAAAAATATTTTTGAACGTGCAGAGACTTTTGTTTTCAGAAAGCAATCTGGCAAGACTTTATGATGGTGATACTTCTGTTCTGGTGTCTATGTGTCCTTAAATAATGGCACAAATAGAGTAATAACAGACATAAACACACCATTAATAGGTACCCTAGGAATAATAGATGTCTGAGCAAGTAACAGTGCATTGCCAGGAGCCTGTTCTATCACCTGCATTATTCTCCCCAGCGCATACTTGAAGGTTCATTCATATGGTCAAGATAAATAATATCAAGGTGAAATGATCTCAGTTTATCAGGCAAAGGAATGCTTAACTGTCCCAAAGATACAATATCATCAGTACCCACAGCAAAAGCTCTATACTCCAACTCAGAACTCATCTTTCATTTTTTTTTCCTAAATGCAGACATGGCCATCTCTTAGTTTGCTTAAACCTGTTAATAGAAGAAATACTCTGTTTCCAAACAAGTGTTTCAAAACTGGTCACATCCTGCGGTAAGATGTAGTTACTGGACAGCGTAGAGCATTACCATTATTTACATGAAGGTGCTTCCTGTTAGCATGGTATCCACCATTCCCTGGCCTCATATTTCGTTTGATACACGTGGCTAATCACTCTATAAACAGGAAGGACACTAGAAAGATCATCTAAATAAACCCTGGTGTGTATAATTCCCTGGTAGGTTAATAAGGAACAAGCTGGCCAAAAGAAACAAAAAAAAAAATTAAATGCAAGACAGTGGTTCTGATGAAAGTAAAAAATTCTTTGTGTGACTCCATATTGGCCAATACCGCTCTAGCAGTAAAACTCTGAACAAAGGGAAAACCCAGACATGGCTGTTGCATATGTTTTCTCGAAGGCAAGAGCACACAAATACATTCAGTCCCCATGGGCGTCAGGTGAAGGCAAAAGAGTTACAAAGATGAGATTATCTTGCGTTATATTTGCAATTGAATTTGCTCTGTCACCCTTGATCTCTTTTCAGCTGGCATAACATCTCCTTCTGTCTCCTCCTGTATTTGCACCTCCAAGATACGTGAAACAGGCAGGGTGGTCGGGCAATAGGCATGTCATAAGTAAATGCTAAAAAGTATCCAATTCAAGATGGGCAGTAAAGTTGTTGAAAATTTTGTCTCAACTGTCAACTTTCTGTCTCTCTTCCAAAAATTCCCAGAAAATCTTGTTCTTGGTATTAGGTTCTACTTTCTAACACAGAAATTGTTCAAATAAGCAATATTATTTTACTTCAGTTCTCAGATGGGGCTTTATTTCATCCAGATGTTACCGCTCATACTGCTGCCTTAGTTTAGAGCAACACTTGTAGAATACCTAATCTTTAAGTCACTTTTACTTGAATTCACCCCGATGTGTTTTTAAATGACTGTGTTTGACATAAACCACTGGCTGGTTTCACAACTGTGGCATCTCCACTTTTGGCAAACTATTCACTTATTTATTCCATCTTCTTTTAATGGAATAGCTGGAACCACTTAAAATCCATTAATATACTACAAATTTCAAGCACAAATCATATTTGTGTGAATTAGTGCCATTGTAAACACTAAATAACTTTTACTTCTTAAGAAATCGAGTCTGTTGCAGACATGTAACTATAATCTTCAAAAGGTTACAGATTTTCCACAAATACTGGGAGTTAAATCCTCATTTTGCAATATTTATTCATTTCTTTTACCTTCCTTTCTTGTTTGGTTGTGTTTTTTTTTTAAATTTTCTCCTCTAACACATTCTAAGGACTTTATGCATCTAATTTGCTGCCATTTACTGGCACCTACAAATGCATCTGTACACAATATATTAAGCAATTAGAATGCTTGTTTGCATGTATATATGCATATGTATTTTTCTTATTCATGCCGTATAATACGATATTTCTTGGGGACTAGATCACCTGCTTGCTTATGCTCCTTATTGATTTCCAACCTAATGTTTCATACAAGCACAATTTCTTGGCTTTAGCCTAGCCAAGAAAAACTAAATAATACCACCTCACAGCCACCACTGTAAGTTCAGTTGTTCAGAATTAAATCTGCTTGAAACACGCTCGATTTTCAGTTAATGTCCTCAAATGCATTTTTGAGAAGTTAAATGCTTTAAGGATGTATAGTCTTGAATTAGACAAAACCAATAAATTAAAATAATCAGGGACCTTCAGTCTAAAATACTTTGGAAGCTGATTTAAAAAGTATTAAATGTAATTAAACGTAATATAAACATGAAAACACATCATAATTCTCAAAAATAACACAAGCATTTGAAAAAGAAACTAAATAGTTGGAAACTTTACTTATACACCAAAGTGACAGCAAGGTCTATATCCATGTTAAATAAGGGGGAACATCTCAGTGTGGTATTAAATGAATGGACCCACCACCCATCGGGAATATTGCAGCTGACTCCTAATGCATCCTATAGGTCTGGCCAGAATCTGACCCCAGAGTTTCTCTCAAGTAGCCAAGACAGGAATTTACTTTGGCGTGTTCCATTCTCTCAGTCTTGTTGCTCATTTTTGGGGAAGTGAAGGCAACAGCAGAATTATCTGCCTCAACCATATACCTATCCCGCCTCTCTGAGGTGTTCCGTCCCATCTTAATACATTAGCACATCTTCCCACTCAACATTTTCCCCACAAAAAAAGCAACTAATACTGGAACAAAAAAAAAAAATGACAGCTGGAGCTACCTCAAACATGTTTTGTCTTGCATGTTGTTTCTTTTCTCCTTCCTTCCAACCACAGCCTGCACGGCATTTTGCTTTTGAAATGTTTTGTCCTTGTGCTATCTTCTCTCATTTTCCCCTCTCTTTACCCCCTTCTCTTAAGCCTCTTCCCTAGGAAAAAATGACTTGCTGGGAAACTGAATGCCTTTGGTCTTGTGCCAGAAACAAGTCAATTGCTGCAGGTGTCCCAACTTGCCAGAGCCTGATACTTCCTTAAAAACCTGACTTGAGGAGCAGTTTCATATTTCACCTTTTCTGTTGCTGCAATGGACACAAGTGGTGACTGAAACACAAAAAGGATCCAGAGAGCTCCCAGCATCTCTTGCTGCAGTTTGCTTCAGAGCATTATTGCCCTAGACCACTCAAACCAGCTTTCAGCTGCAGCAAAAGGAGAGCATAACACTACATTTTCCTCCCTCCAGCAGAAGCACAAGCTCTTTCTCAGAGCTTACCCCCAGCTTCTCTCAGTCATCACAGCAGAGCCATGTTGTGTACCCCTCACATCTCAAGTCAAAAAAGATTCATATAGATCTTATCCTGTTTCAATTAATTGTACCTCTCAATCTCTCCATTGGTCTTTGAGCTCCTTTTGGAGACCAGAAGCAGGCCAAACATCCAGAGCTCAGAACTCCCTTAAGCAGAATCCAGTTTCCAAAGAAGAATGTGATTACAAGCAGCATTCAGGCAACATGGTGTTAGGTGTCTGTTCTCAGACCAGTGTGGAACAGAAACAACAGGCTCAGCTTTGTCCCAGCCGCTTTATTCTGCCTTGGCTTCTCCAGTGAATTATTCCTGACTTAATGCTGATGTAAAAGAGAGAGGCAAAAGAGATGTGTCAAGGCTTCAGGGTTTTTTAGGTGACACAGCCAAGAAGCAAGAAGGAAGAAATAACTCAAAAACCTTTCTCTTACAAAATGCAGAGTAAGACTGAGTAAGAGGATTTGATGGTACTGATTTACTGGCAGGGAGACAGACAAGAATGCACTGGTAGAAACATCTAATTTCATAGCTGTTCTGATAGACACGGCTCAGTTTTAACAATGTTGGCCCGAGCCTTCACCAGTTTTCATTTGTCCCACGTCATGTTCAGCTCATCTCTCAGGGTGGCAGGCAATGTTTTCATTACTGAGAGACACAGCCAAGAATTGAAACAGAAAGATTTGATCTGTCATAATAAGAAAACATTTAATTTTTTTTCTTCTGACTTTACCCAAAAATATGAGAGCTACACTGTCTCCAAAAAAAAAGATAAATGACACTCTAATCTGCATTATGTGAGCAGAAACCACCTGCAGTTAATTACAACTAGATAAAAGAATGGCTTGTCTTTTGGTCCAAGTCTTCTGCCTTAGAGGCCCATGTCAGTTCCAAACCTCACATAAGAAAGGCTGCAGCTCTGATTTATTCTGTGATAGGCAATGTATGGCACTCACACCCTTCCACTTCTCACTTCTCCTGTGCACTCCTATAGCTACAGCCCCTGGTACCCTGTGATTTGCCTTACCTTTGTGATATAATGAATTTGAGTAGGAGTGAATGTGTAACTAAATTAAAATGTTTCCCTCAGCAAATAATGTTAGGACTGGGGTATCTGTTTCTACTGGCAGTGGTTTTCATTTTGTGAGGGCTCTTCTCCTGCAGAAAATGCTATTTTTTAACCAAAGCAAAGCAAATGCATCTTCCCTTGACCACTAGCGTCACAGCCAGATGCATTTGGTAGGAGGCCAGAAGATGTATTTTCTCTAATATCAAACTACACTTTGGATATTTTCCCTTTCAGACAAATTTACTATTCTGACTCACATTAGAGAAGTGAGACAACACAAAGAGTGGTCTTACACCATGTTTTGAGGAGACTTTTTATGGTGGCAGAAAGCTTTGAGGGCTTTTAATCTGTTGTACCTCAGCATGTTGGTAACTTTTGTGTGTGCACACTGGACCTGATGACTGGATTACTTGCCAGAAGCACGTCTCCCAACTAAAGCAAAGTATATCGCATCTATTCTTCACTATCTCTTAATGGTTTTTAAGCAGTGACTTCATCAGGGCTCTGACATACAGTTAGAAGTTCGTGCAGACTAAATAACATTATGCAGAACTTCCTTTGTTTTAGAGGCTGTTTTCATGTAGAGGAGGGCTCCAAGGCTTATCCCAGACTAGGTCCCTTTGATTAAACACAATGTAATTCCATTTTTCCGCTGCGTGCCAACAATAATCACCATATCTATCAGTTCAACCACATAGCTGTCAAATTTAGATGCTGCGTTTACTTTTCTAAAGCCATTATCAACCAGATTTGTTCACCCAGTTTCAGTGTAGTTATAAGACGGGGTTATACTATAGACTTCCTGTGCTTCTGTCACATCTAATTTGATCATTTTCTGGTAAATTAAAGTCTTGGACTGGACATAGACTGTGGGACTTTTGACAAATCAGAAAAGCATTTCACTCTTTCATTGACATCTAATCTCTGAAAGACAAATGTTTGTGAACAGACGTGTTCTCTGAGGGATCCACTCTGTTTCTGTTGTAACAGAGGGGGAAAAAAATACAAGCCTCTGTCTTCCAGATAGCCAGGACAGACTAAAAGTTGAAGAAAGAATCCCAATGCTGCCAAATCACAAGTATTTAAATATATTGCCTTTATTTGTAGTCAAGCCCTTCTCTGTTACCGGGTGTGTCTCCTCAGCCTGAGGCAGAGAGCTGCCAGCAAGTTTTCTTTGGGGGGCATAGCAGCCCACAGAAGAGCCCTGCTGCCAAGAAGAGTGAGTTTATTTTGCTGTTTAAGCGTTGTTTAATAGTCTTTTGCTAATGTGCCTGAAAGTATGGATCTGGCTTGCACCCAGACATGTAGCCATAGGCTTTGTTACTTTAAACCCTCCAAAGCTCTTTATTCC
This sequence comes from Urocolius indicus, assembly GCA_013401255.1. NCBI lineage: Eukaryota > Metazoa > Chordata > Aves > Coliiformes > Coliidae > Urocolius > Urocolius indicus. The sequence continues at coordinate 441,496 of WBNH01003872.1, forward strand.
CTGTTTTTCATTATATATCCCCTTGCTCCTACACCACTTTTGCTGCAGTTGCTGCCCTGCTCAGGCATTGCAACTGCAATAAAGGGAGGTGGTCCAGCATCCATGTAGTACATGCTGGTAATGTGCTGCTCCTCCTTGGGGCATAGGGAGCCACACAGTTCCATCCCCCTCTCAAGAAGTCACCTATGCCCTAGGAGAGTGTAGGGAGAGGTGGTTAGCAACGGATTTGACAGGAAGTTTTGAAGAGACTAAAGGTCAGCATGAGGAACTGGGTTTAGCTGTGGAAGAATTCAAAACAAAGAGACGTGCATGTTGTGCAGAGAGGTATGATGGGAAAATTGTCTGAGCATCGGCCCTGAGTGGAAACAAAACTCAGAAATCTTCACAGCTTGATGAATGTCTACCATTTTGACAGGAAATGCCAAATGCCTTGAATTAATTATGTCTCTAACGTTTTCCTGCTGGAGAGCGTGCTTTGGCCCATTTGAAATAATGAAGCTTAGACAAACAAACAGGAACTGAAAAGACTAAAGTCATTGCTGTTAATCTATCTTCAATGAAATTAATGGATATTTCTCCTCCTTCTGCCCTCCTTACCCCTGCCTCAATTTACTTCTGCAGAACACAGCCCATATTTCAAAGGATTTTTCTGTAGCCTCTCCACATAAATGCCTCAAAGAGCACAAGAAACTTGCAGTTCAACAGCAATGATCAGTAGATGTGAAGTGGTGGATTTAAGGTTCCTTAGAAAGCTGCACCAGATAAGCAATCAAGGCTGCTGCTGGAGAAGCGTTGTCAAAGTGGTACCACATAGGGACAAGAAAATTATTGTGATAATCCCAAACTAATCTCTAAGGGGGAGTAACATTGGAGTAAATTGGAGCAGTTAAATGGAAAATAAAAAAAAAAACTACACACAGATTTCTAATCAGAGAGAGGGAGGGCCATGAAAGGCTAGAAAAAGCACAGGAGAAAACTGGTAGCAAAATCCCAAATGGTTTGCTGCCATTCATAAACACTGGAGAAGCAAACTTTCACCATAAATTATCGTCCTCGGTTCCCTGAAGGGAAAGAATATCGAGATTAGACATGCTTCATGTAGGAATTATCACATGGACCTTCAAATGAAATGCTAATATTTTCTTTAAAGGCAGAACTTCCAAAGCAAAGCGTGGGCATCGGCTCCAGTGTGGGGATTGGGAGATTGTCCTTTGTAGACAGCAGTGAGAAGATAACATCACTGAAATGTTTGACTATTATTCAACAAAACTGACTTTAGCTGTGAAGAATAATCAATAAAACTTCAAAGGATTTAGAATTTTGGTGAGAGAATGAACTAATGCCAAGTCCACTAAAAGATACTACTCGCTCCCAAATTACGTTGATTTATAGAAGTGAGCTGTTTCGTTCCAAAGTACCTGTCACAAAGCTACTGGGCAGACTAGAAGAGTTTTAAAAGTTCACTCTTTGAGAATGATCTCTATCCAGACATAAACCAACATTTTAACAAAATAAATCAGGTGTTCTGCTGAGGTGATTATTCAAAGCACAAATTTTGGCTGTGTTATTGATAACTGCATTGTCTAGTTGCGGTGCTTTTTTTTTTCTTTTGCAAAATCCTTTTACAAGTTTGGTGTGAAATGGTTTAAAAGCAAGCCTGTGTACAGAACTACATGTACATAAGCAGAATGTTTTCTATTTAACAGCCATTCACACTAATCCATAAATACCAGAGCAAGACAGCTCTTCATTCAAATAGCATCCACATCCCCACAGTCAAATTCACGGCAATATTCATTTTTCCAGCAGAGGAGAAAAGTGATATTGAACAAATGATTGCTTAGGAAATATTCCTTTCTTTTATCTGTACTCAGCTTGATAGGAGAATCTGAGGAAATTTGCACTCAGACTGGGACACGTTTGGGCAACTTGTTTCTTTCCCAGTGAATGCATGTTGATTACTTTCTGCTGGGACCAAGGTTCATGCCTGGATTTCTCCTTGAGATATAGTCACAGTGTGCCCAGACTCCCAGAATGCTACATTGCTTCTTGGTTCCCTGCTTTAAATGCAATTTTATGTTATAGCATCGTATATCAGATCCTGTCTGGAGAGTGACAGAAAGTTCACTTCATTTTCCTGCTGAAGGAATAGCAGTTGCAACATTTTAAGGTACCACGGGAGAAGGGAACTAGAGTGATGTCTGACTGGGCTGAAATTACCTTGTTTTGTAGGAAAGCTGCCTGTAACGTTTTCTAGAAATGTAACTTGAAACACACTTCTGAAAGAAGTATTCAGCACACAAGCTGGCATTTGGGCAAAGCCCAACTGTAGTAGGCGTCCGGAAGATCTCGGATTGTAACGCGAGGAGTGAAGAGGAAGTGAGAGGTCTGGCACAGGACAGAGAGAGAGGAGGTGCTTATGCCAGCAGATATAAGGGCATAACATAAACAATAAAGGGGAGATAGAGCACCATCCACACCGTGTGTGCAGTGATCCTTTCCCTCGACTGTTGGAGAGCTGGGAGATCAGTCTGAACCACCACGTAGTGTTGCCTGCAACGGCAACACCCAACTTTACCCAGGAGACTCTCTGTCTCTGTTCCACCAAAACAGTAGGTAGATTTTTCAAAATCTATATGATATAACCACAAACATATGTTTAAACATGCCCAGTTTGTTTATTCATCTGTATCCATTCCTCTGACATTTCTATCCTGGTATCACCAGCCAGGAAACCACTGGGCATGTGTTTGTGCTGGTGCCTGACTTACAAATAATGACCAGCTACTTGCACAGGTCAAGAGCATGTAAAGACATGTCCATGTTTTGGATTTAATTTTCAAATCTGACCAGGATGCCAATGTTCATTAATTATTGCCAGTTGTATAATGCAGACATTTACTTTTAGATTGTTCTCTAGAACTAGGCATCAGAGTAGAAGAAGGGAAAGGCAAAAAAAAATTCAGATGTTACTCTTTCCCAAAGAAATAAAATTCTCAGTAATATTTGGATTCTGAATAGTTGTTTGTAAAATCAGTGAAGAGATAACTAGTAATAATGATCTGTAAGAACATCATTTGAATTCAGTGCTAACACTCTTAATGTAAGCATGTTGATTTCTAGAGTTCAGAGCATTCCTTGTGGATAGCCATATCCATTCACACACTCAGGGCTTGCTTTGCTATTAGGAGATTGAGATAGAAACTGAGGATGATAAGTTGTACTAATTAATGTATTAATTGTTAAATATTGAGTGTCTCAGACAAAGCCCTGACAAAGACCAGCAGAATGGTAAAATGCTCCAGAAGTATAAAATACCACTTTCTGCAGCCAGCTACTGCCCTATCACCGTAAATCTCAAAAATACTTTAAGCTTTCAGATGTATTATTTTTATAAAATAAGTTGCTTACCCAACTTCTCAGAGAATCAAGCATATGTATGGAGACAATTTTCCCAAGACCTTCCTGCAAAATATCTTTTGAATTACTTTTCCTGTAATATTCCTGACTTATTACAAATGAAGCAGCCTGTCAATTTCAATTACTGAGAGAGAGAGAGACGACCAGTAGGTCACTGTACCCAGATATCCCAAACATGTCAACTTTCATTATTGTATTTTAATATCATCCCTTCTCAATTGCTATTTGCCTTCTACCATACAGTGGCCAGTTGTTTTTTTCAGTGAAGCTGCTAGTTATTGAATAGGATTGATTTATAGTTAGGAATGAAAATGCATTCTTGAAAGCAGTAAGGTGACTGGCAAAAGCTATGGTTTGGGTAAGAGCATAATTGAATGTCTAAGCTGCACTTAGACTTGTTTTCTCTTGTTTCCCAAAACCTTGATCTCCCTCTGCCCCTCCCAGCTCTTCTGTGATTTCTGGATCCTGTGCCAAAACCTGATGTTACATCACTGTGCTCTTACAAACTGATACAGAAAGCAGAAATATTTTGTCCCTCGATTTTTGGGCCAATTTTTCCCAAAAGATTATTCTCTCAGGAAGCGTGAAACCGTGTGCCCAGTGATAACCTCTTATTGCAGCTACATGTGTCTTAGAGAGAACAGGAGTCAAGAAAGGCAAACTTCTGTCCTTTTTCCTCTCTGTCCCGGAGCTTCCCGGCTTGGAGGTTTGCCAGGATCCACAGCTGAGGTCAGATAGGGAGAGCAACTGAGGTCCAAGGTCACACTGCAGGGCTAGTGGGAGACGTTTGCTGAGGCCTGGAGGGGAGAGGAGATGGGGAATGTAATGAGCTCAAAGAATGGAGATCTCGACAGAAAAATGCACTGAGGGCAAAGAGATGAATGAACATCGGCTCTCAAAGGACAGAGGAGTTTTCTTTTTTTTTTCCCTGCAGAAGCCAGACTCCATTTCTCTATCAAGCTATACAAACATAAGCTAAAAGTAGTAAAGCATAAATACATTTACTGAGTGCCAGCAAATTGAATTAAGTAATAAAATTGAAATTAATACTCCAAACTCAGCAGCACTCCTAAAATCACCAGGAGTCAGTTTATCTTTGCTACAGGCTGTTGCATGGGAAAAGCTTCCTGTCTGGCTCCTGAAGTGTTCCACTATGGAAAAAAACAAAGACTCATCTGCCAGAGTTTGTTGTTTCTGTTGTTTTATACAAGATGAGGCTGTGCCAAAGCCCAAGGTCTGCACTGCCCTATTGGCCAGCTTTGAGTGACCACAGGTAAGCTGCTCCTTTCCTACCTCAGGATGGGAAAATTGAGAAAAGGAAGCTCTGAACCGGGGAGAAAAGCTTCAGATATCTTCTGTGGCAGGAGAAATAGCAGGCTAGAATGGGTAAGAGCCATTTCTAATGAAAATTGTGACAAGAAAGGTAATCAGAAAGGTTCTTTGAATTACAGTGAGACTTTAATTCATCACAGTTAACAAAGAGACAACTCCACAGGGTTTCTCAAATGTGGTCAAGATGGGCTTCTTACATAGTTAAGTCAACATGGCACAGAAAAAAGCAACCCCCAAGCCCTGGGGCCAAGGCCGTTCCAGGCCACTGCACTTGCCACAGGGAATCTTTTTCCAGTGACATGTCACAATGTGTCAGACCTTTGTTTTGCCATCTTCCAGTAGCGTCCTGCGCTCCTTGGTCACACTGCCTGGATATCTACCTACAGCAGTGTCTGCCAAAGCAAAGGCTAATGGTGCGATTGGCAGCCAGGATGTGGGCAATTAAATAAGGACAAGCATGGAAACAGGGAAGGAGGATGGGAGCTGAAAGAGGTGCTGTGATCAAAAAACAGAGAAACCAAAGAAAGGGTACGCTCCCTGCAAGGTAAAGGTTGAGATATGAGCTAACATACCAAGGTGGGACCTGTCTATCCTGGAGTGAGGCCCAGAGACCTACCAAGAGAAGAAAACAAGACTAGGAGACAGGAGGTGAGGACAGAAACATGTAAGCACAAGACTCAGCAACACACGCTGGGCACAGCATCACCTCCGGCACCCATACCTGATTAGATGCTGTAGCTGCCCGCACCAATGGAGTGTGCTGCACTGTGGAGTGCGTTAGTTCACATGGTCTCTCAAGGAAAAGAGCAGTGACTGCCTACACCTTGACTGCCTGAGGGAGCTGAGAGGGAAGAACTGGACCTTGCTCACATTTCTGGAAAGCACTGTTGCTCTCCTTGAACGACAGTATAATTCCCCTAGTAGGGAGAAGGCAGCATGTGTAAACCTTGGCCATAAGAAGAGACATGCCTAGCATCACTCCCTGCTTAGCTTCATGCTAACAGTGAACAAAGGGGAATTCTCAAGGAAGAAGCTTTGAAACCTCTTTTTTTTTCACCACTTCCCCCATATGGAGCAGTCCTGTATGTGCTGGGCAGTTGCAAGCGTGCCCTCCATTTGCACAGCTGTGAGCCTTGCAGTTTTGTGCTCCCACAGAAAGATCCATTTGCCTCACACAAACAAACAAACAAACAACATACCTTCAGTATGTTATTGAGGAAGAGAGGTATTTTTGTTTGGCATAAAACAGTGAGGTTTTATTTTCGTCTTATGCTATTGGACAAAAAACATTTTCCACCAAAGGAATTCCATTTGCTCCAATTATTTTGCAATTATTTTCTTACAAGCAATCTCTCCAATATTAACAGCTTTCCTTCTGTGTCTACAGCTGCTGTCCCCAGACCACGCCTCCCCTTTTCCGAGGAGGAAAAAACCAGGAGGTGGCTCAGGCATGACCGTAAGCCCACTTGATATCCTTACTATGTTACTGAAAGCTGCTCCAGAAAGAGGAGGAGTAGAAAAGCAGATCCTCTGAGCCCTTACATAATGAGGGAAATTACACATTCTGCACTCTTAAAAGCACATGGGAGACAAGACTCTCACATGTGTCAAAACAGCCAATCTAGCCATCAATCTTCTCCTACAAGGCTCTTAAAACAGCCCGTTTGCCATGCATCCCTAAAGTGCAACTTTACTGATGTTATAAAACCATCTGAGATGAAATGCTGGAAAGCCAGACAAAATGTTACAGGCAATAACAGCCATCCCTTTTCCTTATTTTTGCAAAAGAAGCACATTTTATGGACACAGAAGTTTTGCAGTGGTACGGGGCAGGCTGCAATACACCTTCTGCACTAGGCAGCCAGAGCTTCTGAACTGCTTTACCCCCAAGAGCGAGGTAATGACACAATATGAAGGACATAAAAGGTTGAGTAAGAAAACACTCTGAATCTGGAATTAAGTGAAACCTCAGACAAAACCAGCATTAAAAACACCTCCTAAATCGTTCACTGCTGCCTTTTTGGCCGAGGAGATCAATGCAAAGCCAGCACCTTGAGACATTTCACTATGTCCTTTGATACCACCTTTCTATGCAAGACCAGCTCTGCCACTCAGTGTGGAGAGAGGCCACAGCCCCCCTTCCCCTGCTCCTCCACTTCCTGCAGACCTCCTATGTTGGTCTCAGCTCAGGCTTTCCAGGGGGCTGTTAGTCTGTTCAGCCTTTTTGCCTGAACCTAGAAACATCTTGTGTTGTCTTTCTCCCAGGCAATACTGCCCTACTGCATATGAGCTGGGCTGGCTGCCTGGAGAGTCCCTTTTCCCTTAACATACCATAGGCATTTTAACAAATTTCTGTGCTCTGATAGCTCCTTGCTTTTGATATACTGAGCTTAATGATGTTGAAAAGCAGAGCTTCCTGTGCTGTGTAACAAGCCACATGCACAAATTTTGGCAGAGGTGAGAAAACAAAAACAGTAGAAGATCTTGCTCTCTGGAATGGAGAGAGCACCAGGATTCTGTTTTCTGTTCACACATGAGAACAGCAAATGGCAGCACAGGTCCTTGTCTGTAGCATTTTGTCACTCTGAGAGTAGAATCCCCTGGAGAACTCAGTGAGTCTAGGAACTGGTAAAGCCCGAAGGAATAGGAATATGATTGCCCTCTACTAGGTAGTTAGTGCTTGTTCAGTTGAAAACCTAGTAGGAGAAAATAGCTGTTTACACCACATGGATCTGAACAAGAACTGGCCAAGTCTCTGCCCCAGCACCAGCTGCTCTCCCTTTTTCTGTCTCCTTTGGGACCTAATCGGCCGGTCCTCCCCTGACCACCCTTTACACCTATGGCTCCTCAAGAACCCAGTACCCTGAGGTCCCTGCACAAGGAGGTACTGCATGTGCCCCTGTGGAAGCAGCAGGGAAGTGGACAGGGGAACATCTCCACTATCCCCTGTAGGTCCCATGGGACCTCTGCACCATGTTTGACTTTCCTTTGGAAAAGGGAGGTCATTCTCCATGAAGTCTTATGAGGTAGAGAATGATTTGTATTTAGCAAGCCTGGCCATAGCAGAGTCCTGCTATTCCTACTTCTTTACTTGCATTCCAGGGCACTGGGACAATCACCTTGGTGCACCATCCTGCAGGTGATGCTCTCTGCTGTGGGATTTACTGGTGTGTATAAGGGCTGCTGTGGAGTTTGCTGGTGTACATGAGGGCTAACATCAGGTTTATATGGGGGAGGAAATAGAGTAGCCCTAGGTCTGAGGGGTGAAACAGGGCTAGTTTTTAACAGGATGCAAAGAAGCATGACAAATCACTAAGTGTGGTTTTATGGGCTTGTCTGCTTTATTGTGCCTTTTTTTTTTTTCTAAGTTCCTGTCTTCAGATGTTGGCAAGCAGGTGACAAGCTTGCTAGCCAGTTATAAAGAGACAACTGCCTGGGTACCACAGTGCTATGTAAACCTGGCCTCTTGTTCATCTTTAAAGTGAAACAAGAAGAGAGCTCATATTTGGCAGCAGAAAGCTCCAGGGAGGAAGGGCCAATGTAAGAAAGAAGGAATCGCAGTGGCTCAGCAGAGGACACTAACAATTTGGAGTGTTTTCCTTTGGAAGCAGTGAAATGAAGGAGTGATGACAAACAGAGATAAGGGGAACTTATCAACATTCCTTGTAAAGCATATGGCCCTGTAAATGAGAGTTCACCGCCTGATAGCATCCATTATTATACATTCTGGATGGCATGGGACTTTTCAGCAGATGCTGCCAAATCTGCCTCACCCACTCTGTGTTTTATTGTATGGATTACAGCCTTCAGAGTTGTGAGCTGTCTTTCTTTAGATTTAAAAAGAAAAAAAAAAAAAAAGCTCATGTCTGAGCTGTTTTCGAGCTGACCTATGACTAGTGTGACCCCCTGAGAGCTTCAGCCAGAGCATCCTGACATTTGTTTAATTCTGCATCTCTCCTCAAATTGTTTAAGACCAAACAAGTATGGACAAACTGAAAAAGCACCACATTGGAAATCAACATCACCATACTTTGAAACCTGCGTAATGCTTTCAGAACATTCCCATGCCGTTAGCCGTGGTATGCAGGAAAACACACAGTAAAGCCTGTCAGGGACTGGGGGTCTCCACCCCACAGAGCCCTTTTCCCTTACTTTTCTGTCTGTTGACATTAAGTTCAAAGCCAGGCTGGGAGACCTGTTTTGTCAGATGGGGTGGGTGGCTGCTCTGAGAGGTGGTCGATAATAGGCATGTTGGCCCAACGCACAGCATCAGGAGCACTCTGGAAAGAGACAGTGCAGCTTTGTACTCCTTATTTATTTACACAGTAGCTCATGGGGATGTAAATGAAAGAAGAAAGCATTTGGAGTCCAGAGCACAATGCCACCAACACTGTTCTGGTGCCAACAAAGCCTGACAGATTCTGGGTTTCTGCAAGAAAATCGCCTAAACAAGCTTCATTCTTTTTTCCTTTTTTTTTAACATAGAATTCTGTTCTAGTTTTGTTATTATCTTTGACTTAATTTATCAGCAGGCTACCAGAGTGTTACAGCCTATACAGAACAGTAGTCAGCAATCTGGCAAGGCCACCTTCAGTGCACTGGGTGTCAGTTTCAAAATAAATACCGTATCTGTTGAGGTAAAACTGAGTTTCCTGGTAGAAAGCCACCCTTTCCCAGCCATCCTTTGGCTATCCCAGGAGGAAGTGACTGGGGTTCAGAGTAGCCATACCCTACTGGGGCTGTCCGAGATGCATTCACACGCTCACCCAGAGGTGAAGACACAGGATGGAGAGTCAGAAGGGCTCTAGCAATGATCATCATCTCCTCTAATCGCTTCTGGCAAGGACAGCTCGCAGCAGCACAGGCCATCACCGAGAGAAGGGAATCTCCTCCGAGCTCAGCTGAAGTTTTGTTTCCTTCTTGCAGGACATGGCACATTAAAACAGCAAGGCTCTTTCCTATAATTTATTTCTGCTGTATGTCTCTATTTGCAGACTCTGTGTTTACTAAAGCAAGAATATTTCTCTTAACATACAGTTTCCCAAGTTGTACTTGTCTGCCTCCCATCAGAAGAGCCTGCGTAACATTTACAACCAAGGTCACAAAACTCACTACACAATTTGAAAACACTGTGGAAGTGCCAAATGGGTGACTGTATGATGAAAAGACTGAATGAAATATATCATACACAGAAAAAAAAAAATCCTTTGTGTCTGGTTTATTGAAGTAACAAGAAATCTGAAATTATTGAAATAGCCTTTTCAAATAAGGCAATGAAATTAGCTTTTCGTTACATCATCAGATTTTCATTAGAGTGAAATGTTTCTTTAAGAAAAGCAAGAAACCAAGCTGGGTGGAAGATCTGTTTTCCCTCTTTAATTAATCCCTGTCTCAGACTTTGAAGACCTTTCTGCCCACTGTTTTAAAGCAACATCTTTTATCTTGAGTGCTAGGGATGCACTTAATGATGTTCACAGTCATTCAACTCTTTCTGCCCAGTCAGTATCCTCACCCTTGATAAGACTGGCAGATTTCAGTCCAAGCTATAGTTGTTAAATGCCTTCACAAACATCAGTCTGGCCTTGAGTGACTAGAAATCAAGAGAAATCTGAAGGAATCTTTAGGTAGAATTGCACTGAAAATAAGAAAAAAATGAAGGCAGATTTATACACTGCTTGGTTTCTGTCTTCTTGCAGGGCGGAAGTTACAAGGCTGTCGCAAGGCTGCAATTGCTTTGTCATGTCAGATGAATTGTCCACAAAAAGCACTTGGCTATTTCTAAGGCATAAGAATGATTTTCTGCAAAGCTTTCAGATCCAAGCTTCTAAGAAAATTATCTATGTATTTCAATAGGAAAAAAAAAAATTAAGTCATAAAACCGGTGATGCAGTTAATCAGGATGTTAAATCTAGGGTGAGAACGTGTTTCATAAAAGAAAACATATTCTGAACACAGCAAACATTTACCATTTAGAAGTAGCGCTGATTGTATCATTAACTGCCTTCTTAGTGTAGCCATTTTTCCATTAAATTCAAGATTCTGACTGGAAAACCGAGCACACAAATGCAGTAACTTGATTTTACAAGGTATGGCACAAATTAAGTGGAGCCTTTAACACTGAACATGCAACTCATATTACAGTCATGCCCAGAAAGCCATATAAGCAAGATCCTTAGAATTACCTTGAACAAGGGATACTTTGCAAATGATTTGTTTCTATCTTTGCATGGTAATTGACCTTTAGAAATAGATGCAGCTCGCTAGTTCCTGCTAAAACATCATTTCCCTGGACTTAAGTCAAAACTAGATTTAACCCAGCCAATCTGATTCTGAAAGGGAGCGTTAAAGAGACTTTTATTTTTACCCTGTGTAATGCAATTTTACTAGTAATGAAAGCTGATGAAGAAAATATAATCAAAACCATGTTTTGTTGAATATTTTACAGATATCGTGAAAGATAGATCTCCTGCTGTGTTTTTAAGTACTTACTTCAGAAGTAATATTTTAGAACTCTGTCAAAAACAGTTGGATTTTCTTTTTCAGAGGGGTATTGAATGCCAATGCTTGTTACTCATCTTTTTCCAAACATTTGAATTAAATTGACATAAAACTGAATACTCCAGATAAACCCTCAATCCCATGTAATTTAATGACAGTTTCACTCGGGTTTTAACCTGATCTTATTACATTGCAGCAAACTGGACAAAACATACAATGGACAAGAGAGGGAGCTCTTTTGCTGCATCTTCTCCGCAGAGGTAGGCTTGATTTCCTTAAAATTCAAGGCTGTTTCCAGGATTTCGTAACACAGGAAACAGAAGTTATGTGTTATGCAGAAGATTAGATATTGAGCAACGCTGTTACCAAAAAAACAAAACAAAATAAAGCAAACAAGCTCCATTTGCCTTGCCTTCCAAATAAATAAGTAACCTTTTCATACTGAGCTGGAAGGCTTTATCTCCCCTCTTTCTAAAGCGGGGGGGGTAGGGGAATGTTTTATTACAAAAAATTAAGAAACGTACAGGACTCGGCCTTTGTCTGATCACCCTTGGCTTGCCCAACAAAAAGGTGAACGCATTCCTGCTCCATCACATTGTTGCTTGAACACATTCCCCAAGCTTTACCTTCCCTGGGCACAGAGCAGTGGATACATTACTCCAAAGAAGATCAAATTGCAAGAAATGGGCAGCTTGACCAGCTAAAGCTGTGGTACTTTAGCAGCCCAATTGCCTGTGGCTCAGGTACTCTATATGTTCCCATGAGACACATCAGCGTGTCCCCTTCCTGGAAGTACAGCCGGGACGGAGGCTCGGGCTGCAGCAGCATCCTGCTGGGGACAGGATGAGCTCGGGCAATGCTCACTATCGCAGGCGTGACAGATCTCTCTCAGAAAACTCCTGGTGCCTGCAGCTGCCTGGCTTAGGGAAGGCACAACGCCACCGCTGCTTCCCAAGAGAGGGCAGCCAGGCAGCAGCGACGCTTCATGTTCCTCACCGGCCACCTCTTACATTCTGGGGGAAATAATGACAATGATAAAGAATAGGACAAATAAACGAAGGATGAGCAGGGTTGGTGAGCAAGCAGAGGTGTGCCAGGAAAGGTGTGAGGGAGCATGCATTGGTCTTTCCCAAACTCAGACATATCACCATCATCTGACATAGTGTCCGAATGCAAACCCGAAGTCCATTCCCTCCTGGCGACAGACTTTGGGCTGGATTGCAGTGAGAAAAGCAATAGGCTCTCAAAGAGTCAGATGCATGGCCCAAACCAAATCAAATCAGAAAGAATTTAGCTGACATTCACTACACCCAGCAGGCCATTTGGGCACAAACTTCCTGCTAGATTTTAAGCTGAGACATGTTTGCTTAACAGAGACAGACAGCAAATCCCAAGCTCTGAGGGAGGATATGAATTTTAAAAACATTATTCAGATTTCAGGAAAAGTGCAGCAGTTGCCTCATCTGCGTCTGTGCCTATTTCAACTCCCTCCTCCAAAACAACCCCACCCAGAGATGGCTGTTGTGCTAGGAAGTGCTTTACCTCAGCACAACTTGTATTTTGAAGAGACAGACTGCAAGCTGTACTCATATGCCTGGTTTGTTTCATTTTTTTCTATCTTTCTTCCTTAAGTGTACCATTTGGTGAATGTTTGACTAAAAAACAGCAGACACCTATTCCCCAGAAATCAAAAAGATGGCGAGCTACGCTGTAAACAAACCAGATCTTTGCTGGACTTGAACATTAATGATGCTTCTCTTGTGTCTGTGCAGCAGAAGTAGACTAGTGACCGTAATCTACTCTATTTTTCTTCTCGTGATGTAAAATAATGCTCAGGCCCCATAAATACTGACCTCTCTCCACTCTCTGACTGGAACTTGGCAGCTCCATTCCTTGTGGAGCAAAGTTGGAGCCAGGACATCCCCAAGCAAGGCGTTACTGCAAGTGCTTGCCAGGGTTATGTTGTTCAGCTGGGGGCTGCTCAGTGACCTGTGCCCAGGCATGTTTCTCTGAGGCATCCAGGAGGGTACAAGAGATGGAGCGAGACAGCAGCACTTAAAACACTGAGAGTAATGGACCCTTCTGCGCTAGGATTCTTGAAGGGTAGGGAGGATGCAAGAAGGTAGAAGTTTCCTCCGATATTCCTCAGGAGACCAGAGAATGAAGGACTAGAAATAAGGCGCTACAGTAATTATTTTCTTTTAAATAGTGGAGGAACTAAGCTGTTGTTTCACTCAGCCAAGATGTAATGGCTACATTCACCATGGTGCAGGTTTGCATGGTACCAAGGCCTCAACTCCAGCAACTTTAAGTGGACAGTTGATGTAGATACATTTATGAAATGCTATTTGGACATAGCAGCATGTGGGAGCATCCAAAAGGCACTGCTCAAGAAAGTAAGCTACTCCCGGTGAATAGTTTTGGGCAAAATGGAAGAAAAAAAATCCAGAGGCCTAGCAAAACCAAAATATGTATACAGAGAGGTAACCCAAACCAAACAGTCAAAGATTGTGAGCACTGATACAAAGGATGTGTACCTCATCACGGCTATTCCCAAAGAGACATTTTCCTGTTCCTATTTGAGGTCAGGCTGTGTACAAAAACAAACCAACATATGTAATCGATTACAACAAACACAAGGGAAGGGTGTGGGCAGCTACCAAAAGCCAAGGAGTGTAGGATGTCACTAGCAAATATACAGCCTGGTGGACCCACAGTGCTTCTCCAAGAAGAAGTAAAAAAACTGTGCAGAAGCAAAGACAATCTTGGACCATTTCTTAGGGTTTGTCAAAGAATGTGGAGCTGCATGAAACATGAGTAAAGTTCCTTCTCTCACAGGATGAACTATTAAGTCTTGCGACATGATTAAAAGGTCAATACAATAGAGCACAGGTTGGTTATTTTTTCTGGAGCTCAGTGATGAGCATGGAACAAAGCTAAATGCTGCGCTGAAGCCAGTGAAACACTTTGAGTAACTGCAAATTGGGCCCAACCGACTTTGTTATGAAGATTTTAATCACAGTATTGCAAAATGGTTCCACTCAGATCAAAAGACTTTACGGCACTTCCAGCGGGATGGGGTGGGGAGTAGGAGGTGAGGGATCACAGGCACTTCAAGCTGAGGGATATGTCTGAACTGTGTATCCCTGGTCAAACACTCTAATTGTTAGATCTATGTGCAACAGCCATCATCTCATCCTCAGACTGCATTTGCAAAGGCGTTCCTGCCTTTTCTGGCAAACTCGTCCCTTCACCATGTTTGGGCACTTCTTATTCTCTATCAGTTTTATTTTTACCTAAGCTGCTGTTATTCATCACAAGAACAAGGCCCAAGGAGTGTCAAAAAGGCTGTGCCCCAAAAGTACATAGTCTAGTAACGTGCACATTATCCTTCCTACGTACCATCAGCTGGTGCAAGGTGAGGCAGGTGAAAGAGCAAGGCTTCTTCAACATCCTCCTTGGACTGCTGCTTTGCAGAAGAGATCGTCTTCCACGGCCACAGAAAGGATAGAAGGAGGTGAAGAGGAAGAGACTCAGTACTATATCTTGCTGGCTGCCCTGCTCAGTACATACTCTTTGAAAGTTCTGATGTACATATTTTCTGATACCTAACAATGCAATGCCACAGTCACAGCACTCAGAGAAAATGGCCCTTTTTCACTCACCTACTTTGGTGAAACTTAAGGAACATGGCTCTCTTCGAGACCTCCCTGTCTGTCAGATGTGGTTGGAGGTGGCTGAAGAGTCAAAAACTGAGACAGAGGCTCAAAGACACAGAGACTACTCTGTGTCTGTCTGAAGAGAGTAAAAGAGTGTGTGGCATGTCTCCACAAAAAACATTTCATCAAAATGCTCTCCCATCTCTGTTTTCCTCCCTCTCTGTCTTCAAAATCAGCTACAACAAAGGCACTCACTATTGTCCACGAGGCTTCTCATAATCAGGTTTCTGTCTCTGGAAGGCATCATTTTCTACAGAGCACTGGATGAAATCCAAAGTACAAATTATGAGATCCATATGAGGAAAGCAGATGTTTCTAGGCAATGTTTATGGGGAACAGCAAATCTTTGGGGAGACATTGAATTACATTTTCTTTAAAGCGAATACTTAAACTGTACAATAAATATCCAAAATAGAAAGCATAAGAATAGGGAGATAGAGACAAAGGTGTATGTATCTTTATTTAAAAAGTGCTTACATACATTTCAGTGATTTAATACGTTGGATAAGTGGTGTGGAGTTCAGGAAGCCCCTCTGACCAGCTAGGTTGCAGCGGGAAGTTTAGCATCTTCAGCCATCCTGGAACTGCACAAGACTGCCCCAAGTCTCCAGTCAGAGCTTGATTGTGCAGACCTGCAGACCTCAATTCACCATCTCTGCAATCCCTAACCTTATACCAGCAATTCCAAGGCCAAAAGGAAAGAAACCTCTTATGAGCAAAGCAGCTTGTTCCCACTTCAGGGAAACATGCTCTCTTTGCGCGTTGGTTTGGTGCAGCACAAGCTACCTCTCAGACTGCCTTTTTCAAAAGTGCCAGGCAGGGTATCTCCTGAGCATTATCAGCAGGGATTTTTATTTGCAGTGCGATGTCTGAGTCTAGGAACTGAGCCAAGTGAGGGAAACCGAGCTCCTCTGACCATTTGTTTTGTAGTTCCCATTATTCTTCTTATTGTTTAAAATCAAACAGTATTTTTTGCCAGGGAAGAAGTTAACCACATGGGAGGAACATTCAGCTCCTGAAGCACAGTCAACATTTGCCAGCTGAGGAGCAGATGGCTGGCACCCATTTGCACAGTAGCCCTCCAGTCTTCTTTGAGAGGTCATTTTGGCTTAAGAAACCACTTCTGCCTTGGAGAGCTTATTCTTGTGTGTAGATACTGGGCTCACACTTCAAATTATGTATTTATCATTCTCTGCTCAGAAAGATCATGTGAAGCACTGGCAGAGCTTAATGGAAGCAAAGTCTTTGATGCACTGCACTTGAGTCTTCATTTTCTACACTGTTAACTGAAGGCTACTGTACTGGCCTCAGTCTCCTCCAAAGCCTTCTCAAAATAAATAGATGTCATCACATACTTGGTTAGCTTTACAGCTGATTCAGAAGAAACTATTTAGAAATTATCAACTACATTACTCAGAAGAACAGAGGCTTTTCTGCTCCATACACTGGAAAATATCTGTGTAATATGGGTATTAGAGAGGGGCTCAAACCATAGAGAGGGGCTCAAACCATCAGGTGACTCCATAGGGCACTACCTAGATCAGCTGGCCTTATAAGCCCAAATGAAGCATTGATCAAGATGGACATGGGCTGACCCCTTGGCACAATTACTTCAGTGTCACACCACACAGCATTTTCAGTTGGGAGATGGAGATGTGGTAGAGCCTGGAGCTGGCTCTGAGGCAATCATGTTCAAAACATGTACAGCAAAGTGAACCTGCAAGCTGGAAAAAAATGTTCACAGAACACATAAATGCTGAGTTTCTTTAAAAAAACAAACAAAACACACACCCACAAAAAAACAAGGGGATGCCAGACCTTCAAAGCTGTTGGTAGACCTTCAGTCTGTTTTTTCTTCAGTCTGTTTTTCTGAGCAAACTTGCTTATTCTTGCAATTATTGTGCTCCAAAATTGTTCATAGCTGTTACAATATGACAGTGTGGGGGTGTTTATAGCATCTTAGCTAGAAGGCTATTTAATAGGTCAGTGTGGCAGGTAATATATTACATAGTAATAAATTAAGACAGATAAAATTAGGCAAAATCTTAATCAGAAATGTTTCTGAGTCTGAACTCAACCTTGATCCTTTCAAAGACTGGGGAGAAATCTTTTGTAGAATTAGTGCTTGTATCTTCTATAACCCCAGCTTACAAGTCTTATTGGAATGCAGCGAGATCCTGCTTTACTAGTGTTTCTAAGATCATTCCTTGCTATTTCTTAAGATAATAATATGGTCTTTCTACTCAAGTTAGTGTTGCATCTATGTCTATTGAGGTCACTGAGATATTCTGATGACTCTCCAGGGCCACTATTTTCTTCACAAGCACAATTTTGCACTACTGCTGCTTGAGACTCATCTGGTACAAGTAGATAGTAATTATCATGTTGGACAGAGAGTTGTAAGTGAAAGGCAAACATTATGTACAACGAGGGAAGCCAAAGTTGTTTTTGTAAGGTACTATTTCACTATACAAAAGATTTGAGTTATGTTGCTATAACAGTATCAAAGGCTGTAAGCATTTTCAAAAGAGTGTATGGATTCTGCTGATCCCTTTGATAAACAATTTCTGAAACATAAAGATGTAAAACATTTATGGGAAACCCACTGTCTTTGTACACTTACCTTCTTCACCCACCTTTATACACAGCACTCGGAAATGATCACATTTTCCCCTAGCATTACAAAAGCAAATAATCTTTCGCTAGTGTCACCCAGGTCACCCGTTAACTCAGATTCCTGTGTCTTTCCCTTCTTCACTGATATGCCCACCTTATCCCTCCAATTCAGTCCTGTTTGGGTAGCAGCAACCCCCCTTCCTTCCTCTTCTTCATTTCACTGTTCTCCAGGGTACCACCAATCTACCTTTAAAATTATTCAGAGGGATCTAGCTTCAAATCTCTGGACCTAGATATTTTCACGGGCACCTTCCCAAGAGAGTGCTGTGAAACTTATTTTAGCCATCATACCTGAAAAGCTGTGGCACGTAGACATCGAGTCCACTAGAACTTCTGGCGTAGGACTACGTTTCATGCATACACACTCATCCCTTTGTATTCTTGCGGAAACCAGCTACCAGAGAAGCTGTTGTAAACCCTTAGTGTCGTAGTAATTGCTGCCTTTCCTAATAAGCATTGTTCCTGTAAGTGGTGAGGAGTGATTATGTAATTAATGCTTTGTATGGTATGTTGGTAAAATCTGTCTTTGGTGGCGTTTTTGAGAGCATGAATTTGCTTACATAGTGCATGTTGGGGATTCCCTTTAACCTCAAAAGAAATCTTTTAATTTTTTATAGAGACTTTTTAGTCCTCTTGGACGCACAGCCAAACTGGAAAGTATAAGCCAGGACAACTTTCTGAGTCAGCAAAGCTTTAATGAATACTATCAAGAGATGGTATCTTTTTCAGACAGGACAAGAAACGGGTCTAGTACTTTTAAACCAGATTTTAGATGAGCTCACTCTAAATGGTAGCTTTGGAAACTACAAAAATATCAAACAACATCTTTCTTTTCCTTGATTTCCCATTATGTTTAGAGGGAGGTTTCAGTAAGACCAAACAGCAACAACAAATGGACAAAGGCAAAGAAAACATTCACAAACAAAAGTCCAGTGAACAAATGAACTGGCAGAGTCATAAGGAGGGAAATGAATGAGGTGTGGGAAGAAACGTGTTGCTATTGCTGGAGCAGAACTGGAAGCCACATTGTGAGACAGAGTCAACCAGCTGCCATTCACAAGTGGGTATCATCCTCTTCTCCAACATTCTGGTGCTCAGTAGCAGAATATTATTTCCACCAGGAGTAAATCCCAACTTTCAACAGGAATTGGCTTCCACATGCTGAGGGGAGACAGAAAGGACACGTGTGATTTCAGCATGTGGGGGTAAGTACCTCATAGTCCGTTCCCAAGGCCTACTCTACAGCACCTGAGAGCATCAGAACAAACTGCACTAAAAACTACTTGCAGCAACGGCTCCAGCTTGCAGAGAGCTGGAAATTATTCCTCACTGTAGAATCACACAGAGATGTATGCTACCAAAATGGAGAGCAGCTCATTTGGATTAGCAGCAGGAAGAGACAGTAGCCCATTGCTGACAGACACCCTGGGGCTCTGCTCTGCTCCTGTCTCCCTGGGTAAAGGCTGCAAAGTTTTTGTTTTCTGTTGTCAGAGAAAATGACTCCTTCTAGACGACTGTAAACCTATCCTGCTCAAGGACATCTTGTTTGTGTTAATCCTCTAGATTAAGCACACAGCTTTTCAGTTGCAGCTTTGTGGCTATTGTTACCAGTAAACCCCTTACAAGGCTCATGGGCCAAGGCACATTAACTTCAAGGCTGTCATTGCGATAGCATGAACAAGGAAGAGCCCCCAAGAATCATGAGAATTGACTCTCACATCAAATACTCTATGTTACAAAAAAAGGTTGGACAAGAACTGCCTCCTGTGATCTTCTCTGCATTGAAGGATCTCAGCTGTTACTGGCCACGGGAGACACCAAAGCTGAAGGTTCATGCACTTGAATGAATACAATGGCCCACTGTACACGGCAAGAGGAGCTCAACAAGAGCTGGAGCCTCCAGGGACTCTGAGGCAAGCCTGTTGCTTGGGCTCAAGCCCACCAAGCAGTCCAAGCGGGATGGTCACACTGATAGAGATAGCAACAGTCAGGATTTCCAATAGCACACGGAGGCAGGCTCTTGCACAATCTCCCCTCCTGCATTTGGCTTAGTCACAGCAGGGCCTTGGCTAAGCTTGCAAGCATACAAGAAATCATCACTCAAGCACCAGGCATTTGTTGGCTTACTGTTAATTATGAATGGCGTTACCTGTAAAATATTCGCAGAAGGTTCCATGTGGGCAGAAAAACATAACTATGTATTAAGGAACAATTTTATTTTTACAAATATACAGGAAATTAAGAACAGCTGGACTGTAAAGTACTACTTTGAGTGCAGTGGTTTTAATATGAGTTCCATCCATTCTCTGTTTCGCTGTTCGACGAAGCCTCAGTACTAAAGAATTAGCTTTTAGGTGGTGTTTTCTTGGAATCAAAGCTAGCTAAAGCATTCATGCTAACAGCAGGATTTTCACAGGCTTTGCTCGTTTTGCTTTTTTTAGACAGTTAATTCACTTTACAAACAGTTTGTGGTATTTTCAAAAGAGCAATAGATCATGCAACAGATTTGTGCAAGAGCTTGATTCTGCACTTCATTTTTATCCTGTAGCTCATTGAGCAGAAGCGCCTCACTTGAAGTACAGTTGATCTCAGACTGACAACACAGAGCCCGAAACACCATGTTAGCTCAGAACCTCACATTTCCTGGTCACAATGAGACTGTGAGCATCTTTAACAGATGACAGTACCCTGCCTGTTGGATGCACCTTTTGTGAACACAGCACAGAAAAGTGAATTAAAAAAAAATCTTGCCGTGTTGTACCTGGTATGTAGAGGCTTGCCTGCAGTGATGCTGCTGGGGCATTTGCAGTTTTAGCAAAATTCTGTACTTACAGAGAACAGTTTCCAATGTCTGTGAATTTCAAATTCAGCAGTCTATAGCAAATACTTCTGGTGTCCTAGGACTGGGAATGTTCTCCATGTTCTCCTTGCAAATAGAGCCTAATCTCACCCAGAGAAGACTTGATAGTGCAACTGCAGTTCCAGGATTTTCAAACTGAGATTTGGCCATGCTCCAAAAATTTGGGAAAAAAAAAAAAGAATTTTGGATGTATCAGCCGAGGGGCGTTTTGGAATGTGCTAATAATTCCCAGCAGAAAGTGGCCAGGTTTGGCTCCTAGTGACTGATGAAGCTGTCATACACCATTCCTTCCTGCTGTTTAATAATGCTTTCGAAAGAGCCCTTTATGGAGATGAATAGTATAGTAGTGCTGCAGCTGAGGAACTGGCAGGCTGTCAAAGAAAACAGAGGCCAGTTTACTATGCATGGCACTGTATTTTTCATTATACTTCACAAAAACTTGTTATTAACTGAAAATGAATTCATCATTAGGGGATAGATATTATTTCATAAGTAGTTCAGTACTGTTTTGAGACTCTATTCCAATAGTCAGATTTCCTTATAGCGGCAAAATTACCTGTTACTCTAGATGTTGATACAATCTGCACTGTTTCTCAGATCCTCAATTTGGAAGATTGTATCAGCCCTACCAGCAAAATTAATTGAGATGGAAATGCAGTTCATTTTTTCCACTTTCTCCTCGGTGACATACATATGCACATATGCCGTCTATAGCACACAGTTAATAAAGGTGGCGATTCAGTCAGCTCAGTGATGAAAGCAGAGGCATGACAGTTCCTACATTCAGATCCAGAACTCAGCTTCTACTCTGTTGGTGGAGTGATGTAATCTCTAGTCACACATGTGATTTTTATATTCCTCGATTGACTTGTTGGTCAATCTCAAGTAACTGTGGGGCATGGCAATACTACAGCTGTGCAGAACACTTATACCAAACTTTAGTCCCAGCCTGTAAAAACTTACTGAATGTTTTTTTCCACTCAGGTGGACATCCACAAGACTCCTACCTCAATGTTACACCCAGGCCTTTCCCAGACGATTTCACCTCTTTATGAATTCTTGGGGGTCTTCAGCAGCAGTGCTGAGACAGTGCAATGCATCTCTACTCCTTTCTACTCTTCCTGTGAAGCATCTGGGAAAATCAAATGTTATTTGTAGCCTTCACGCAATCTTCATGCTTTCGGATGTAAAGCAGGAAGACAAGAGACGGACATATCTTATCAGGTCTCAACACAGAGCTCCAACGTCAGCCGGAGCCCAGGAAGGGTCCAAAGGGGTAGCAGTACATGTGTTTGAACATAGTTGGCTTTCAGAAGCTGCGGCAAGAGATCATAAGCTTTTTCTGTGTAGGGAAGTTTAGATGAAATAGTGCAGTTCTCTTGCTTTAGAGTACCTTGAGTTTGCACAAAATCTACTTGAACCATTTTGACCACCTGCCAGTCTCAGAGGGGGTATTACATAGATCAAGCTAGTTCTTTCTCTATTCTGTGATAGAGGAAAACACCTCTGACCATTTTAAATTGTCATAACACATGTAGTTCCACATTTGGAGAGCTAACTACTGAGTGATCCAGGGAAGCATACCACCCTGCTCAGAGTCTTTCATGTTAAGCATTCCTTGTCCATATTAAAAGGAGCAGAGTTTAAGGACCAGAAGTCAGCCAGAGGGCCATTCATTCTCTCATGACGTACTTTTTTTGTTACTGCCATTTTGAAACTGCTGGCCTGGAGGTCCCAGGACCAGATTGCCATATGTATTTGGAGTGATGTGGGCGGATAAATTTGGCTCAGCAGTTTCATGCTGCTTTTGATGCTGAAAACAGCAAATTGGAGAGAAATAGCAGGAGAACTGAAATCAGGCAGTTACTTCTGTGAAACATCTCTTCGGCAACTTCACTCAGTAAAACTGCTATTTCTGGCTTCCATCAACTGCCAAGGGGCAATTTAGATAGAGTACTTGAAACAACCAGGGCCACCATCATAGACAACTGTAGAGCGCTCACACCACAACTAGAATGTCAAAAAGTCTCCAAAGGCTACTCGGAACAGGATTCTGTTTCTCCCAAACAAGCAGAAAACCAACGCCTGGCAAAAGGAACCCCTGAAACTGTTAGACAAGACAGGGGAAGCTCTGCATCCTGCTCAGAACCTGCAAGGACCAGTTTTATACTTTTTTGGTTTTTATAATGTGGGCTTGAAACAAAACACAGGATCCTTTCCAGCATGTGTTGAGGCCTCCAGTCTTCATGAAAGCCCAGAAAACAGAAAAATACAAGTGTTCTTTTGTTTATTGTAAGAAGGCAAAACGCCTTGTGCATTAGGGGAAATGTTGATAGAAGTAACATTTTAGGACAAGAGGGCCTTTGAGTAGTTCTGCTGTCTAAACAGTGTCCAAAATACCTGTGTAGTCCACAGAGTGGATCATAAAAACTAATGAGAACCAATAATACCAAACAGCAATGGTCAGCCAACAGACTTTACATATTATCTACCAGCACTCTTGCAATACAGTCCATTAATATCCCAGTTTATGTTATAATATGGATGTTTCCCAACATTATAGCATGTAGACAACATGTTAATAAAAAAGTTTGTTTTGTGGAAGACTCCCATTCCATTTGCACAGACCATATCTGTATTTATTCATGATCCCAGTACATCTTTTTGGCAACCAGAACAGTATCTTTCACGGATAAGTAATATTTGGAAAGCATCCATAAATTCTCGATTGTCTCTAATGCAGTCAACAGCTGGAAACACGCAGACAAGCCAGTTCCAGAGAGACCACCAGCAAGCACTGCCTGCCAGCATTACAAGGTTATTGATGTAATTATCTCAGCACCCACAAACTAAACAGGATGATGCCAGATAAAACATCCCCCAGAGGCTTGTGGGCACTCCCAAGAACAGTGATTCCCTTCAATAAGCACCTTTCCCTTTACACCACCACCCAGTCACCCAGTGCAATGGCAGATGGCCCTGCCATCCAAGGTGCTGTCTTTGGACTGAAGCTCAACCCTTTGGTTGCTGGAGGGTGGGCAACTGGTCTTTAGGGCACTGAGATATGTTTTGTTCTGTCTGAACTTCAATTTCTATAGTACAGTTTGGAAGGGAAAATTTTACGTTACAAGTATTGTAGCTGCTCACAACACTCATGCAATATTTTGATACACAACAGAAAGCTGTATTCTGTAACAATCTTCATAGTAGGTGCAGCCATTTATTTTTATCTCAGTCTTCTCTTACAGCTGTGAGACTCCGCTGATACCAAAATATTTTAATTCCATCTTGGGAAAACTCACTGAGGAAACACAGTATTACACATATCATGTTTTAAAGGGATAGCCTGGAAAACATGACAGCTAAAAGAAAGATAATTGCTTCTAACAAAGCTTGGCTGGGATATTTGAAACAAGATTCTTGCACTTTAGTCAATTAGAGTTTCTTTGGATCTAATCTTTCCGCTGGAAGTTGTGCAAATGAGCTAAAATGTGTTCACCGTTTCATAAGAGCCACAGGACACAGTATCGACAAACCGACAAGTGAATGCAGCCTTGGTGGGTAGCTGAAGACTGTACTAAAAACCAAATGATGATTTGACTAACACCTATGCATGAATAGCCACAAGAAATTAAAAAGCCAGGAAATCCTCAGTCTATATTTCTTATTATCAGACACACAGTCACCACTTCTGTTAGCTCCCTTGCTGAGGGGAAAAGCCCAAGAAGTCATTGAGATGCTTCCCACTTGTCTCCTCAAAATACTTGAGCCAGTAACAGCAGCAGCACATATTTCACTGTGAGGCCTCCACAAGCTTTAAACTGCAATATTTGGAGGACCAGAGAGCTCTGTTTCACATAGGAGCAATATCAAAGCACAGAGAGTTTTCAGCCTATGTTATTAAGCAGGTTTTATACTCACCCAAGATAAGCATGCAAGTTTGAGGTAGCTTGGCCTTGTTTCATACTGAGACCAAAGTCCAAGCAGCTTCAGGTGTATTAATTTCCCATTTTTCCAGCTCTGACAAGAGCTTGACCAAACAAAATGGAAAAAACCACATCAATTTCAGCTTCACATTTGAGCCAAGCACAGAGTTACAAGCAGAGTTCAAAGCTTGTCCATGTGACAGGGGATGGTGATATGCCCCAGGCTTAAGGGGCAACAAGACTTCACTGCTATCACTATGCTTTTTGGGAACCAGCAAGCCACTATCAGGCATCTTTCTTATCCAAACATGAATTATGTTGCTTTGCAGTCTCTGATCAGAAAAGGTTACTGTTAGAGAGGGTAGCTTGCTACAGTGCTGTTAGAAGGATGAAACCTGCACCCCAGCCCACCCCAGGCCCACAGTTAGCAGAAAGCAATGGACTGTGCCTTCCTTCAGGTGGTGTAAACTGGTATTGCTGCGTGGAAGCCAGGAGAGTCATGTTACACACTCAAAGGTCCGACTCATTCATTATAAGGTGATTATATGCACTGCCAGCATTTAGCAGAGCAGCTATACATGTTTTCTACTAAGAGCATGCTTGTTATTTTATCCTAGAAGATCATTGCTTTCAACTTTAGACCTTCCTAATCCCCCGACAGATGCTTTAACCACAAGTTTGCTTTCATGCCGCAAGACATGCAAGTGACCACCAACTTCAGTTTCATCCCCAGAGTTTACATTATGGGCTGTTTGCCCATGTTGGAAGGAGTGCCTGACATCAGGATTAAATCAATTTCAAGGACTTCAGTAGCTGGCAAGTCAGATGTGCTTCCTTTCTCCACCAGTCTGTCAGATCTGGCTGCAATCCCACCCTCTCCCCCTTGTAAATTGTATCCTGCCCACAGGTATGTTTACAGGGTGCCTGTTTTTTAATCCTTGAGTACTTTTGTTGGAAGGAACAAAGTTAAAAAAGGAGCAGTAATCCTAAGCAGTTGGATGAAGAAATCCCACACTGCTTACTTTTTTTCCTTAACTTTCCAGGGCAAAATCAAGTCAATGTTAGTGGAAGACAGGTAAATTCTACATGAAGATAAGCCTTCATTTTCAAAGAGGAAGACTGCTTTCCTCCTGAACAGATACAGGCTCACATCATTGCCTCACAGGCTTCAGATATTTCACAACTATAGCTTACAGCAATACTGAACACCATCCTACACATCACACTTAGAGAAAAGCATTACATTGATAAAAGTGGAAGCATCAAAAGAGCTGAAAAAGGATAAACAGTGAGCGGATAAACAGTGAGCAGATAAACAGTTCATCAGATGGTTTCCATCCCAATGATCCAAGGGTACTTCAAGCAGTAGTTTAGACATGTGCAGTCCTAATAAGTCAGTTGTCAGCCTGCAGCCCTGGAGATGAGGTGGACTTACATTGCAGAGGTGACCAGGTACCACCCAGGGCATAATGCAACATCACCTCACTTCACTGCTATAGAATACAGATAAATTTAGAGAGATATATAAGAACTAGATGGACTGAGATGGGAACACACAAGTTTTTCAAATAAATCACAATTTATTTGCTTAAAAGACTTTTATTTGTGTCTGTGGATGAAAATGGAGCTACAGAGACTGCTTTTTTAATGAAAGGATTTAGTTGGGAAGAAACTTCATAATCAGGATTAGCTACTTAAGATCCATAAATCAAAGGATTGATTCCATGCAATGTCAAACCCAGGATGGTTAACTTCAGAGTACTCAGCTTTTTGAAATAGTATCTAATCATAACACCTAACATCTAGACATATCAAAGCATTAAATGGCTCTAATTAGACATGGGCACCTCCTATTTTGCACAGGTGGTTCAAGAAGAGGAGTTGGAGCCAGATTGCTGGCAGGTGAAGTACATCCTAGCACAGACTGCCCTGTGTCACTGTGGCAATTAACATTAACTTCCATTGCAAACAAAAAAAAAAAAATGGGTTATCTCATGGGTTGCTGAAGGTGTCCAGTTTCTCAGAGGAGATACCAAAGACTCCAGAAAGACACTAAACCAAATGATATCTAGAAAACTCAGCACCTCATTAGAAATGCTCTTCATTGTCAGTCCCCAGGGTAACAAGATGACTGAGGCAGAGATGAAAAGCCAGAATCCAGAAGGGCCTGTTCATCATTGCACAGAGCCTTCTTGCAGATAGAAGGTGGTGAGAAAATTCGGCTGTACTGAAACAGCCATCCTTCCATGCAAAACCACATTGACTCCTTACAAGTGTTTCAACTGAAAACTGCTGCACACTGCCTTCTCTACAGGAGATAATTTGTGAGTTTGTTCCTTAAAAATCCATCCTGCTTCCACACAAGCAGCATCAGCAGCTAAGAGCAGATATTTGAATCAGTTTGGAGAACTGTAAGAAACAGGTCTAGGAGAAAGTGAATGTTGTCTGCCATATTATCTCCTTTTTCACCAGAGCTGACAGGACAGCTGCCTGTTATTACAGTGCACCCCAGGAAATGCTTGGCTGCCAAAGAGCCTGAAGCCAGCAAGGGATTAGCAGACAAACAGAATTCGTGCACCTGGGAGTCACGCAGCTAGATGTGCCATCTTTGTAGGATATGATACTTCAACCTCATTTGCAAAGAAACAAAAACAAACAGAAATGACTTAATGTCACTGTAATTATGATAAGTATTGGAATAATTCTGCAGTTTTGTGATGAGATTAAGTGGAAGTAGTTTTCATTTAATTGCAGTAATCTGTTGAAGGACTTATATAACTGTCATAAATGTAATGCTCTCCATTGCATGTTTAAACTGTTCCCAAATAATGCAGGATAGATATCACATTAAGTGACCAGAGCTCTAGAGAGGTATAATGCAGATGGTACAAAAGACTTCATGATTTCACATGTTCTGTGTAATATAAAGCACTTCTTTCCTTCACTAATACCTTTCTAAAAACAAACTTTCTGGTAGACAGCCCCTTCCTCCCTCTACCACTGCATTTGTCCTTCACAGGCATGCTCTCATGAGTGCTGGCAAGGTTTCTCTGGTCCTGGATCAGTGTGTGCTGGGCTGGGGTGATGCCTGCTCCCACCTCCTTGTGTCCCAGCCTGCACAGGGAGGAGGATAGAACTGAGCCATGCTCCAGGAAACTCCTTCACCCCATTCCCATGATTCCTCATACCCACTGCCACCTATTTTATTTGGAATCAGGCTTGTATCTCTACATTCAGAAAAACACCAGGAGCAATACTGACAGCCTAAGGTTCCTTTTCTGCCATAACAACGGATGTTCTACGTCTCACCATTAGTAGCAATAAACTTCTAACAAAGATGCTGCACAGCCCGCTGAGGGTTAATGTACAAGCCTCAGTGTGTATTGGAGGTTAGACAGTCCAGGAGAGTTCAAATGGGGACTTTTTCCTTTTAGCTATTTATGTACTTACCTTGCTAAGGCAAACAAGTTAGTATAAGTGTCACTGGAATATTTAAGAATTCACTAAATGACTCCTGTCTTTTTAGGAATTTTAGGAATACTTTCTCAGCAGGCTTATATGCAGAAGTGACAAATGCTTTAAGAAGTTTCAGGAATCAAAACACTGAAATAATCTCTGAAGTTACTAAAGATGAGCTGTCACACCCCAGGAAACAGAGGCAGAGGGTAGCTGGGAGAGCAACAGTTGACCCCGATTGTAGCTGAAGAAAGGGTGGCTTTCAAAATAGGTCTACCACCAACCCATCAAAGTAGTAGATATATAGTCAATACTAAGACTATACATCACAGGAACTCTGTGAATAAATCTGCAGGAGAAGCATTTCAACCAAACATTTTGCAGCCCTCAAGCTTTCCTCCAGAAAGGCCACCAATGTCTTCATTCACCGACTCAAAATCAGAAGCAGAAAACAGACTGTGATGCATCTACCATAACAGTACACAGTATTGCTTTCAGAACAAGTGCCTGTGCAATCCAGTAATAGCTCAGGGTTTAGAAATGAAAGTTAACAATGCTCTTTTTCTTTAAGTATTAGTTATTTGTAGAAAGTTTTATTATGTTTGTATGATTCCAATCTTACTATTGTTGTCACAAATTAAGAACTGCTGTCTACTGGATCCTTTTGCTCCCCACACTACTGAAAAGTCAGTGTTAGAAATTAAGATTTGCATTTTCCTATTCTGCTCACTCACCCCCTTCTTACTCCATAACCTGAAAGATGCCCCACCTCCTCCCACCTATTTTATATGACAGTTGAAGAGAGGAATCTGCTAGAGAACACAGTTCTGGAGTTGCATGGATCAGGCAACTATCTCCCTACTATAGGGGTGGGAGACCTCAAGGTCATACATACACAGAGGGTAACAGCAGTGGAGTGTTGCGGCCCATTAAAATGCATTCACATCTATTGGCCTTCCCTGGAAATCCAAACAAGTAAAATGAGTGGTAGCAATTCACAAAACTTCCAGTCCCTTGAGGATGTTACAGGCAGCCTCCTCTCTTCATGAAACCCTAGTGTTCAATTTGTTTCCAGATTTCTTGCCCAGACAAAAACATTGAAAAAACAGAAAACTAGACTCTAAAAATAACTGTTTCCCAGTCTCTTAAACCCACTAAGCAATTTCCCAACTGTAGCCTCTTCTTCTTTATGCAGCGTAGCATGACTAAAGCAAAAGCATTCTGGTGTTCACAGATAAAACAAACAAACCTCTTCTTATTTTATTCCTAAGTAAGACTTAGTTTCAATGTAACAACAGTTGCAATGTACAGTTTCCCCCATATACCTAAGTACACAGCTCTTAAAATCAGAAACGACCACAAATCGGTACAAGTACTAGTTGCCTAAATGCTTTATATGATTTTTTTTCCCTCAATAGAACAATACCAAAAAGTCAGATTACTCTTATTCTGGATACTGTACAGCAAAACCACTGTATCAGTTTTTCTTGTCACTATTTTCAAAGTATAATTGCAAGCCATACCATCAATCATTAGATAAAAGCCCTCACACACACAGGCTTTCAGTAACTATTTTTTCTTCCTTGGTTTCACTTCGTTAAGTCTCTTTCAAGAAGTCTTGTGGGAAGAGAAGATTGACAGAAATCTCAAACTCATTACCAATCAGCTCAAGCAGTTATTACAGGGTGCTGATCTGCCCGTTATCTATTAATTTTTCCATTTCCAGCAACCAGCTGCATGATGCCTTCAGGAAAGAGCTCCAGACTGCACCAGTCACTCTGTTTGCATACAGCACTGGAGAAGCCAAGATTTACCTTTTCTGAACCCATCACTCCTCTGCACTGTTCTGTTACAGAAATAATCTGGAGTAAAAGCTCTCTCTGAAAAAAAAAAAGCATCCAAAAAACAACACCTCCCCTCCAAAAAATCAAAATCCTAAAGCTGCATAAGCTTCTTTAACTTACACAGTAAATTCAATGGTAAATAAAGGATCATCTTTCTGAAATTGTTCATTCAATAAAACACAGAATCAGTCTTAAAAGTAAGTGCAAAACATGAGTCTTTTGCCATTCCAGGACAAATGCATAGCTCCATGTCTTATTGCCTCGTGAACTTCTCCTGTGTTGCCTGAACTCTGAATATTCTTTTGTGCTTTCTGAGATGCTGAAGAATTAACATACTGGGAGTGGCTTATAAATAGGCACCTGTGGCACACTGTGCAACTGGGATACACAGGTTTCAGCCTGTGTTAAACAGAGAGCTCGAACCTCTGTGTCCAGGCACATACTCCAGCTTGCAAGATGTAGTCAGAAAGCTGCAGTGATGTTATTTGAGAACTCTACATGTGGGATATTAACAGTAGTCAGGAGCAGCAGAAGCAGCATTGGGAAAACAAGTATCCTATAAAGGGTGGGGGGGACACACGACATTATGCAGAAGAAAACATGTAGCCAAAGGCAAGGTCATGGTTGCCTTACATTTTAGAGAAACAAGTGCTCATTTGCATTAGTTCCCTCCATATAAAATAGCTTCCCTATAATATAGTTCTCTATAATATAGCTTCCTATATTATTTCTGTAGCCATAAAGCTCCTTAGCTTCTATTTTCAAGGACTCTCAGTACACCTTTGGTGAGGGAGAGACACAAAAGGTAGCCTGAAGTCAGCTGACTGAGGTACTGCCAGCTGACAAGCCACCACGACACAGCACCCCAAGACCACAAGTACCTAAACCACTGTGCATGAAGATATGGTGGCCCTACAGAGCCTGTGCCACCGTCTGGTGAGGTGGGCATCCCCAGCGATCAAGGGTAACCAAGATGAAACCCTTCATGTACTTGGAGTCATTTATTGCTGATTCCCAACTTAGTAACCTTCATCTCCCTTCTCTCATTCTGCTTTTGCCATTGTATCCACAGTGAATGCTGGCCCCCTTCTAAAGATGCTAAAAATCGAAACCTTTATTCCTGAAGCTGTTTGGAGAGAATATCATAGCAACTGCAATTCTGCATGTCCTTCCACTAACTGGCTTTCCAACATACTAATTCGCTTCACGCTACTAGGTAGGAAACATCTGTTTCTCTTTGCTCAACCAAGTTTTCCTTATAAAGTGGTCCTGAATGTGCAATTCTAGGTCAGTTTGGACTTACATTAGCAGATGAGATATTTTTAATGTATTATGTAAGTTGGAAGTGAATTATATTGGAAGAACTTCAGGAGGTCCACCTAGGAATTATTCTTAACACATATGGAAGCAATTTATTTCAAAAATAAGAGAATCTGAGTACGTATGTACAGTCTGAGTTTTTTCAAAAGGCCTTTTTCTGCCATATTCCCAAGTAGGCAATAACCTAAGAACTACTTGGTGATCAGATGCACACTGTGCTTGAGAGCACAACTACTCATATTTTGATACTGGAGATTAATTTCCTTTTCTCCCCAGTGGTGAGTTTGCCTAACACAGACAGAGGCATATGTCTGGAGAAAGGAAGCATTTTACTTTAAGCAATGTGATTCACACAGATACATGGACAGCAGGTGACAATTCATAGAACCATAGAATGATAGGGTTTGGAAGGGACCTTTAGAGATCATCTAGTCCAACCCCCCTGCAGAAGCAGGTTCACTTAGATCAGGTCACACAGGAACATGTCCAGGCAGGTCTTGAAGAACTCCAAGGAAGGAGACTCCACATCCTCCCTGGGCAGCCTGTGCCAGGGCTCCCTCACCCTCACAGTAAAACGGGTTTTTCTTATGTTTAAATGGAACTTTTTGTGTTCCAGCTTCATCTCATTACCCTTTGTCCTGTTGCTAGCTACAACAGAAAAAAGGGATGCCCAACCTCCTGACAATCACCTCCTGCCAACCAGAGCCACACTTCTAGTTTTGTCCATTCAGTTTGCATCCAGGTATAACAGCAACTTTAACTTCATTCTGTGACCTCCCTAAAAGCACTGCCTGTGGCTCTTACACTGTGTACCCCTAGGAACTAGGCTTCAAGAATGAAAGACTCAGGGAGAGTCAGGAGCTTGTCCGCAGATGAAGGTTAACCTACCTTTAGTTTAAAATAGATAAACAGACAAAGACTACAGTTGCAGCTGCAGATGTATGTGTAGCTCTGGATATCCCATGTCCTGGCCAA
Organism: Urocolius indicus; assembly: GCA_013401255.1. NCBI lineage: Eukaryota > Metazoa > Chordata > Aves > Coliiformes > Coliidae > Urocolius > Urocolius indicus. The sequence goes on from WBNH01003872.1 coordinate 473,522, forward strand.
GATTTCTGCTAAGCAAGAATATAGAGACATACAATAGATTTCCACAAATTCTAACCCAGCAAAGCACAAATGATTTCTAATACAGGATCATTTAAAAGCTTTAATGTGCCTGTTGCATTCAATCTCTATTGACAGTCTTGATTTTTAATCTGTGGGATCCTGGCCTCCCTCTAGCGCATGACAAGCACTTTCTAGAAATGCTTCAGAACCCCATGCTAAAGTAGCTGTCGTAAGCAAGATAAGTGCAAGAGTAAAGACAGCCATACAGCAAAAGCTACTGAATATTGCTGGGAACATCTGATTTTTTCTCAACTTCTAATCCCTACTATGAAACAAGGTTTCATACTGAACAACTTAAAGTAATTTAAGTGTTTTGAGCAAGGATTAAATAGCAAATAGTATGCAATCATAAATCCCAAGGGAGTACCACAGCAAGTATGCACTCAGAAGCCAAATTAGGCAATTTTAAGCCAATCTTTGACTGTTTGGCTTTTCACTTTTGACTTAGCTCTTTCATATTTTATACAATTTAAACCACCTAACATATAGTGATAACCAAGGAGCAATTTCCCCTGTGTTAGTCAGATAAAATTAATGTTTCTACATGGTTAGCTAAAGCAAGTTGAAGTAATAAAAATGTCTGCAAGTTAACCTCCTGAATGAGCATGTCATGTGCATCTAATAACTAGTTAGCATGTACACTTCATGATAAAATCCAGCCCTTAATCTGTATCTTTTCTGCTGTAGATGTGACAAATCCTTTCCTGCTTTGGTGCTTAGGACCAAGCCATTTTCACAACACCAGCAAAACATTTGCTGCTTTCCCAGTAAGCACTAGTGTACAAGATCAGAACCTGAGCATAGAGAAAGGGAGAAAGAGAAAGCACCCCTACCACCAGCCATTTAAAACCTCAACCCATCCCTGAAGCAGCTGTAGAAATGCCAGCAATTCCCTCAGAAATGAGAAGCAGCTGGGTTCAGTTCCTGATTTGTCTTTACATAGCAAACAAAGGGAAGGAGGGTCTTAGGGTCTTCTATGGGGAAGTGAGGTTGGGGGTTGTGGGGAAACAAGTGATGCTGGAGGAAAGCATAGAATTAAAAATCTGTCAGTGGGACAGCTAGACAATCTGTCCAAAAGGCCCTGTGGTTACAGCCAGGAGAGTGAATCCTAGGGTTAAAAAAAGAAGTGTGTTATCACAGCAGAAGATACTGAATTAGGATGTGTGAGCTAGGTATGGTTTCTGTGGGAGACACTAGCAAGAGCTCAGTAACAGTCATGTCTGTGAAAAACCAGCCTGGAGGTGTATCTGTGTATTTTGTTTATTCCATCTGCTTCTTCCAGGGCACCCTGCAGATGGGGGAAATAAGAAAGATCAGAGGAATTTTTTCTACCTGCCCTTTATCTTCCTAGCATACGGTCATATATCTGCAGTTGCCATGTGTATGGCTAAGAATGGAGCTTAGAAGAAAGGGAACGGGTTGAGATGAAAAGAATTGTTTAGCAAAGTAGTGTGACTGTTCATCTTTTTCTGTCCCTTGATTACTTACAGGGAGTGAATCTGCCTGTATAACGATCTATGGCAAGTTAGTCACTGGAAATATCATTTGTACAAAGAACTTTCATATATGTGAATGTACAGTTCCCTAGGGTGGCTGACCAGGTAACTCTAAAACCATTGTGAGAACACAGCACTACAGTCCATTCATGATCATATGATACCACAGTCACACAGATGCAGATAACAGGGGAATTCACTTTTTAAAAAGTAAGAAGCATTTTTACTTTAAAATATGTTTATTTTGCATGATCCTTATTCTTTGCTTGCATAAGGATGCATTCAATATCTCTAATGTGGCTACACTTTCACAGAGAGATTTAATCTTATGGAATCATTTAACAAAGCAGATGATGTGAAGGTGCTCTCTTAAAGCAGAAGACAAGTCATTTCCTGTTTCACATAAAGTGAACGGGGAAAAATTATATCATGACCAAGAGACAGAAAGAATCCAATCTCACTTTGTGTGCATGATTCATAATTCATTCTTAGGGCAATGAATGAAGCAGCACGCTTCCCGATATGTAAGACTTTCCTCCATGTACCTGGTTTTGCATTATTTGTAGAGTCAAAACGATTAAAAAGTACTTCACCTTCAAGTTCCCTGCAGGAATTCAGATGCTCAAGTAACTCTGTCCTTTCTGCAATGCATTAGTTTCACAACAGGTAAGCAGGAAGCGAAGGCACTGAGTAGTCCAGGAAGAAATGCAACACTTTTCATTGCTGGATGAGATAAATGGACTTGGTTTAGAATAAAAATATTCTACCTCTTTGTCCAAAACTATTTACTAAAATGTTGTAGATGTGCACTTGTAAGAGTTACAGGAGACATCTCCGAAAAGCATTTCAAACAGCTCACAGTGAATATGTAGTGCTTAGTAGGAAGAGAAAGCTAAAGATCATATGAAGTGCTATGGGTAACTTTCTCATTTTTATCTCCATACAGTATTCCTCATTTCCACTAGGCAAGGAAAAACTATCCATCTGCTAAAATATCCTATATGTCTACATCATAACTGAGACTCTTAAACTTATAGTCAGCTCTACAGCACATTTTACAAAGAGACAAGGAACTACATGCAAATCTGACCCAGTGTCTTCATTTAAAATGACACTGTCAAACCCAAGTCTTTCGGTCCTTTAGAGAAGATGATGAACTTAGGAGATCTATTTTCCATTCTTGGGCTTGATACAGCTGTTAGTGCTGTTGCTAAACACCAGCATTCACCTTTGAAGATAAGCTGCCCACATGTCTGTCTGGGGTTAGCCAGATGGTCGTAGCACACTGCTGGCACACAACTGCAGTGTTAGTATAGCCTGAGTGGAACTAATGAGCGGAAGCGTGGGTGGGATGCTCAATGGCTTAAACATTTGTTTCTTTTTTCTTCTTTTAGATGATACTGGTGGTCTATACAGGCTACCAACCTTTAACTTCAGCTAAGGTTGGAAGTATAGGATTCACACTTTTTTTCTTCTTGATGTGTAGATACTAATGAGAGCTTGGCTGACTGTACATCATCATCAGATGTGGCATACGCATAACTACCTAAACCACATCTAAAAGCATATTTTGTACTTCACACAAAAGTAAAAGCTGGCTACAACTTCTCATACAGTTACTAATAACATGTTTCTAAAGTTACTTTAGAGGGTAGAAACTTTCCAAGACAGTATTGTAAAATGCCATTTAACAAAGCTATACTGAATACTTATTATATATATAATATTTATATATATTTGTTATTATTATATATATATAAAAATAGTGCCGCATTTAAAACTTAAAAGCTGTATCTTACTGGTTAGCTTTGCAATACAGTGAGACAAGAACCTTGCACTGCTCAGAACGTTACAGATTCGTATCTGATTTTTGCTGCAATTGGTACTTCACTGATATTTTTTCTAAACTGTGTCATTGTGCTTAATGATGCTATCAACAGCCTGAGAGACAGCAACAGAGTTGGGAACACAAGAGCTCTCACAACAGGGCAAGAGCACAGAACCCCAGCAGTTAAATAAGTGAACAAGAGCCTGAACAATCTGGTTGTTTTCTGTCAGAAGCAGACTAAAAGTGACTCTTCCAAAGAAAACAAAACCAAACCTTTCTGTTCCTCCAGTAGTCTGCCTTGTCTATATAAAATCTGTTCATGTTATACAAAGCTTCACGAAGAGAGAGCCTTCTTTACTCCCAATAGAGATCCATTAATTCCATGAAAAAAAAAAAAAAGTTGCTTCCTCCTGTTTGTTTTATAGACTTGTATAAATTACCCCTAAACGCTTTACAACTTCATTCATCTTTTCACCTTAGCACTTCGAAATGGCATCCCATGAACTATCATTTTAAATACAGAAATACTTAGGAAATACTTTGCAATCATTCGTATTTTATTTATTAAATAAAAAAGCTCAACTGTAACTACAATCATATGCCCTTCACTTTGCTAGGTATTTTATACTTTTTCACTATTTCTGTTTCAAACTTTGTCAATACTAAGAAAAATTATGGAGAATTAGACTGATTTCTTAGGGAAACAAACCATGTATAGTCACAGCAGATTTACCTTAGCTTATAACCTGAACCACAAGGGTTATGCTCCTCATTGTTACTCATAACCTTCAGCTTATGATTTCCAGAGTTAAATTCTTGAGTTAGACACCATAGTTCCTTCAGAAAATAACATAATGCAATATAAAGGTGGATCTGCTTCCGCAGGGACATTGGACTTGATGATCTCTAGAGGTCCCTTCCAACCCTACCATTCTATGATTCTATGATAAAGGGGGAGTTAGGAGCACCCAAATGGGACTTGCAACTGCCAGCATACTGTCTGAAGGGATGCTGAAGACAACACTCTGGGACGACTGGAGAGAAGTATGGTTACAATTCAGCCCTCTCTGAGACACAGGTTCTTCCTTGCAGCTTGAGTTCATCTCCTCTCTCTGAAGCAGAAAGTCACAGCCTAGAAATCCTTCTTTAAATGCTGGCACCTGAGCAACACTTCTCATTTCAAGTTTGGCAGGAGAAAAGTAGTGGGACGTGCCTCTTCTTTTCTCCCCTAAAGGACACAGATGCAGTCTTAACAGCTTAAGCTGATTTCTGAAAAGTAATCTTTCACTTTGATTCCACTCTTTCAGCAGGCATGCCCACCTTCTGCATACAAAACCTGACTTACCAGAGCTACCCTGTCTCCAAGAACTCCTTTTGCCTTGTCACTACCCAAGCACATGGAACAGAGATTGAGCCCACTTGCCTCAGCTACTTTTGAATTCCTGTGACCTCAAAAGGGAACTCAGTAAGTTTGTGTGGTCACTTTTGACTACCGTAGTAATGGCAGCATTCATTATCCTTACTGTTCATTAGTAAACTGCCAGTAATTTAAGCCTTTTTTTTTTCTGTTGCCAAGGTCTTTTGTTCAACATGAAGAATATGGCAAAAGCCTATCTTACATTTACATATGCAGCAACTCTATTTTACTGTTTGTTTTTCCCTCTACTGCCAAAATACCTTCCAAACTGTTCCTATTGTTGATAGGAGGAGGAAAGTAACTATAAAGCCTCAAAACCCAGTATTTTTCTAAAGTTTTCAGTCACGGGTGCATAGCACTAAAATGCTTGGACTATAACAAAGCAATCACAAGTACAAAGACCAGCAGCTTTGAAAAAAAAGCAAAGCTGTCCATATGAAACATTTTTATCTTGCTTTGGATAACAAAAACCAACCACAAGTCATTGTGGCAAAGCGCTCATTTTTCAAATTCTTGGTAGGATGCCAATATGGGAGAGCAGAGAAATCAGAGTGTCACTGTAAAGCAGGAAGCCATCTGCCCCTACCTCTACTGGTACAAGGAAGGTTTCCCGATGACCATGGAGGACATCAGGTCCACTCACACAGGCAATGGTCTCAGAAAATATGGACACTGTGGTTAGTAAAGCAGCACAGGCTAAAAACCTGAGATACAGTAGGAGGTTTTTACATAAATTCTTATGATTCCTGTTGAAGTTTATAATTTTTAGAACAAAACTTCAGCAAATTTATCCTTCTGGGATTGTATTGATGTCAGAGGTGTTACAGTATGAATTCTTTCAGTCCTGAGAAGTTAAGTAGCACTGGGCCTCACTTATTCTAGGTACTAACAGCATTTATTAGTTGTTCCTTGGCATGCAGCTAAGTTAGAATCTTACTCATAAAATATATGTAACTAACTCTCAGGCTTATCTGCAGCCTGGTAAAACGAGCAAAATTGATAAGCTCATGAAAACCTGCAGTCATTATGTGGTGTTTCCAAGCCGCATTATTTATTATAATCAGCAGCTGTGAAAGCAAAATCTCTCTGCCTAAATGCAGAAGGCATCTTTCTTGGCAATTATTCATCAGACCAGACTCTGAAGTCAGCAGAGGCTCGAATGAGAATGACGACCAGCACAGCAGCCAGCTTGTGTCCCTGTCGTCTGGGGAAGGGCAGGCACAGCCCTGACTTTTAAACAAGGACACACAAACAGAGCCAAGATACTGAAAGCCATCATTATAAAGCCTGAGACAAAATGAAACAACAAACAGTTGGGTAACCTTTTTGAAGTGGATGTGCTCCTCTTTCACTGTCTTCTGAATCTCCTTAAATTTTGATTGGCTTTAGGTTTGAAAGCAATTGGCAGACCGTCAAAACTTAAAATTGATGAAGTACAATTGGTCTGTTCATGGGACGCTTGGAAAAGAAAATAATGATCTTTCAGACAAAAATGTTCCGAGGAAGCTAAGCTACCATGTCAACAGATAAGAAAGCAAACAGTGGTACAGAAATGGCTTGGGCAAATGGTATTTAAAAGAAGGTTTTATTCTGAAGTTGTGGCAAATTCAGAGGGCTCTGTACTCGGTGATCTTCAGGATATTCTTTTACGCTTCCAGGACACGCTGGCAGTACAGCAAGGTCCAGGGGTCAAACCTAATTTGTATTAACCACATTAGTCCAGAGGAGAGTCCTGAAAAACTGCAGCTCATAGCATGAAGGAACAACATGCCCTGTATTGATCCAAAACTTAAAAAATGTCATCCCCACACAGTGCAGTCTAAAAAGATACCCTCAAACAAAAAAAAACTACCAAACACTGCTGAGGTAGCTTTAACTGGGGAACAGATTCAAGAAGGCATTCAAAATACATGCAAGCGAGCCTCTGCTTGGCAAGACAAGGGGCATGGTTGTATCACTTCATGTCTATCACTTACTCTCCTCCCCATACAAAAAGCAGTGAACCTAACAGCTGTTGGGTCCCTGGCTCAGTAAAGTACCTAAGATCCTAATTCCCCATCGGGGTCCTGAGGGCAGCCTGTGAGATGTTCAGAGACTGATGAGGCTCGTGACTCCTGCAGTTACGGGGCGTGGATTTGTGTATCAAATTTGATTTGCTTTTGCATCCGTACATCTGAGTGACATGTCATTGTTGACTCAAGATCAGAGAAAAGTGTGAGAAACAGAAAAACTAAAGGTTTGTGACAAAGTCACTCTAAGTGTGACTACCTAAGGATTTTAAAAACTCCTGTCTTCAGCAATGAAACCAGCAAGATTGGCGATACGTGAGACCAGTCTGAAATAGGGTAGATTTAGATTGGATATAAGGAGGAAATTCTCTCTGATGAAGGTGGTGAGACACTGGAACAGGTTGCCCAGTGAAGCTGTTGATGTCCCATTATTGGAAGCGTTCAAGGTCAGCCTGGACAGGACTTTGAGCAACCTAATCTAGTGAAAGACGTCCCTACCCACAGCAGAAGGATTGGGCTAGAGGGTCTTTGCAGGCACCTTCCAACCCAAACCATTCTGGGATTCTGCAATTCTTCTCATGTTGGAGAATCAGCATTATAGTACCTTACAGAGAACAGTTTGGGATATATGCTTCCATCTCACTGGCAAATCTAGGCCTCTTTATTGGCATCTGTCAGATGAATACTTTCCAGAGTAAAAACGGCAATAATAGTTTCCTTTACCTTCCCTACTAAGATGTGCTGTTACAATTAGAGGACTTATTTGTAAGCATACCTTAGAAGAATAAATGTTTTTTTTTGGTCAGCCAAGCCACAGCTCACAGGGGCACTAGCCAGCATGCTGAGGGAAAGACTGGCCTTTTTTTAAATAGCAAAGTAGGAGCAGAGATGGGATTAAGTCAAGGATCTATTCTTATGGGTTTACCAGTTGTCTGCTGGAGTCATTTGAACAGGTTGGGGCAGTAAATGAGGGGCAGCAGGCAGTGTGTGTACATGTGTGTGGAGCGGATGGAAAATCTGTAACTAATAGGCATCTTTTCATCTTTCTCACTCTATTTTCTTTCCAATGGCACCCAGATAGGGGACAAATCTTCCCATAAACAGTAATCCTTTAGAAAGTTCTCAAGTACGGCTATTACTTAACTTTCTGATTAGTAGCAGTCACCACCTGCTAGTTCTGCTCCTCATTGTCCAGCATAATGAAAGTGTTCTTTTCCCTGGCTGTGAAAAGGTAATGGGAGGGGAGTCCTCCTTCTCTGTTTTGGCAAAAAGAGCAACAGTCCCTCCTTTTCTCCTGTAACTAATCCCAGCTCACATTCACCCAAGAAAATAAAATTCTATTTCTGCTGACAAATAGTTGATTAAGGCAGATTATCAATACTAAAAAAACCCAACAAATCAAAACCCACAAAAGCAATCATTCAGATGTCTTTGAACTAAATCAAGGGTTCCTGCAGCAGAGCTTTTTCATTGCCTGACCATGGCTCTGAGATCCCAGAAAGCACCAAAGGCAATATATTCGATATTTTTGACACCTCTAACATGAAAAGACCCTACAAAGACTTCTGTTTTCTTCAAACCTGACTAGTTGAAGCTGCCAAGAGAGCTGCACACGTTGCCTTGAAAGACAGCTGTTAAAACAGTCTCCTTTGATCCAAGTTCTGCCATGTTTATAGCTAGAGCAAGATAAAGTATTATAGGATTTTCTTAGCACTGACTAAAAATCATAAAAAGAACGAAACTTGCTAAACCTGAAAAGTGCATTTGTCATGAGCGGGCATAACTTTTGAAATGTCTGTTAAAAGGAGACAACCCATGAATAGACTATGAGGATTTTCAGACTTTCCATTTCCCTAAAGTCCTCCTTTGTTTTACACTGGGAGTGGTGGTGTCTCTTCCTAGGGAAGCACAGGCAGGCAGTAGATTAGTCCTTATTTAAATGGTAAGTTCCAGCCTATTTGAATTGTATTAAGCATTCTCCTTACTTCTGTGGGATTTGTCATAAATCTCGAGTAAATATACTTAGTGCAATCTCAAAGACTGAAGTTTTGATTTCTCAGAGGGCTCAAATCTCTAAGCTTTAAAACTTCTCTTGTTTAAGAGAGATAAAGCAAAAGAATCTACTTGTCAAAACAAACACAAGGGAAAAAAACCCTCAGTACAACCCTAGACATTATCTCAATGGGAAGTGGCACTCATTTGGGGCTTTTCGGTAGCATTCTTTGCCCAGGAGCGAAATCTATTATAGGAATTAGTACTGCCTCTTAAAATGGTAGCATCGCTAAGAAGCAAATGAATCCTACTCTCTTTCCCTCTGTTTTCCTAGCCATTCTCCTTCTTCTAAACAGTATTCAAAGGTTTCTTCAAAGGTCTTCATCCTATCTTTGTTGCCATGGTCTCTCACAGAGTTGAAACAACATTTTCAAAACTAATGCCTGCTCTAAATGCATTGTTGTTGGGATGCTGAGTCAGTTCTCTGCTGACTAGGGTAAAAGAAAAAAGAATCATTGAAAATCAGTTTTAACATTCAACTAACCTGAATGGGGAAAAGCAAGGCAGCTATCTATACGCTGCTAGGCAGAGGCAAAACTTTTCAGGGGCGAGATGCCTTGTATTTTGGAAAGAAAACCAAATTGTCTTGAGGTTTTTGTGTCTGCTATGCTGGGTTTACGCTTTCTTTTTATTCATACCAGACCTGAGAAAGACAATCACTTCTCAGAAGGGAAAGGAAAAAAAACCCATATAAGAACCCTGTTGATTAACACACACCTCCCCCCGACTAAATCCTTGCTGTGGGGGTGACAGAGCACGCTTGGTATGCATTAGCAGTGACAGGCAGGGCTAGCTTTGGCACGGTTGAAATGAGGAGTGGGAAATGATGAAGCAACACCACTACTGCTAAGGGAACTAACAAGATATTTTGCTTGCATTCAGCTTTTCTGTTTGCCTCTCTTCTTTAACTACTTGCACGTTCTTTGAGTCACATCTCTAGCACACGTATTTGTATAGGACACAGCTTACTAACCCAATTTGAACTTTTAATGTTTACTGTACAAATAAGGGTACGTATTTGCTATGTAAATTCAAGCGCCGCACACTTCGTACAGGCACTTCAAGAAAAGACAAGATCTTTATCACAGACTCTGATATATCAACTTTACATTGTTTTTAGCTCCCTGGCTTCAACATTTTATAGATCCTTTGAACATGTGTCCTCAGCCAGACCCCGCCTAGTCTGGCACGGCTTGCGAAATTCTGTATATTTGTTCATTATTCCCAGGAGATGAATTTGCATGAAAATTCTGTTGGTCTAAGTATATGCCTCAGCTAGAGAAACTCTGTCTGCAGCAAATTTCACCTTTCTGAAACAGATGATGACTTTGCCAGAGACTTTCTGGACAACTGAAGGTTTTACAGCCTGCATTTGTAATATGGGTCATAAAGTGAACTGAAGGGGAAAAAAAGAACAAGCCCACAACTTAGATGATTACAGTGATTTTGCAAACAGCCTTTCATTTTCAGAAAAAAAAAAAAAAAAATCACAATTTAATGGGGGAAGATGCCTACAGCAGCTTATTAAGGGTAAAATGCAGCCTCTCCTGCCACTCACATCTCCCTGTGTCAGGGAATTGAGGTTGTGAACATGGAAAAGCTCAACAAGGATTTGAAAACACGGTGGAAGAGCATGTTGGGGATCTTAATCTCTGAGATAGATGGGGGACTGAATATTAGAAGTGTGTTAGGGTGACAGAACGCAGAAAGAAAAATAAAACAGGGCAAGAGTTGTTCCTGTAACTTAAAAAACACATGAGTGTGAAAATGCATTCATTAAATGGGAAGGATAAGCAGTTTCCTAGTTTTTCATCCTATAATATGAAGATGGATACACTGGCGGAGGGAGCTTGTGATCATACAGTTTGGTATTTCCAGAGCTGTCTATATTATAGAAGGTTTAAAGGCATTCCTAAAGAGACTGTTACACAGACTGTACATTGTGGCTATACTGCTTTTTTTCCCCCCCTTTTCTCTGAAACCACCTTTTTTCCACTCCCTTGGTTTTAATTCACATAACTCTCCTCTTCTTGTCTCTAAATCCCTTCCCTCTTGGTCTTCGTAATTTCCTCTTTTTCTTTCCTTACTATTTGTTTTCTCTTGCTCATAGTTTGCTAATTTTCATTAAACTTTACTTTCTCATGTTCTCCTAAATTCCACACTCCTAAAACTCTCTTGTTCCCCTTTTCCAGTCTGCTCTTGGATTTATGATCTTTTTAAACACTGTTTATACACTGTTGCCGAGCTTCCATGGCTGTTTTAAAGTTTCATCTATTTTCATTCACTGATCAGATGTATCAACCCATCAATCTAATAGCCTCATCTACCATCCATCTTTCTTCCTAACCAATCTACGTCAACACCTGAAATCCATTTCTTCAATTAAGTTCTATTTTGGATACTGGTGCTACACATCTGCATTGGCTGACTTTTCCACTGCTTGGATCCTCTAAGTACCCATCCAACAAGCACTTCTTCTAAGGAGCACCCTGAGCTCATCACTATGTTTTTCATCATCCCGATCTTCTTCCTAATGGGCTGCTCCTCTTTTGCCTGCTTGACCCGCACCTCCCTTCCTCTCAGTATCCATCACAGTGGCATTGGAAATCCTAATGATAAGAATGAAATAGAGAACACACTTTGCTTGCCAGCCTGGGCTTTCCCTGTTGTGTTCATTCATTGTAGGCTTGCAGACTTTTTGTGAGAACTGCATTTTCCCTAGGGAGCCACCAGCAGGATTGACACAGCTGAGGGCACAGGAGAGCAGTGCCTCTCGCACTGCCAGCCACATATGCTGCAACCAAAGGCTTTCACTCTTGACCGGTTGCACCAGAAGATGGAAGAGTTCTCATCCTCATCCTTACAACACAGCTGCCTCTGTCCTCTTCTCAGGCAGATTCACCAACTGCCATGGCACTACTTCTGGTGGAAAGCAGAGCAGGATTTGGCCCAAAATCAAAGACCTCACCAAAGTGAGTGACACATGAGTGTCTGTCTGCTGGAGAAGGGCTAAGACCTAGAATAGCAAGGGTATTTCAGGTCAGGCCTGAGGCGAATTAGCAGACAAGTTGTGAAGCTTACACAACATGTGGTCACATTATGTGTGGCTCCAGTCAGCACTAATAGCCTGTCATTGAGCTCCATGTTTAAACAATTTGAGCAAACACAGCAAACACAGAAGATGGGAGGAGGGAAAAAGGCCTTCGAGGAATTAGAATGATCAGGCTACTTAGTACACTCAGCAAGCAAACATTGCAGAGGTGAGCAAAGCAGAGTACCTACGAGGTAGAGACGTAACCCCGTTCCTACAGTGCAAAAGTGACAAATACAAAATAAAAAACACATTGTCAAATTTTAAAATTCACTCAGAGAGCAGTTTTAGAGCTACATAGGAAACCAACTGTTGCTTTAGGCTGTCTGATTGTGTCAATTATTTGAGGGGAAAAAAACCCACTAATTTGGTTTGGGTTTAGCAACAAGGAAACCAAAAGGGGGGAACAGGGTAAAAAAAAAAAAAAAAAAAGAATAATGAGTTTTAGTAACAACAGAGTAGAATTCAGCCACATCCATATAAACAACACTGATACTGGTGTTGGGAAGTAAAAGCATATTAAAACAAAAGAACTCAGAAACCACACTGCATTGTTTAGTATGAAAATAATGGCCTTTCGAGCCAGTACTGTTGGAGAACGTATTTAATACAGCACAGAACTGGCTATGAAACCATCCACTCTACCATGGGAATGCTTAGCTCAGTATCTGGTAGGCTGCCAGCCATTTAAAATGTTTTTGTGTTGGTTTAATGATTGTTCCCATGAGCACGGATGGTAAGGGTTGACATTAATTAAAATACTAAGTCATCAGAGCTTGCATTGTGGGGAGAAAGAATGGACAGGATCCAATTGTCTCCAAGGTTTCTTTGGACTTCCACATTTTTTCTCTTGGAAGCATCATACATGCCAAGTGTTGTCTTTGCTGAGGTATAACAATGTAAACAGACTGTCTCCACAAATATAATCTTTTTAGGTTTTCCACACGCTTTCATTTAACTGATTAGAGGACACTCATTAAAATCAGCTAATCATTTAATGTGGCTGTGTTCTGAATGCTAAACAAAATGCCTAAATGAAAGAGGATTTTAAAACACTGTCTGCCTCTCGATTTATTTCTACTGTACACTCAATGGCACACAATATAGTAGGAATTCTGGGCCTTATCCTCATTAACCTCAAAACTCATTATCTCATATAAAAAGAGGACCTCTCCATACAGTGTGTTGGGAAGGTATGAAAAAGTATATTAATGTGTTTGGGCACAGGCTCCTGAAACATTGATGAAGGATTTTGCTTAGAATTGTGAAATAAGTACAAGATAGCACAAAATCCTGAGTAAGATCTACTGCTAAAATCCTCTTTGAATAATTCAGATAGAATAGTCATCCTTACACATCTCCCTCGTTTTATTACATAACTACCGAAGATTCCAGATGGCAAGATCTTAACACTGCAGAGTGTGAGGACGTAAGGAGGAAAGTTTACACTACATATAACGTGATCAATAGCCTAAGAATGAAGACCTCTGCCTTGAATAATGTGGAGCAATTTGAAACAGCAAGCTGAGCCTACATAAACCCAATGGGAAATTTTCGCAGTATGCAATATACAACCTAAAGCAGACTGTCCCAATGTCAAAGGTATAGCAACCCTTTCTGTTTCAAAACACATTTGAACCTTTGGATCTGAAGCTGAGCAATACCGTGACTTTGGATCACCTCCTCATGTCATGGGAAAACCAAAATCTAAACAGTGTCAGAAGCCACTTACCATGCCAGCTCATTCTCCAGCACGTGGCACAGGGCTCACATCACTTCCCTCTGAGGTCATGGGGCTGAGTAATAGAAGCCCTTATCTCAAATAAACTGTGATGCAATCACCAAGGTGTTCTGCAAGTACAGCAAAGCGCTCAGCAAACGCTCCTGTATCTTGTTTATGGACATAGACCCAGGCTTTCTCCCTGCCTTCCTGATGTCAAGTAGCAGTTGAGATTACTCAAGACAGAAAATTTCCGTGATGGCAAATCATGGAAGATGAGAATGCTCTTTGACTTTTTGTTGTTAGTGTTCTCTGAATAATCTTTCCATATACATAAGCTAATAACAGGTCTTTGAGTCCTTCAGCAAATTGCCTATGCAATGTGGAAGAGCAAGAGGAGGTCCTTGTCTACATTCCTGACAGCAGAAGGCCTGATGTCCTCCTGGTGCTCATCTTCAGTGGAGGAATCTATGAACATAAGGTTAAAAGGCTTGAGGTAGTTTTGTTTGGTTTTTAGGGTGCAGGGTGTGGGTTGCTTGGTTGGTTGTTTTTAAAGTGCAGACAGACCCACTGCTCCCCTCACTGAGGGGGGCAGAAAGTTGGAGTGGCCAAGCACGGCCTCTCAGCACAGCCTGGGCACAGCGGTCATGAAGCAGGACATGCTGCATTTCCATGCTCCATCTGAGCACCCTAGGAAGCTGGGTACTGTGTCAGGGGCCCTTGCCCAGAGGGAGCCGGGAAAGTAGGCAGTAACCTCAGAGCCTTCCGTCCTCTTCCCCTCAGCCTGCCATGCCAGAGAAGAAAAGCAAGTCTGGCTGCAAGGGTGGCAGCGGTGAGGGTCTGGTGGCAGGAGCCCTGCGGTAGCCACGGCTGCGGGCCGTGCTTTGTGGTGGCCGGTCAGCCGGTTGTCCGGCCAGTCGGAAGCGGCGGGGTAATCCACGGAGCCCGGCCGCAGTGAGTGGGTGGTCCGGGCAGCCTGGGCGGATGGAGGCCCGCACTCCTCTGCGCTGCCCCTGCGCCGGCCCGGGCCCGCGCCTGCTCCCGCAGCTGGGCCGAAGGCGGCCCGCAGACCGCGCTCGGCACATTTCTTCATTTCTCACTTGAGTGCCCTTCTTTAGTTCCCTTTCAGCTGCCCACTTTATATCGGCTTCATTACACCACCGCTCCATTTGTAATGTAAATCGGGAAACTCAGGGAAGTTTTTCTTTTGGCCTTGTCTACGGAAGAATACCGAGAGGTATTCAAAACGTATTAACACAAATCAATGGCACCAATAAAAGCAAAATCTCCTTAGCAACATAATCTTGATTGCAAAAGGAGAACTGAGAGCATTTAGCAGAACAGTGGCCCACATGGAATACGCATTTGTCTAGAAGAATGCAGCACAAAGCCTAAAAGAGAGATGCTGAAAAAATCCAAAATTAACTCACACTGAACAGTTACTCTTTTTTTCAAAAGTACACAATTGACTACATTAAATCTATCGTGAGCTTTTCTGCTCAGCAACATTGTATCATACCGCTTTGCAAGCCCAAATTACAACACCCGAATGCTTCCAGCGCTGGGCAGCGGCACCCCTCCCCACGCACGCTCTTTATGCATATGCACATGGAACACACACACACACACATACACACTCACATATATGTTATGTACAGTATACACACGCACATTACAAAGGCTGTTAAGAGTTCCATATGAGAATAACCAAACAGCTGTAAAATGTTTCATGCAAAAAAAAAGAAGCAGCCAGCTGATGAGAACCAAGACTCTCCTCGGAGCTCCAGAGAGCACAGGATTTGGTTCTGTCCACAAACTTCATGTTAAACAACATTTCATCTCTGACTGTCTTCAAAACACACGAATGGGAAAGATTCTCATCTGATTAAATAGTTTCTGCATTAATTAAATTAAAAGTGTATCTTATTTGCAAGCACTAATGTATGGGGACAAAAAAAAGTGTACGAACAGCTTCAACATTACTACTTGAACAGAACCGTAATACATGCAATAAATCCTGCTACCATTAGGGCTCGAAAAGCTCAAAAGAACTCCAAACACAGACTTAATGAAGACCCGGTCTGAAACACTTAAGGCAGGCAATGCTTCTATTCTTGGTAACTCTAGTCCTAGAGTCATGTAAGTTCCAAAAATATTTTTCTCTTCCCCGCGCCACCCCCCCCCCCCCCCATTTACACTAGAAGTATCAACTATAAATTAGGAGAGACCATTGTATCATTAAGGCAGAAGTTTCTGAGAGTTTCCATTATTTTTCTTCCTCTCTCTCCCACCCCCCACTCCCCCCAAATATATTGTGATAGATTAAAAACGATGACTTAGTAGATAGGATAACAATTATTTTATTAGTTTATAATACATACAACTTAAGAAATGCTTTAAAAAAATTATATTGGAGTCCATTCCAATTCTGGGTCAGGTCAGGAAAAAACAGTGTCGATGTATTAAATAATATTCTATAATTCAACAATAGATTAACATCAGTAATTTAGTAGAC
This sequence comes from Urocolius indicus, assembly GCA_013401255.1. Lineage (NCBI taxonomy): Eukaryota > Metazoa > Chordata > Aves > Coliiformes > Coliidae > Urocolius > Urocolius indicus. The sequence goes on from WBNH01003872.1 coordinate 489,710, forward strand.
ATGGTTAAATACTCTTAAATATGCATATATACAATTATGCAGCCTTTAAAAAAAAAAAAGTTGTTTTCTTCCTATCCCCTTCTCCCAAAGCCATGCACCCGCTGAACACAGTACTGGCCTCTAAGCTTTCAGTCTCTCACCCAGACTTAAAATATTTGAAGCGGAATGTTACAATAGTGGAAATCGCAGCTACCCTAGCGTTCTAAACTCTTTATGGAGAGGAGATGCCTGACAGGCAAAATTATCACCAGGTTTCTCTATAAATAGCAGCTTCTTTAATATTATTGCTTATGCATTTTCTGCCTGAAATAGAATTTTAACATAGTCCAAAATGCTGGCTTCTAAGTTTGCCTTCTTGAAAGATAACATCCTTTCAGTGACTTATTTACCATCACTGCCTTGTGCATTTAACAGGTTTTTCCTAATCACATACAATCCGATGCAATTCTCTGCAAATTCTTTTAAAATCAACATGAATTACACAGGACTAATTTAGCACACAACACCCAGGCACTGTTTTTGTAGTTTACTGTTTGTAATTTGTATTTGGAATTAGCTTTGCATTCTGATTGCCATACTCAGTCTTTTACTGAAATAAGAATCCAAGCTACATTTTTCAACCTGGGAACTACTTTGGATTGCTAGTTATCTTGTTGAACCAAGCTGCTCACTGACAATATTAACAAATAGGTACACTGTATATCCTAACAAGTTAGAAAGCTTGTTGCAAGCACAGAAGGATCAGAGATAAACATTTAAAGCAGATGAATGAGATACTCATATTGGTTCAATGAAATCAGCTTAAACATAGAGCCAAGCAAAAACGTCAGTTACACTGCATCAGGGTATCTGACTTCTTGAAACATTTCTAAATGTGATTTTAAAAAAAAATTGATACACAAACCTAAAACACTGCAACAACAACAACAAAAAACCCATATCTTCAGCTAACTACAAAGTGTAGTTTTTGACACAATGCAAAGTAACTTTTAATTTAAGTTACAAATGAGAAGGAGTAAATCTACTACATACATCTCAAAAAGTGAGCAGCTGTCAACAGTTCACTTCTCCATAAAAGATAAGACTAATTACAAAAGTCTCTCTTACTTACCTGAACTTAAATTATCATAACTAGATCCTACTCCTGGGCCTTAGATATACTGTCACATGACAGGAGCTGTCTGGACAAGTCAAGAATTTTCTTTGGAAACAATTAGCCGTGCATTACAGCCTCCAGCTTAGGAAAATCGTTCTGTAGTCACTGCACGGCTCTCATCGGCCGTTCCATTTTGGTCTGGATATTTTAAACTAAGAGACGCTGAGTTTAGAAGGAACCTTACCTCAAAATCTGCCTAACAGCAGAATTGTCAATCAATTAGGGCATAACCAAAAGGAATTAACACCACAATTGTTGGAAGAAAAAAAAATGTAATAGAAATTAAGACAACCTACATAAATACTGAAACAGATTGGTAGCTTTTCCTTAACTTCCATTATTCAATTCAAAACTATTTTCCAGCACACTGGGAGAATTTCAAACTTAATCCCCAAATTCAGCCTTTTGGGTGTTGCTTTTCTTAATTCCCACGTTTCATCTTTTGCCTCACTAAATCTTTCCTCACGGTCTCTTGTATTCCAAGGAGTCAAGCATTTATGAATCTTTACTCAAGAAAATAAATCTTAATGAAATATTAATGAGCTAAATGAAGCAGAATAATTTTTTTAAAGGCATCTTCCACGAAAACAATTAAATACAATTTATAAAACACCTATTACCCATGTGGTGCAGACACACGCACACACACACACAAGTGTTAACATACAAAGTTTCATGCAAGGATTCATGTTTTAATCTTTCAAAAATAGTCTCTGATTCAGTCCATGTTGACTAAAATAGTCTGCAAAAAGATGTTTAAAAAAAATTATGAACTGCAAAACACTGTTGTCAACAACACAACCCAAATGGATACTTGTAACGAAGAATAAATGCATGATGTTTTCAGCAGTGAAATTTTTTGCTTGAAAAGTTTCTCTTGAATTTTTTTCCACTTCCTTAAGAATTATATTGTTTTCTCATTACACCGTATCACCTGATTTACCCAGCCTACAGAGAGAACTTGAAACACGGGAATTAAGAGGGTAGCACCATTAGAAACAATCACTTCATCCAAACCTCTAAAAAACCCTTCATTTATTCTTACTCAACGTACTTGGACATTCAGCAGCCTAACTATAGAGGGTAAAGGGAGTTCTCATAGGTGTATATTGATAACATTCATAATGGTCATGCATATTACAATCAAAGGGTTTCTAGGGTGCCATTTGCAAAGTATGCCTTCATGCAGACAGGCATTCAGCTCATTAATTCCATTTTCATATTTCCTATTAGTCCCTGAGAAGTTAATATTTCTATCTACAATATGGCTATTAAAGGCATTGTAACGATCATAGACTTAGGTGTTGGTGAATGAAATGCAATGTGGCTTTAGGGAGAAGCAGCAAGGAAATGACAGCAAATTAGCAGAGATGAATACAGATCTTATTTCTAAAATGCTTTCTTTTTGTAAGCAAGGTTCCTGAAGAGGAACATAAATGATTTTAGACACAGATACAAAACTAGTCAGCGCCACTTACCCTTAATAAGTAGCTACTCTGAATCCAAGACATTTGGGGCTCCAAGACCTCTCTAATCGAGCATTTCCTTTACATAAAATCATTTGGATTTTGACCTAATGTAGGGTCATCACGGTCCTTCTTTTAATTACTCAACAGCAGTGCTGGGAGAACTTAAAAGAACCAGGGATTTTCTTTGCTGAACAAGTCTTTTGCCTCGTCAATTAAAGTGATCTCTTTAGATTGTTCTGAATTCAAATGGGGTTTTTTTTGGTGGACAATTTGCATTATTGCCAGCTGCTCAAAAACCATAAGCTTGGGCTCCCAAAACAAGGGGGCTGATTTAAAATTGAGACTTTGGGGTGAGGGGTGGAGGGAAGGGAATAAAGACTAGTTCTTTTTCTTTGCGTTCTGGCTTCTGAGCAGTTATAGATTGCATTTTAAACCCCTTCCCTACAATCCTCAGGGCTAAATAATAACTTTAAGGAAAAAAAAATACTTTTAAGTAAGCATTTATTTCAGAGATAAATACACTACACTTAAACACCATTGTGCTGAGATTTATAAAACAGTATCATTTAACAAAATGACTGAAAGATTACATTTCATATCTGAGTAACTTCTACTATTCAAAGAAATAGGAAATAGGCAAGATTTGTAGGAACTGCCGAGTTTCAAGAAACCAAACAAGTTAGTACAATGTAATACTTATTTTAGCAAAGAGTAGGCTAAGTCCTGAAAAATCTGACTATTGCTTCTGGACTGCTCAGACTCCTGTAACTTCATTTTTTCCCCAAATGGACCAAAAAAAAAAAAAAGGTAACCTATGTCTTCTCACTAGCACACAAAGTAGATTTAGTATTTCAGAAACAACATCAAAGGAAAATCCTGATTACTGCTGCAGGCATTAAATACTTGTTTAAAGTTCCTGTCATGTTCAATTTCTATCACTGTAATGAAATAAATTGAAAGGGATTGTATGAAACTGCTTTATTACATTCTTACTAAGTGAGTGTACTACCTCAATAGGAGAGTTACACTTTTGAGCAAAACTCATCTATATACACACAGTTTCCCAAGTCTCCTGGTTGTATTTCAAGTCGGAGACTTTGTTTAAATAAAATACCAGAAATGCTTTAAGAGGTAAATAATTTACTTACCCAGAGCTCTACTTTGGACCCCTACAGAAGTAGTCTCAGAGAGAAAGTCATAGTTAAAATACCGGAATTCCTGCTAACCAAGTGGATGCACCTAGAAGTAGACAAGTTCTTAACCACTACTACCACATAAGTGGTAGCTTTGCTAACGAAATACTCTTTTTTAAACATGTAAGACATGTTCTATTCACTGTTCCTGGTTTCAGCACACGTCATGCTCAAATTAGCTTTACTATAGGTAGGTTTGTGTGCTGTGAGCAAGGACACAGTACACAGTATGGAAAGTCTGGGTAGTAAACTAGGGTGAATAGCTCACACTGAAGGCAGTGCTGCTATGAACACATCGCAAGCCACATCCAACCTATCCCTCCACACCAAGGAACCACCAGTGGAAAACTGCATCCATGACACAAACCTATCTCTACAATCACTGAGAATTTTGATGATAAAATCTAGGCATTCTGTGATTCAGTACTCATTTTACTGAAAAGTAACACCTGAAGAAATGAACATGTATTACTGGTCACCAGTATTCATTATCAGTTATAATTTCTGTTCAGTTCCAACCTCTCCCCTGCACCTCTAAACTCCACAGCCTCAGCTGCCATCAATGTTAGGCTTCCAGCCTCCCTCATGGGCTGGAACCGTTCCAAGATTATAACCAATACTTCTTAGTGAGAGGTGGAGTGCTGCAGACCCAGATTTGTACTAAAGCAGCAGCAGAAATTGATTTTTTAAAAACATTATAACCAGTTACTTCAAAGAGAAAGCATTGTTGGACCCAGAAGGCTGAGGCAGTACAAAACTGGTATTTGTTAACCAAAAATCTTATTCTGTCAACTCAAAAAAAAATAAAACCACTTGTAGGCTTGTATGAAAAGCATAGCTGAGCTGTTTTCAAAGTAAACAGTAGGAATCCACAGACAAAAGCTGAGCGAAGGATGAGTTCTGGGAACAGATACAGAAGGCTGAGACTTAAGAAAATGTAAAACTTTTTAGACCATTCCCACTATCAACAATTTAGGAATATAATACTAGAGAATATTTTACAGAGAATAAATATTTTTAAGACATAGAAAAATAGTTCACAGTATCAAGGTATATGTAATATATTACCTTGAAATAAAACTTGTATTTAAAAGATTAAAAAGAGATTATTGTCATAGTGGTATCAACTTTTCATTCATACAAATATTAAGCTGAGTATATCTGTTGTTTTTTATATATTCACATTATTGCTTGCTACCACAACTGTACAAGGAACATATTCTTAACTTACATTAATGTTCATGTACAGTAATTTTAGACATGTAAAGCAAATTTTAAAATGTGATTGGGTGGGATTTTTTTTTTAAAGCCTATGAGTGAAGATATGTACAACTACGATACAAGTAGAAGAAACAAAACACGACTGGCCTGACCCAAGCGTACATCATATATCCAGTTAAAAAAAGAGAGTCTTGTGCAGAAAATAAGCTTTGTAAACCAAAATGAGCAGAAGCAAGGGTGCAATAAATAATTACCTAACACTTTTAAACTTCTACTGCTGCCCAGTGTAACCTGCTTTGATTATTTGATTATACATGGCATCCACATTTGCATCTGGAACTGTACTGTTCAAGATTTCTTCAGTAACTTTTTTTTCCTGCTTACATGGCTTTGAAATAAGACGACAACAAAGAAGCCCTGAAAGGTCCTCTTGGACATTAGGTTTACTAAAACAAATCCTTCTGCGCTCCTCTGTACAGGATCTGGTAAACAGTAGCCATAAAGCTGATACGTGGCATTCGCCCGAATGCAAACAGATACATTATAAACTGCAATACTAATATATTTTTGTGATCTTGAGTTCTACTAACCAGATGCAAGCAATTCTCTCAGCAATTCTTCTAATCTGAATAAAATAATTCTATTTTGGTGCCTTTTATTTTTTCAACCTTTAAATTAGAACTGTTTCAGAACCAGCTGACAGGACTTCTTTATGAAAAGCACAAAGTTTTCTACTAATGCAATGACATTTGGGTTCCAAAAAGCATAGTTTCAAAGGAACTTTACCTCCTCCTTTTTGGGATATCGGCTAGCCTCTTCCAACAACAACAACAACAAACCCCAACAACTTACAATTAACTAGCCACTGACAAAACTTGAGGAAGACCTTAGGAGGTACTTCAGAATGTAAACGAATGATTGACAGGATTTACACAATATACAAATCAATCAGTTGTGTCATTTTGGGTTAAAAAAAAATACCTTCTCACATGTATATCATTTTCAGCTGTGTATTTATAGTCATATATATGTATGTACACACGCGCGCGCACACATATAAAAAGACTTTTTGAAAAAAAGATACATTAACAAAACAGAAGTAACAAAAGTAACAATAACTTAAGTAGTAGTTAACATTTGTGTGAAATTACTTTGCAGAGTTTGACCAAATGCACTTAAAACATGCTCTTATTAAAAAAAACAAAACAAAACACACAAAAACAAAACAAAGAAGCCACGAAAACCTCAAATAAAAAAGCATGAAAACACCACAAGATTCTGTAGAACCAATGCTATGTCACCACCAGGAGAGCACCAAGCAAGGCACCATTGGAAAGACAACATACTTTAATAAGTCTCTAGAAATAAGTCAAATGCTAATCTGGTCGAAAAATCGGTGTCTTTGGTAAAAATTCTATAAGGATGACCTGTATAAAAAGAAAACAAACATATATTAAATGGAAGATGGCAACAATCCTATGATCTATCACAATGATAATTTACTTCAGAATACATTCCAAGTAGTTTTTCTACTTTAAATACAAAGCCTAAAGAAAACACTCACTTGTGCAGAGACACAGTCACAACTGTACCCATAAAAAATAAATTCATCTGGTAACACAACTACAGATTTTATTTACTTGTAACGGGAAGTTATTCTGGACTTTAACTTCTTAAAAAGGCAATTTCTTTATGTTTTTCATTGTAAAGGAGAACACAACTTGTCTCCTTAGAGAGTAAACACTTCTGTCTCCGATATCACATTGAATATCAGAAAACAAGCAAGTCTGACTTTATTTCTAAGGTAAACACTCTCAAAATAATTAATATCAAAATTCGGTGTATAAGTTTATTTTTTGACATAGTGACATATTTTCAGAAGTGATGCAAATAGGCTGACCACCGACATGAGTCAACTACTGGATGCTTCAGAGATATGAGGGTTTCTGATGCTCAGATAAGGTTTCAAAAAGAGAACAAGAAGTTAATCTGGAACACTGTGTTTATACCAAAGGTGCAAGATTGTCTTTATATAATTTAGCACCTGCAACAGTGGATTTAGAAGCTCAAGTTGGCAGAACAGCAAGTTTAGAGTACAAGAATCTAAATCACTTGTTTTGAAAAAAAAAAAATGAGGATAAGTGTTTACTAAACCATGAACACAACATCAAGGGTAGTTTTTACGAGACTAGCAAATCAGTTCATGGAAAATGACAAAACGATACAGAGAAGTTTTGTAAAACTTTTCTCATTAAATATATCCAGAAATAATAGATCAGATGTTTTACAAATAAAATCTGTTCTCTTTATCTTTTAAACTATATGCTGATGTGTACATATTTTTAATGTAGAGGGGTCGACTGATTTTAAATTGTATTTAATAAAACTCATGTTTATCTGTGAATGTTGCTGGGCCACTGTATTTACAACCTAGCATTGTATGTGTTTTTTTCAAATGAATCTGCAAAACACTGGATGTGTAAACAGTTTCCTGTAAAAACCCAACATTTTCAGTGAAGTAAAAACTCTTTTCCTTAGGTAAAGATCAAATCTACTTGCTTTATTCCATTTCCCAAAAAGTCTATTCTAAAATTATTTCCATTCCAAAAAGTCCAAAAAGTTGCTTATTCAGCAAACTGAATAGAATCATTCTGAAAAAAAAAAAAAACAGCATTCTAAAGGTCTTGTGTTTCAGGCTAGAAATAAGATCTAATGTGGAAACAGGAAGAAGGGAAAGACTAAAAGAAAAAGACTAATTTTATATGATTTCCAGCTATTTAATAATTTTTAAAAGTTGTATATATATAATAGCTTTGCTGTTTCAAAGAACACAGTATCATGTAATGAAAGATCAGAGACACATTAGAACTAATATAGTAGATACTTCTCAAAGGCTAAATTTTATTTTCAAAAAGTTGACCCTTCCTATCGCCTATTTCCTAGAGCATGAAAAGCCATTATGCAAATTCTGATGTTTCTTACGTTTTAGCATCTGAATTTCATCCTGTTCTATGTACATTCAGGACAGTTTGAAAACGGAAATAAAAACAGCACCAAAAAAAGAGCCAGAAGGTTGTGAGCTGAACAAACTGAAATCCCACACTGGACATTGATTTTTAAACCGCCTTTAATTTCTCACTGTGAGCAAGTTAAAACTCCAGACATTGACTTAAAAATATTTCAGTGACCTCAATTGGAGATTAAGATACTTTTAAGACAGTTGAGGTAAGGGGCAGTTAAAGACTAAAAAGGCTAAAGGTTTCTTAAGCTCCAACAGCTTAGTTGAAAGGTCTTCTTCCATACTTTTAGACTTGATTAGCATTATATAAAACAGCCATATCTGACTTGCTGCGTAACCAAAGTTGTGGTTATTCTTTATATAGCACCTAAAATTTCACACTCCATCAGCACATGTTCAAGCTATTTTATCTTGGCAATTAATTTATTATTTTTCAGAACACAGTGAAGCCTTGTTTTCAAGTCATTCATAACTTTATAAATCAGTCCTGCACATGAAACCATGCATCTGTGAACCGTAGAAAATCCTTGCACTCAGGCGATTAAGCTCCTGACACCTTTACTGATTAATAATCGTGAAAAGAATAAGATCAGAAGCAAAATAAATGATCATTTAATAGAGAAACTCACAAAACAGCCCTTTAACTTACATATTCCATCATGTTATTCGTTTCACATTTCCTTTTGCTTAGTCTCCAATGCAAGCACAGCTAGACAAGGAGGAAAGAAAAAGAAGAAAAATGAGCTGTATTTTATTGCAGCACACAGACTAGCCCATTTGTCCACCTTTCATATTTTTCGTTCAACAAAAGCATCTGTTTCCATACTGTGCAATTCAAACTCCAACAGTACGAAGCTGCTCCCTGCGGTACTCACCTTGTGGTATAACCTATTGTTTTCCCATTCTAATAACTTCTCAATCGATCTTCGTGTCTGGAAGACAAATGAGAAAGAATTTTACTCTTGACTGGTTTTAGAAAAACTTTGTTTTGCAGCTGCTTTTGTGTGAAAAGGAGAGAGGTACAGGACAGTGACTGAGTACAGGGTGGTCTTTAGTACTATCAAAACTTCTCCGGTATAAAACAGTAACTAGAACAGAAACAACTTTTTATGATATCCAAATAACTACCTTCAAGCATTCAGGAACAACAACAACAAAAAAAAGAGGTGTGTTTTCTGGTTCTTAAAGCAGTTATAACTTCAAAACCACAGAAATTTTGAAGTGATCTAAGTATAGAAACAGGAACACTGCTCCCCCAATATCAGCAGTCTAAATGCACTGCTTCTAAGAAGGTCGTCATCTAAACTGACAAATGTTGCAAACTTTTGCAATATTGTAGAGGTCAAGTACAAATATGCAGTACTTTAAACAAAAGATAAATTTCTGTTACTTTAATATCCAGGTTTTAACAGCTGAAAACCAAATTAAGAAAGTTACAGTAAATTGTATAAAGGAGTATTAATGAATTTGTGACGCATATAAAGAGAGAACCCAATATTTAGGACTCTAAAGCAAAGTTTGCTGACTATGATGTCTGCACTTGACACTTCAGACAGAGAATCTTGAAAGCTTTTCTGCACAGCTTTTTAAGATTACGCATGCTAGTATTAAAGGACATCCTGTGCTGTAAAGTTTCATAGCATTCTGAATATAATTATTCAGTTATATTTACATTTGAGAAATACATTCTGACATTTATGGTCATTTGACTGCCAGAATATATACTGCTTAGCTCTAAATGGGATTTGCTACTGACTATGAATAAAAAGAGGATAATTCATGGTGCCAGGTGTTAAGATGAGACCAACAGAGCTGCAGGTGCAAAAGGACGGAGCAATGACAAGGATCAAATACAACTTAGTGCAGCTGCCGCTTCCTTACAAGGCAGAGAGGGGTGAGGGGAAGGGATGAGAAAGCATCTTGCTGTTCCTACTACAAAATACAAGTACTGTAAATGAACCTTAACACATCAAACTAAATGGTGCCATGAGAAACAAGAACATCTGAGTAAAATTTTAAAAAATTAAAATCAGACCACAAATTATTCACTTCTCATCAAATCTTAATTTCAAGCATCTCTGGTTTAATTCCAAAGCAGTTCTGGGGAAATACATGTAAGCATGTACTGCGGTCACATGATTAAAAATTAGATCATTGCTATCTATGAGCAATCATTGCACTGAATTTTTGTTGCATTTTATTTTCAAAAGCACAAGTCAAGGAATTATCCGAAGGTAGATGTGCCAGTGACTAATTTATCACATCAATTGAGAATTAAGTATTTTGGGGGTTATTGTTATTATTATGTTTTTTAAGACAGTGCCCTTTAACAATAATCAGTAGACCTCACTTGTTTCTTTGTAAAGATAGCCTTTTAGAGTCTGCTCTCCTTTTAAATGAAAATAGGGCAGCAGTTATGGTCACACTTTTGTTAATTTAGTTGCCAGTCAGCTCCAAATCAAAAGAAAATAAGGCTGCAGAGTGTAATTAACATTCAGTTCAGTCGTTTTGTCCCTTGTCTAGCCCCCAAGCTTTGTTAAAATTGCCATCTGAATGCTGAAGGCTGTAGGGAAATCGATTTGATTCTAATCGCACCATGAAAAGAACATGATCTAACTGCTTTCAGCCCTCCGTAAATCTGTACTAGGTCTTTAGCACAATGCAACTTCCAATTTAAAAAGCACTGAATGTCTCGTCAATGACTTTGTGAAGAAAAAAGAACAAGGAGCAGACATAAAAATTCCAATAGTTGTTTAAGCATTAAAGTTCATTTGCATCACAGCAAACCTGAAAAGGGCTGACCTCTCAAACCGCCTCTCAGGTCTATGAAGTTGTAGCCTTGACAAGCTCACATTGACAGAGCTCATTGACTCTGAAAGGCTACTCTATCAATGGTGAAAAATGGCAATAGGTTCTACTCTGAGCAGGCATCTGCCTGCCCACCCGCTGCTAAACCAATGGCAAAACTGATTCAAAACCTGAATCTACCTTGTAATCTTCCTTTCCAGGGCCTTTTAATAATAGATTAAGATCACTATACAATTTAATTTCATTGTTTGCCCCAAAGGGTGTGAAAAACAGCCAAGCTTTTCAAATCCCAATAAAATTACATATATATTACAATACATACACATAAATAGGAAATTGATAGGTGGTTATGTACTATTAATTGGTTTATTTAAATAAGAAGCCAGTTTAAAGTCATTTGACTAACATGAGACAAAAGCATATGCAGGCTGGAGACTACGATTATTTACATTCCCAGAGCCTTAAATATGGTCTGTATTTGTAGTGTCATGTAATTGGGAAGTCATAGCTCCCATATCAAGCCATATTATCAACACAGAAATGTTAAAGAAAATTAGACTGTACAATATTTCTTCAAACCTCAGAGCTTGGAATAAAAAGAAATTAATTAAAACAGCATCACACAATTCACTATAGTAAGTTTTCTTCCTACTTGACAGGTGAAAAAAAGCACTTGCACGTGCAGCTTAATTAATCACTGCTCTTGACATCTCAATGATTTACAGTGAGGAGCAGGTGAGGATATACAAAACCAGAAAGGAACACTTGATTTGAGTGTAGCATTTCCAGCACACTAGGATGACAAGCTTATATATTCCATCAATGGTGTACAGAAAAACCCATACAGCAAATTATTTGTTAGCCCCAACAAAAGCACAAATTAAGTGGAAGAGAGACTTGTTTATTAGGAAGATTTAATACTACCCGGCCTTTAAAAAAATTTTAAGGTACTCAGTCCAATATTTGAGCAAAGCTAAAACTGCAATTCAAGTACACTTTTTAGCACAGCAATGATGTAGTATGCTTTCTAACATATCCTGTGAAAAAAAAGCAGATAGTCTTTAATGCTATCCACAGAATTTTTGTGAAACAGACTTCAATCAACCACCTAGATGCAATGTTTAATAAAATATCCCTGTAAAATAACTGATTCTTTAAAGATGTTCATGTCTGTCTTTTGAAACAGATAATCAAAAAAGCCCAACTCTGAATACACAATGCTCATTGCTCCCAATTAAGTAAAAAGATTTGCCCTTAAACACAGAAGAAAAAAAACAGGAAGAGTAAGTATGAACTTTGGTTGCAGAAACAAGGCAGTACTGACCACAGCGTGTTGCCTCTATTACCAACCGCACGACCTTTCTGTTGTGTCTTTACGGTGTCAAGAGAAGCTATCTCACAACTCTAGATGCAGTTAGGATCTGAACTGGGACACACAGGGCTGGCTACTCATGCAGTGCATGACCAAGAACATGCACGTTACTCCAAGCTAGCCTAGTGAATGGCCTAAAGCCCCCTCAACTGCTGCTGTAAATCAATGAATGACTGGTACAATATTAAACAACAGGAGCTTACATGACTTCCAGAACAGTGCTAATTAGAGTACCTTCCTTTGTCTTTATTTAAGTGAGGAAAAAACGTGGACAGGAACAACATGATCCTCCCTGATAAATTTTATTCATAGTTCTCTTGGAACAACAGAAGAATCTCCTGTTACATGCATTTGATCTTTGACTTATCTGAAAACTCCAAAACATGTGTAAATGTAGTGCAATGTTAGTCCAATAAATAGTATGTGGAGAGTTTCCAATTCCTTCATATAAAACTTTGTAATTTTGAATATTGCCCTGAAAAAAATACACTTTGTGCTCAAATTTTAAAACACGGCGATCAACTCAACCGTATTTTTGTGAATTCTCATTTGGCCAGCACTTGCATTACAACTCATGGAAGCAAGGCAAAGGATCCTATCGGAGGTCTGAACTATACAATCTTTGCTCACTAAAAGAGAGAAATGATGAAAGCAGAAACTTCTGTTCATTCTCCAAAGACATACTTGACTACAAAATTTACACCTAATTAATTTAGTTAATACAAATAATTAAAAGAGAACCAAGTCACACAACTGTATGCTCACTTTTCACATGCCAGAACATCCCCCAAGTCAAACTTTGAGGCTCACATTAGTGCTACAAAACTGTCAAAGCTGTATTCAGAACACTTATAACCAAACTGCATATTATCTTTATCTGTGCTGAGAAAGTCCCCATAAACTCTTTAGAAACTGTAAATTGATAAGAGTCTCACCTTACTGAGGAATTCTTTATGAAAAGCAAAGATGACAAAGGTGAAACCTGAGTTGACTTCAGATCTTGACATCCTGGAATACCTGCTTCAGCTGGTACAGGAGTTTGAAAAGGTGTCTGTTCAATCACATAAGTGTATCTTGCATCATCTTTCCTATTAGTAGCTAGGATATTACTAGAGACTATTGTAAGCGTGCTCGTCCCAGAAGCCACTGCAGCATCTGTCCAAGGCAGTGTCTCAAACCCACACTACACAGATTGAAGTATATATGGAATCAAATGTAAGATTCTGGTGCCTTTTGTACAACATTGAAATAACTGCCTTGTCCAATAGGACTACCACCTCTGCATCTTGTGTTACCTTACAAGTGATTCTGGGCAGAAAGTGAACCCAGACCAAAACACAGATCCAAGCTCCTGATCAGGCAACGAGAAATACAATCAGCAAAATTTTGGAAGAAAGGAACTGGCAACATCAAATTGACTTCAAAAAACTTCCTGTTCTAAGAGACAGCCCTAAGGATATTTTCCCATATCATCACACGATACATAAACTGACCTAATTTGTATGGGTTTCAACTCCGGGTAGGTACATCATACAGACTAGCTTAAAGCTTAATAAATCAAATCACATCAACTACTTTCTTTAAAGGTCTCTTCCACCACATTATCTGCTGATATAAAGAGAAGGGTAGTATTATCTGACATCATTGGATCTAAAAAGTTTTTAATAAGGTGAAGACAATTCCTCAGAAACTGTCATTACCTTGATTCTTGAACTTCTGGACTGTTTAAGAAAGCATTAGAGTATGGAGATGTACAGAAACATACACCCCATATTCAGGATTACAACAGAGAACATCTCACAGTGTTACCACCAAAGTGTTAACAGATAAATACTGGATGACTATTTTCCAGCATCATTTTGGCCTGCAGCAGAAACATATGGCAAAGAGAAATCATTAAAGGAAGTTCCTAAAAATTACAAAAGGCTTATATAAATCTCCTTTCAAATGTAAACAATCCAAAAGACTTAAGACATTAACTTGATAGTTCAGCTGTCCTATAAGGCCTAAGCCACCAAGTAAATCTAGCTAGCTACTTTCTGTAACACGGTGACAGTGAGTAGCTACTGTGGAATCTTCATACTATGGAGAAGCCTTCTAGAAGAAATGGTTCTGACCTCGGCAAATTAACACATTTCCCTTGAGAAGGCCTTATTGAGATGCAGAAAAACATGTTTCACAGGCAGACAGGTGTTGAACTGATTCACAAACCATCAGAATTTTAAACAATGCAGTTACTTGAACTTGTAAATAAAAGATTTGGGACACTTTCATTCTAGGATTAAATTCTATCTCTGATTACAAGGAAACAAAAACCATGAAGTTCCATTCCTTCCGAACAAATTATTCAAATCTGGCCATGACAAACTAAAGCATCCACCTCCTGCTGAAGGACATTGTCACAGAAAGGGCCACAGAAAATGAACACTTAAGGTGGAATTGACCGTAACAGGGATGAAAATAGGATTGAGTCTCCACCAAATAACTCATTTTGTGTCATTCACTGTGGGAAATCTAAATTGAACATAGATGAAAATTCCAACTCCATCTTCTCTTTTAAACTTATAGAGATGTTCATTTGGGTCTCTCTTTATTTCCAAAATATCCAGTAGTATGCTATGGAACATAGTTCAAGGCTAGTGCAGGTAGACAAATTGAAGAATCTCAGGTTACATCTCTATTAGGAAATGAAACTGTGCCCAGAAACATTCCCATTCACTTGAAGCCAGCTGGCAAGCAACAACTTACAGCTGTATCAGTATAGTTTTCATAACCTCCGAACTACTCACAGTGTCTGAAGCATTCTGACAATGCCTAGGAACTGTTACACAATACAGACACTGAGCCTGCCAGGGACCTCTCAGAGTACAAACTATAAAGTGCCAATTCCTAGGAACACTCCCAGGTTTAATTTACTAGTACGTAGGAAGCCTTTGACTCGTGCTGTTCTGAGTGTCTATGGGCAGAGGCCAAGAATGGAAGAGAAGCTACATGGCCAGAAAGACTGAAAGGCAGCACAAAACAAAACAGTAGGAAGGTTCCCTAAAATCCAACACTTCACTATTGTGCATGCTGAAGAGAATGACACCTCTGAAAGTGGTTTGCCTGTCTAGGATTGAAACACAAAATTGTAGAATCCCAAGCAGGTCGATCCTGTAGCTGGTTAACCAATCTAGGAAAAAATAAATGGCTACTTAAAAAAATATTTCCCATCATCATTTGTTCCAAATTCAGCAAAAACACTGCTTATAGGGAACAAGACAAAAAGTACCTAGCCACTTTACATGGATGTTTGGTACAGTAGAAGACTTAAACTCCTTCAGTCTTCTCTCTTGTAGAAGAACTCTCCCCTTTATCCTCCCAACTGTTTTGTAAGCAGTCACATTTCTTGAACTATTTTTTTTTTAGTAACTAGTTACTTTATTTATACATAGTTACAAAGTTATTGAAAATGTTCCATTTATGCAGAAAACATTTTACTGTACTTTCCTTAATAAAATTTAAAAAAAAGTTAATACATCCCAGAGCAAGATGACTTTGAGAAAAAGCAAGAGACACAGAAGTGTCATTACCTTAGCACCGGCCAGAAGCTCATTCCAGTTTTATGTTTGTTTTACAGTAACACAATTTAACAAGTTACTGTTCAGTGAACTGCTTCCCACCTGCTTTCATTTTATCATGTTTCTTTTAGATAATGTTACATCCCAATTCTTTCTTTGCATATGCTCCCTACTTAGCATCATCTACAAATTGTTATAGACAGAAGCCTAAAAATGACCCTTCCTGACCTGATTTCCAGATCTGACAACAAGCTAGACCGTTTTTCACACTGTCTGTTGAAATAGCTCCATGAAAATTTCAAATACCTCACATTTGTTGTTTCAGAAGCATGTCAAATTAGACACGAAAAGTACTATCGAAAAGCGATATTAAAACCAAATCAGTGCATGATCTATGGCTCCCTCTATACACCTCAGCCATCACAATGTAAAAGGTACTTTAACATGGAAATGTTCTACATATATTACTGTGATTAACAACATAATGTTCTGGGATACCACTCTAATTACAAATGTACTAATTTTTAAATGGCATTTAGAATATTCACTATAGAAACCCAAGACAGATGCTGCATTTAACATTAAGATAAAACCTACTATTAAGAACACATGAAATTAAAAATTTAACTTTAGACTATGTATTTCTGAAATACTAAGCTATTTGCATTTGAACTGTAAAGAAACAAACTCATGTTTAGTAATATGCTTGTAAGTATTCTTCATTCCAATCTTCTTTCCCCATTCCTCTTGCAAACATGTTTGCAAATTAGACACTGCAGAACAATCTGCTCCAACACCTTGTTTTGCACCAACTCACTACCCTACCCTTTAGGAAAGCACACGAAAGCTGCTAAATCTTTGCAGGGTGCCCTGAAGGAAATGTTTTTAAATTAAAATATGTCAAGTCTGAATTGTCTGATTTCTTAAAAAGTTTTCATTTCACAGCTAATAATAATTTTAAAAAAAGATATTTTAAAGAGCTATGAAGATATTTGAAGGCAATGACCAAGAATACATATTTAATGCATAGAAGTTCTACTTTAAAAAAGTTTTTACTATGCTGACTAGAGCCAATATAGAGATCACATGTGTTCTGGTTAGGTCAAACATAATAAATACACTATAATTTTAAAGAGTCTTCCAAACTGAATTACAGCATAAACTGTCATGAAAAAGACCTTAAAAACCAAGGCACCTTCCATCTTATTTAACTGCCTTGAGGAACTGCTTGAAAAAGCATTATGGTATTAGAGCATCTGCAGTGCCAAGTCCCTGGCAGATAAGGGAGAGGAGAAAAATAGATATTTCCTTCAGTTTTGGAAAGAAATGCAATGTATTCATAGCTTCAACAAACTGAGTTAACACATTTTAACATCAGTGTCATCCACTGATGAACCAGCATTTTTAAGAAAAATCATTCCAGCTCCTCCACTACATATTTAATTTAATCTATATTTGGAAGTTGTAATTAGCTAATGTTTATAAATCACTGAGATGTAAACTGCTAAAGTGACATCTAATGATGCAGCTTAAGCAGCATTCATCAGCTTTGTGTGAATTCACAAACAAACAAGAAGCTCTTGAAAGTATTAGTACAGATTGCTATTAAAAATCTCATTCTATTCATTTTAAGAGATTGCCCATGAACCTTCTGAAACATGCAATTTACACATACAATACCAGCTTTTAAGAAATCTAGCAGTACTGCAATTCTATTGCAGCTTTTATTGTTACCATTTCTGATGAAATTATTTATCCCATTTACACATCGGGAACTACAGCATGTAGTTAACATTGAAAATAAGTGCATTTGAAAGTGGCTTCAAATGGGCACCTCGGCCTGTAGTGCTTTTTGAATTATAATTCACTGTGTCATTCTTTTGATTTAAAGAACAATAACTTAAAGACTTTGCATTTGTTTGTACAATCTGGAGCTTGTCCCAGGAACGATGGTGCAATCTCTGTGTAAAACTGCTGAAGATCATGGACAATCTAGATCTGCAATTGAGAGACTGTATTTCCTGTAATTTTCTTGCAGCTTTTATTCATTAAAATCGAATCAAGATCACATAAAAGGAGAGAAGCAATGAGATACTGAATCAAATTAAACATTTATTCTACTGGTGAAGAGTAGCAGGCTTTTTCTCAAATATCTCAATGCAAAAGAAGAAAGAAGACAATCCTGTATAAAGACTTCCAAAACTAGCACTGAAAAAAGCATTGAGAAGAAAAATACTGTGAAGAGAAATGCATTTCCATGCAATGGAAGCTTTAAGTGCTATAATTAACAATTAAGCTCACAAACATCTGTGGCTTTAGAAATTCTTAATTTGAGGATTACAAACCCATAACTTATTTTTATCTGCACAAAAAATAAACATACATTCCCATTATACACAAACTTTCAAAAATTGTCTGCCATTTCAAAAAATCATATTTACATTTGTGATAACATCCCCATGTTAAAATTTTAAGTCAATGAAAAGCAGTAAAAATACAAAATACAGAGAAAGACCAAAAGAATTATTGTAACTTCACAAACTCTGAAGCTGCAGCTTTCACTTTGTGTACATGAACTTTAAAAAGTGTTTGTCTGAAAAAGAGCTGCAAAGTATACCCGTAATTTAAGAGCACGGTCCGTTCATCACTGAAGAAATGCCTGGTTTAATGAGGCTGAATCATTCCAAGGAAAATAGTCTTTTGTATTAAGAGTTGGCAACTGTATAGTTGAAACTGTAGTTTCACTTAATAAAATCCTCAACTTGAGAAACACTCCCACTTGTTTGATCACTGTACATGCAACTCAACGAAACAAAGCTGCTAGCCTCCTATTTAAGTAGGAAAGCACAAAGATGAAGGATGGTATATTTCTGTTGTGTGACTAAAACATGTTCTACACAAATTTCATTTCTACACGGGAACGCTCCCATCTGGCTTTCTGAAGTGAAACTCTATAAATATACGGTCTTGGGAGACT
The DNA here is from genome assembly GCA_013401255.1 of Urocolius indicus. Classification (NCBI taxonomy): domain Eukaryota; kingdom Metazoa; phylum Chordata; class Aves; order Coliiformes; family Coliidae; genus Urocolius; species Urocolius indicus. Next base: position 508,485 of record WBNH01003872.1, read on the forward strand.
TTTGTGATAACTGCAGCAAAGGATATAACACAGGCCAGTTCTAAGGGCTAAAATAGCAAAACTCTCTGGGCAACACTTCCCAAACAAACAGAGTTATTTACTCTTCACTTGTTGCTATTGTTTTACATTATAAGTGTCAGTGGGAAAGAATCCATTGTATCGAAAATCTGAAGTGAAGAAACGGGCACACGTCACCCTGCATCCCGGTTTCCTTAACAAGTGGATCTTGGCTGTTGACTGTATCTATGGCTGGAGTGAAAGAGATCTGAAGAAGTCAAAGCATGTAAGACCATTTCATCAATACAACCTTCTTCCAACGCACAATAAAGTCAGATACAAGCAGTACAAGAGTTCAAATATAAGTGATTATTTTATACCAAATACAAAACTGTGGCACTAGTAGCAAACCAAAGTAGACTATGGATTCAATTTTTTTTTTTAATGGAAGAATATGAAGTTGCTTCTTTTCTACAACGCTACTGGAATCCACTAGGCAAATTACGGGTTGCAAATTAGATGAACCAGGTTTTATTTACAACTGCTGTCAATTTGCTGATCAGCTCCAGGTTACTGACATCATGCACTGTCTCTCACTTCTCCCACTTGTAGGACAACACATACAATATTAGTTTCCTTCACTTTTTATAGCACTTTGAAATGAACTCATGGGAAGACCCAAATAAAGCAAAAAATCTTACAAGTCTGTGAAGGCAGTTCAGTACTGAGATCTTACAGGGTACAAAACCGGTAACTCCAGGTAAGATGTACTTAAAGGATTTAAACTACTTTGTACTTTCCTCATCTGGGCCTACCGAGAAATTAAGTGGAATCCACCCACACCTATTACAGAATCACAGAATCTCAAGAATTCTTGTACTTGACTTGGACAAATGATGTTGCCACAAGATCTAAAGTCTCCAGACTGACTTATAAGATTGTCATTCTGGAGGAATAATCAAACTGCCTAAACACAGGTATTCAGTGCCATGAGTGTTGATCACCACTGTGCCATCTGCAGCGCCACAAGATACTGTGTTTAGGCAGCAGACTCATACCTTCCATGTCATTAATGCTGGATATCCAAGCTTGAGCCCAAGTCACCACAACTTAAGCACAGAAAAAGTTGTGAAAGTCCTTCAGTGCCTCTTGGTATCAGCCTTAACAGGAAAAATGCAACATTTACTGACAGTCTGGGCCACACCTCTAGGATGTCTTCTAGAACTTCAACCCTAAGTTTCTGTCCTCACTCCAGCTCTTTTTCCAGGATTCTCTTGCTTCTACATAGTCAGGAACAAATACACTACTAACCTCTGCTAACCTCTTTCCAGCCTCCTCTGATCAGATTATCCATTGTTTTGGAGTGGGGTGGGGAAGTCAGATTTATCCTTTTGGAAGGAGTTTGCTTTAACTCACATGCAAACTTCAACAAAAGCAATTCTCTAAGTGTTGCTTCACCTCATGCTTCCACACGAGACCACCTTCTTCAGCTTCAAATGCTGATTTCTAGCCCCAGATGCTACATGTCTTCGCCTTTTTTCTGGCTTTAACATTGCATATAAAGTTGATTATTTGTGACTTCTGGTAACAGATTATGAGACCCCAGTCTAGAAGATGAAAGTGTGTGGCATTAGCCCCTATCATATTACATCCTGCTTTTATTTCCTGCTAAAACAGCACATTAGATGAGAAAAGTAGGTCAAACTAAAGCGCACCAGAAGCTTTCTCCTTTAGAAGTTACACATGGACAGTAGCAATGCAAGCTTCCCTTGTTCCTGTAACAAACAGAGCTAGGCCTAGAATGGTAAAGGTAGTCTTCTCTGCAAGCTAGGTCAGTCACCAACTTCTTGAAGCAATCTATAAATTCTAACTTGTCATAGATTTTCAGGATAAGGATATACACAATCATGCTACAGGAGACTTACTAGTTTGTGACAGCCTAAAGACAGAAAATAAAAGGTTTCACAGGCCAACATTTTTTGTTTTCCTCCAATGTTATCAGGAGTCTTTTCTACATTATGTTGCATACCATCACAACTAGTCTTAGGTAATGTCTCAAAGAGATNAGTGTATACAGACAAAATCCTACTTTCTAGGTCTTAATATAAAAAAACCCTAGGTTTACTCATCTCAGAAGGAAAATCTGAAAGGGAAAAAAAAAGCCAATTATCTTTTTTTAAATTGCTTTTTTAAACAAAAATGTATGGATCATAGTGCAATTGGAAGCTTCTCAAAACCAACTGTCACTCAGTCATTGCCTAATTCTGATAATCCCAAACAGTGTATCACATAGAAGATGCAGCTATTAAAAAAGTATGTTGAAAGCTACTTCAATAATAATGAGTGCTATACAGGACATGTTTCTAGCAGAGACACTCAGCTATACTTCCACTCACTAAGTCATAAACTCGAAGTCCTGACTCTGTGTCTGTTGCATCTTTAACTAGTGTGACTGACAACAGATCCCAAAATGTACGAAATCGAACTGATTTAAGTAAGTTCCAGCACAGTTTTTAAAGATGAGGGATGGAAAAAAAAAAGAGAACAAACCCAGTATAAGTCTATCAAAAACTGTATTAATAGGTCAACTTACTCTTTTACTGAGGCAGATAACTGGCCACATACTACAACCTAAAGTGCAGCAGCAGCAAAGGCATCCACATAGTAGCCATCGTACATTAACTGGAAGGTTCTTCTTAAGACAGCTGTTAACTCTACTGATGCTAGCTTTGAATTCTTCAGGCGCAACCTACAAGGGAAAAAAACAACAAACAGCAATAAACTAGTACCACAGCACTGTGATTTATTTCTCCTACAATGGTCCACACCTGGATCTCTTGTTTTTCTAATAAAATCTTAACTCTCAATCCCAAACTCTTAATCTCAAATTCCTATTCACTGATACTCACCTTTCCAGTTAAAGATGAAGGAAATTCTGCTTCAAATTTGTTGCTCAGCCCAAACCTGCAAAAACANTATCAGGAGTCTTTTCTAAATTATATTGCATACCATCACAACTAGTCTTAGGTAATGTCTCAAAGAGACTAACCATTAAGATCTTAACACAAAAAGTTAGATGACACAAAAACACATACAGGTTTTTGTTACAACCAGTGTTCATCCTATAAATATTTTTTTAAATAAGGGGGGAA
>WBNH01003872.1:512825-536337 GCA_013401255.1 Urocolius indicus
CATTAAGCGCCCAGTGTATACAGACAAAATCCTACTTTCTAGGTCTTAATATAAAAAAACCCTAGGTTTACTCATCTCAGAAGGAAAATCTGAAAGGGAAAAAAAAAGCCAATTATCTTTTTTTAAATTGCTTTTTTAAACAAAAATGTATGGATCATAGTGCAATTGGAAGCTTCTCAAAACCAACTGTCACTCAGTCATTGCCTAATTCTGATAATCCCAAACAGTGTATCACATAGAAGATGCAGCTATTAAAAAAGTATGTTGAAAGCTACTTCAATAATAATGAGTGCTATACAGGACATGTTTCTAGCAGAGACACTCAGCTATACTTCCACTCACTAAGTCATAAACTCAAAGTCCTGACTCTGTGTCTGTTGCATCTTTAACTAGTGTGACTGACAACATATCCCAAAATGTAAGAAATCGAACTGATTTAAGTAAGTTCCAGCACAGTTTTTAAAGATGAGGGATGGAAAAAAAAAAGAGAACAAACCCAGTATAAGTCTATCAAAAACTGTATTAATAGGTCAACTTACTCTTTTACTGAGGCAGATAACTGGCCACATACTACAACCTAAAGTGCAGCAGCAGCAAAGGCATCCACATAGTAGCCATCGTACATTAACTGGAAGGTTCTTCTTAAGACAGCTGTTAACTCTACTGATGCTAGCTTTGAATTCTTCAGGCGCAACCTACAAGGGAAAAAAAACAACAAACAGCAATAAACTAGTACCACAGCACTGTGATTTATTTCTCCTACAATGGTCCACACCTGGATCTCTTGTTTTTCTAATAAAATCTTAACTCTCAATCCCAAACTCTTAATCTCAAATTCCTATTCACTGATACTCACCTTTCCAGTTAAAGATGAAGGAAATTCTGCTTCAAATTTGTTGCTCAGCCCAAACCTGCAAAAACAAAACGAAGATAGTACCAAAATTATAAATAAATCAAATCCATGCCACAAGTTACACACATTTCAAAATTGTCATGGTTTTCTACCACAACAGCATTAATTTCAGGTGGAAAAAAAAAGCTGCTGTTAGAAGTAATTCCTAAAATTATCCCGACAGACAAAATCACACCATTGTACACAGTTTAAAGTCCCTCTTGCCTACAGCCTCTTCTTAAAGTTGTGTTAACACTGTCTCAGCAAAATCTTTATAAGCAATAGTGGCAAGTGTGAAAAGTGAAGTACTTGATAAGAGAGAGGAAGTAAGTTAAGGCCACAGTTTGAATTATGGCTCCTCCTCCATCAGTATAAGCATATCTTGAAGAAAAGCCCATCTGGTGCTTTTCAACTCCAGCCACACTAAATAACCATTCTAAGCAAAGAAATGGAACCAATACCAGCTTGTTTATTCAGGGACAAAACAAAACAAAAAAACCCTAATAAGTTTCAGAATACAAAATACTATCTAAACAAAACTGACTTACATAACTATTTGAAAGAAACATACCAACAATGAATGTAAAGCTATGAAGCAGTTTGAGATGAGCTGAAGTTACTGAGTATCCTGGATTTCAGAAGATTTAAAGATTAGAAAAATCTCAACTTGAGGGAAATAAAAAAATCTACCTTACAGTTGACTGGTTGGGTTGATGAATAGATGAACTTTAAAGAAAATTTGAATATTTCTGGCATCTAGACTGGGCAATAACTTTTAACAGGGAATATATAGTCTAACAAAGTCATTATTAAACAGTATGACTGGCAATTAATCTGGTAAACAGCAGTGACTGTAAAATTTAAGTTGTAATTAATAATCTTCTGAATATAAACCAAAGCAGTCTTAGTATCAGATAACTGCAGGCAACACAATCCAAAAGTAAGGTGCTCAAGGCTTGAATATAGGCAGCAAGACCTACCACACATTGCTCAGTTGTATGCAAAGAAGCTTTCCCAAGCCTGGAAAGTTGAAGACTTTAAAGACAACATTAGCCTTGACAATATATTGAACAGATCAGTACTTTTCAGTTTCAAATGTGTTTTTCTCCTTACTGAACTGAATGCTGGTGGAGACCTTTGTCCAAGTAATCAAATGGTTAGTTAAATGCTGTACCAATGGTGAACTACTATGGAAGGGCCTCAGAAAACCCAGAGGACAAAAGGTGACAGATTAGCTTTTGTGTAGATAAATAAAAGGTGGTGAATCTCAAGAAAGATAAACTATGCTTATGTGATGCTCAAGTTTGGAAGCTACAGCTCACAAGACAGATCTTTTATCACCACTAATCAGTCTCAAACATCAATGCAAGCACCAGTCACCAGAAATAACAATAAAATACTGGGCACTGCTAGGAAGATGATTAAGAACAGAGTGTATCATTTGACTCTCCATGAAACTCTTACCTACTCACATATTCAGCACTAGGTGCAGCTCTGGCATTCACATTTTATGGAGTATTTGTGGGAGAAAAAGTAGAGAGAAGGAAAACCAACATTACTAAGCGAATAAAGCTACTTCCGTGGGAGACTAACAAGGCTGACACAAACTTGGAAAAAGCTAAGAAGAGCTTATGATCAAAGTGCAAAGACTCAAGAAGACAGTTGATAGGGTGAATGATTAATCACCAAGTCTCACAACAGAGAGCACTCACTGAAAATAGTCAGCAATCGATTTAAAACGGGCAAAAGAAAGTGATGCTTTCAGGTGCAAGTAGCAAACTTCTGCATTTGTTTCCACTTGGGATTACTCACAAAGACTGTGCCAACATATTTGAAGACAGATTACACAAGTTCCTGACAAACAGACACTAAAGGACAAACAATGTGTAAGTATATACATCACACAACTTCACATGTGAGAACACAGTGAGAATAGACACCAAGAACAGCTAGACTTGCATGCAACCTATTCATAGCAATGCCTGTGGCCACAGTTCAGAAGAGCATGCGGAGCTAGGTAGTTTATACCTTTGATATGATAGGTGATTTTTACATATGGTAGTAAGTAAAAGTAAAAAAGTAATCTCCCTGTCACTGACTGCAAACAGTAGAGCCACAGCGACCTAGAATGATTTAGGTTACAAGGGACCATCAAAGATCATCTAGTCCAATACTGCTGTCACTAGACCAGGTTGCTCAAAACCCTGTCCGACTGGATCTTGAATACTTACAATGATGGGGGCATCCATTACTTCTCTGGGCAACCTGTTCCAGTACCTCACCACCTTCATCCATAAAGGGGGAAAAAAACAACCAACCAAACAAAAAAAGAATCTTCCTTACATTCGACCTAAATCTAATCTCTTTGTTTTCCAACCATTGCCCCTTGTCTTGTCACTGCAGGCCACAGCAAAAGGTCTTGGTCTCATCTTTCTTATAAGCACCCTTTATATATTGAAGGACTACCATAAGGTTTCCCCAGAGACCAACCTTACATGTAAGTTACCTAGCATATTTGAGTATTTGTAGCTAGAAGAGTACATTTGCAAATCCTACAAATCCCTAGAAACTGATGAAGTAACAAATGAAAATTGTTAACCAGAATAACCAGAATAATAAATGGCAAGTTTACCACTTCAACACAAAACAAAGAAACCCCATACTTTCTAGAAACATACCACTATCATTGAAAATCCTGTTGAATATTCCATGACAGGAAGACCATCCACCATTTCCCAAAATTCTTGAGTGAAACCAAGTGCTGAGGCAAAAGTTATATAAATGTCAGAAAAGGTGTCATGCCCTATCAGTTAAGCTACTTAAAATTTCTAGTAGGTTGAAGTGGAAATGAAAGCTTGAAAAAAAAAATCACTTGGACTCATATGCGAGCTCCATAAGCAACCAAGCCTGGAGAAGGACTCCAAGCTCAGGACATACATTTGCCATCAGAAGTCTCAAAACTAAAAGTTTACACCACTTCACTGTGCAAATTAATACATAAAATCAGACAGCTATCTAAAGAGATGTCTCTTCAAAGAATGGTATTCACATATTGCTGCTTCACTATCTAGAAGAGATTTAATATGAATAATGGAATTTAATATAAATTTGAGCAATAAGTGAATGGCCAACTACAACGGCAGTTCAGTCGAAAGCAGCTCTTGTTGCAAGAATAAAAAAGAAGCTGAGCCCCTGACCAAGAGATGAGACAAAACTTCAGCTGTCCCTCTATCCAGAATACTAAGAAAGCCTTTTACTCTGAGGCATGACAGGTAAGTCAAAGGCACAAGGAAGCCTCCTTCCTCTCAGTTAAATCACAAAAGGGTGTAATTGCAGGGAGTGCCCTATTCAGTGTCATGCTGAAGACTGGCTGGGACATCAGCAGGACAGAAACAAGTGGGCTTCTTTTGTGAATGCATGATCCAAAAAAAAAAAACCAAACAAACAAACTAAAAAAAAAACCACTCAAAAGTTGACAGTTTTATCAAACACAACCAAATATTCATGGAGACCACAAAAGCTAAGCCTGACAAAGACAACCACACTGGAAAAGCTCTAGAGGCGTCTGAATTTACAAACACATTGAGGCAAAGCAAGGTACAGAAACTTCTGACCAATACAGTTGTACTTTAGTAAAGTTATAAGCAAATGAGACTGAGACTCTGCACTTGAGGCTTGTGGCAGTGTTTAATACATGGTGGGATGGCAAAACTGAAACATCAAAGTTAACTCAAACAGCTACCAACACCCTTCTGAGTTCTCAATATTAGAGTTTTGTCACCACGCACAGGTAGTAAAAAAGGGTGATTCACTAAAAGCTTTAGTAAGCAGTTATGTGATCTCAGTGTTATTTCTTTTGACTGCAAGCTGCAATTTGAAAATTAAAATATTACACAGAACACTACTACATGTTCACTGTAAAGACATAACAGCTCTGACAAAAGCAGCAAAAGGTGTCCTAAAATCAAACATTGGAAATCAGTGTTTTGGAGATGCATTTCCTCACACAGCTGTCTTTGCATAGCACTAGATTTCTTTTGTGCTATACACCATCTTCAGCAACACATACACTTCTCTGCTTGCTCTGTCTTTCCCACTCTACATCACGTCTTCAACAGATCCATGCTCACCTCACACATGAATACTTTCTTTAACCTTCCTGGAACCTGAAAAAGTGTTTCTTGAACACAAGTCTGCTTGACAGGTTCAGCTGAGTTCCTGTCCTTGTATACAGCACAGAAAGAAGTGGTGAGAGGTGGAAACTTCAAAAAACAGAAGTTCACAGTATAGGACATAGACAACCTGCAACCTGGTGTCAGCTTGCAGCTCAGATCTTTCCAGCACATAAAACTGACACACGCTATCTCTCTTCCTCTTTTGTGGGGACACTAAACCATTTTTCCACAGCTTTCAACCATACCCTTTAATTTCACATGTTCACAAGCCTCAGAAAATAAATATATATTTCACAAATCTTAACATTCTCCAACCATAATTCTCACATAAACCTTTTTTCACTCATATGTCCTTGATACAGAGTAAGGCTCAAAAATATATAAGCAACTCCAGTTTAATATTCAAGAAACTGACTTGGATGAAAATGTATTTTGTGATTCTTTTTTTTTCCCCCTCAAAACTGTTTTCTTGCATCAACACACGATGCACTAACACGATAAACAGCATGGCATTCACTAACACACCACACTGGCTTTCCTGCAGAAAACAAATACAGTATTACTAGCTACTAGCTATACAGTCTGGTATATATAAAGCGCATACTGGTCAAGGAACAAGAAAGCACAGAAAGAGTCACTGAAAAACACAATCAGATGTCTATCATATTCTCTTTGCAGTTTCTAACTCATCGTGTTCTTCCCTTTCCCCTCCAATACAATTTTAGAAACAAGTATGAAATATCTCGGACTTTCAATTCAGTTCCAAGTAAAGTTCTATGTTTTCTCAGTTTTGAAGTTTCTTGTCATTAGATCATCTCAAGTTAAACCAGATCAAATATTACTCCTGATTACCAAGCTATCTAAACTCTGCCAGTGTGAAAACACTACAACTGTATGCTTAAAAAAAAGTTGAGTTGTAGAACCTTTAGTGCTAACAAAAAGCCCCACATGCTGTAAAGGCAGGGCTTTCATGCATTTTATTTGGATATTTACCTGCTTTCCTTTAATTGCTTTTAACTACACAGCTTAAAAAGGACTCTGGCACACTTTCATTGTCTGTTGGGTGAAATGAAGTAACAGTAATTCTGACATTAATCTGTAGTCATGGAAATGACATATTTCAAACTCAACATTATGACTCCTGTGTAAGATCAGAGAGTGTATGACAATAGACTATGAAAAGAGAGCTTCTGTTTAAATACACACAGAGCACAAGCAGTCAGCAACTCTTTAAACTGCAGAGCTAGGGACAGATCAATCCAGCATTCGCTTAATCGCTGCTTATTTTTGTCAGACCTTCAAAAAACACACATGCCTTCAAACCAGGCAAGACTGATTCATTACATACACAGGACTTGACCTATTCCTTAAATCTGCCAAGTGAATATTCTGACAGTGATCTAACTTTAATAATAAGCTTCTTTATCACGGACAAGAAAAAGTTACAGGCTGTACAAAGGTAAAAATGGCTGATGGTAGTCAACTGTTCACATCTGTCACAATAAAGAAAGTACATGAATATCAACTGCCTGATTTTGGTGGTTATAAGTTCATATTTCATCGCTCTCCAAAACCGAAACAAATATTTTAAGGAAGAACTTAAATAATAACGGGCTAACAACCATTAGCAAATAATTAATGAGCCAATAACCCTTCTTCAACCACAACACCCTTACTAGTCACAGGCATACTATGCAACCTTCCTCACCATTCCACTAACAGGCCCTGATCTTCCATCTCGGTTCTTCACACTTTTGCAACTTCTACTAGAAAAAAAAAAAAAAACCCTCTGTGCTTTTTTCTGTTTACCAGAAATAGGCTGAGGCTGACAGCTTATTTTCAAATAAGTCGTTGGATAGGAACCCTTTTTGTTCACCATAAACAGTCATACACTGAACACGTTGGACACATGCTCCTGTTCCTTCATGGGGCCTCCTTTTTCTCCTGCCTTTCTACATCCTTCCGACTCTCCACATCTCTCTCGGTTTATCGTGTCTTACTTCCTGTTAACCAGACAGCAAACTACATTGCCCAGCTGTCAGCATTACTTAATTTCAGAACAACAGTAAAGCAGTAAGGTACCAAAGTGCCACAAAACTCCCTCATAGACCACAATGCCTTTGACTTTTAAGCTTCTGTTACAAGCCTAGTCTTGCTGAACAGCGAATACTGAGTTTGCAGTGGTGTTTTTAATCCAGGTCGATTTTTCAGCATCTGAAACTATATATGCTAACTGACAACTACACTTCAGCAGAGTGAGAGTGACAGAACCGACTGAAGGAACGACATCCTCATCTGTTACATTACTGAGAAGTGCTACACTAACTCAAGTCACTTTCTGCTAGATTGTCAGAGACATCAAGCATTCACAAAACAAAACTCAGTCACTCCCATGTTAAACACCGTGAAACAACACACACCAGTCACAACATGATTTTACACGCACCTATCTGGCTCATGAGTATCTTTTCTTTCTTAGAAGTTCTCAGAGCTATATCAGCAGCCACATGTTATATGAGAGTGGATAACAGGAACATAAACAACCCTAAACAATGGCCCAGTCGGTCATGTGCTAGCACATACCTGTTATACGGAGGAACACAGGCACCTTACTTCCTGACAGCTCATCACTTCGGACAAATACTTCACATTCCTCTGCCAGTCACAGCCCGAGTCAGCCTTCTTTCCCCAGCGCCTCGCGGAGGTGCGCGCCCGCCCGCGAGTCCCGGGCGGCAGCCGGCTGCCCGGCAGGGCCGAGAGGAGCCCTGTGGCAGCCCCGCGGTCGCGGCGGGAGGCGGGGGGGAGGGCGGCAGTGCCGGCACGGCGCTCCCCCCGCACACCACTTCCCCGACTCGCCCCGAGTCGTAAGCGCCGGCTCGGCGCCCCGGACCACCGCCGCCCCCAGCCCCGGCACGCAGCCGCCCCCCGTCCCGCCGCACGGGCCTCCACCGCCCGCCCCGGCCGCGCAGGCCCCGGCGCGGCCCTTACACGGTGACATGGCCGGAGCCGCGCACCACCACCGGGTCGGGAGAGTACTTGAGGAGCTGCTCCTCCAGCGCCCGCTCCTCGTCCTCCTCCTCCTCGTAGATCTCGTCAAAGTCCGCCATGGCCGGGCTCGGGCGTCCGCCGAGAGAGAGGAGCCGGGGCGACGCGACGGGGCCGGCCGCGGAAGCCGTGGGGGGGGGGAAGGGGGCCGCCGCGGTTGCCGGGGCAGGCGGCAGCGGAGCCGCGGCGAGGAGGCGGCGGCGGCGGCGGCAACAACGGCGGCTGAAGCGGCGGCGGCTCCGGGCGNCCGTGGCGGGAGAAGGGCGAGGGCGCGTGGAGCGGGGCTGCCCACGCCGCTCCGCTGGACACGGGCGGGACGCTTCCCCTCGTTCTAGCGTCCTATTGGGCATCTGTGAAATCCGCAAGGGGTTGGGGGGCTTGTTGATAGCTGGGGGGTTGCTGGATGAGCGCTCTTGGTTTAGTTCGGGGGAATATGGGAGAAGTGGCCCCTAACCAACGCTGTTCACGTGGAGGCTGGTGCCAAGTGTTCACCTGTCCCTTGGTGCCGTCAGTGTCTGGGTCTGCCACCCGTCCGGTAGCCTTGCAGCTAGCTCTCCATGGAAAGAACCACATCAAAACCATTGTTCACGAGGCATGTGGAGCTGAACAGAGTAAAGTTTCAACAATGGAATTGCAGAGGAATGTCCCTTTTTCATAGAATCATAAAATCATAGGGGGTGGAAGGGACCGCTAGAGATCATCTAGTCCAACCTGCCTGCTAAAGCAGGTCCACCTCAATCAGTTCACACAGGTGGGTTCTGAAAACCTCCAGAAGAGCCTCCACAACCTCCCTGTGCCCAGGGTTCCCTCACCTTCACAGGAAAGACATTTCTCCTTGTGTTTAAGTGGAACTTTTTGTGTTCCAGCTTATGTCGATTATCCCTAGTCCTGTCTCTGGACACTACAGAAAAAAGTGTCATCCCATCCTCCTGACATGCACCTGTTAGGTACTTATAGGTGTTAATGAGGTTCCCCCCTTAGTCTTCTCTGGGTCCCGCAGCCTTTCCTCATAAGGGAAGTGTTCCAATCCCTTGATCATCTTCATCTGGACTCTCTCCAGAAGTCCCCTGTCGATCTGAGGAGCCCAGAACTGGGCACAGTACTGCAGATGATGCCTCACCAGGGCAGAGCAGAACTATATATACAAGAGCTAACCAGAAACCCTATAAATGAAACCGGCTCTTTGTTCCCTTTCTGCAGATTTGGTATTTGTCATAATCAAACATGACAAAGACGGAAAATGCCAACGTGAGCATAACAGCCTTAGTAACAGGTAGACCACTGGCTATTGTGACAACAGGGGAAGGCACCAGTTGATGTGGGATTTAGTAATAGCAGGGTGATGTTTTAAAAAGAGAGAGCAGATCTTTTTATTTGACAGAGTGAACTAGTGGATCACATACTTGCAACAGTATTTAATGTAAAAATAACATCAGCTACGGGGTTCAGCCCCAAACCATCAAGAAACTAGGTCTGAATCTCCTTTTCATGAGTGTGATGTGAATTCTACAATTCCCTTTTCTTTCCTGGTACTTTACTCCATATATCTTAATTATAATAGCCTCTTTCTCACATTAATAATTTTTCCTCTGAAACCTAAAGTCCTTTTTTCCTGTCTTGTTACAGTATTTATACTGATGGGTTTATTTTCTGAAAGACTAAATTGCTGCTTAATCTTCTTTACTTTCAAAGGTCTTTGTGGTGTATTTCTCAGGAATAAAGAATATTCAAAGATGTGCTGGTTCTTACTGCTCTGGGCAAAACCAGGATAGGAGCAGTGTGGTTGTGAGATGGCCCATAATGCTGTCTTTGCTGTAAAGGAAAAATGCAATATCTTTGGTTCTCACTCTTGGAAAATGTTGCAACATTTCTGTCATGATCTGCTTGTAATATTTCATTTCCCAAATAGCAAAATTCTACCAAATAACTTATATTTCTCCTGAGTAATAGTTCACTTCCATACTAGTATGCATACATGGGTTGTTTTTTTTTTTAACTAGTTGCCATTCTTGCCTGTGTCTTATACACAGCAATTGATTTCACAGGACTGATGATTCATTTCTCATGTCTAACTGTCCCAAAATTGGGAACGTGGACCAAATATACTACTGTTAACAGCAAGAGGAAACCCACTGGTTTCAGCGAAGCTATGCCTCCTTATGCTAACTCACCTTACAGTTGAAGTTGATAACCTGTTTGTTTTCGGGTGACTGTTTCACAGTAGCAGCCAAGCAGTCAGAGTTAATGTTGTGCAGCACCATGATGGAAATCTTGGACATAATGTTGAAGGGATGAGCTTACCTATATCACACCCAAGGCCTTCCTTGTAGCAGTGCTGCAAGGGCCAGCTATCCTGTTTGAGGTCTGAGATCTCTACACTGCATAGTGTGACAAGCTCACTTGGTTAGCTTACTTGGTGGATTTGAGATAAGATGAGGAGAAAGAAAGCCCCAGGACCTTTGATTAGTTCACTGCATTGTGTACATTACTTGCTGAACCAATGCCTGTTCCATGATCTGCTTTTTCCATCTGTTCTATACGTGGTAGCCTTTAATAGATGTAGAGCTGTGGCAAGTATTAAGCAGAAGTACTGAGTTTCTAGGTTGAGACGCCAGTGACATTTCATCATGTGTTCTGAAGCACCTGATGTGCTCGAAGCCCTGTGTCTGGCTGCAGCAGTGAGGGCAAGGTGCTGCAGCTTATCAGGCTTGTGGGACAGGCATTAAAACCAAAATACACACCGCCAGCAGCTACCTATGAAAAACTCAGTTTAAGAACATTTTCATCATCCCACATGAGCACTGTTAGAATCTTGATTTCCATGCAGAAATTAACTGCCTCAACCTTGAGACTGCTGTGCATCTCTGTCTCATTGGTGCCAACACCTTTAGTACTGTCCTCAGCAGTACCGGACCATCTGTAGAGGCAGTCAGTAAAGCCCATCTTCAGCAGCTGGCATCCTACCACATACTGAAGAAGGTCTTACCATGAGCCTGTCCTCTATTGCAAGGAATATCATCCACTGCTGTCACCACACTGCCATGTGTTGGACTCCCCACCAGCCACTCACTCCTGAGTCTGTGCCTTCACATCACAGCATTTACTTGGGACTTTTGTGGTGTGATCTGACCCAAAGTGGTAAGACACCTCACCTGATTACAGTGCATTGTCCTTCCTCTGAAAACACTAATGCCGGAATCACTGTGGTTGTGTTTTTAAGCTCCTTAATCTACACCTAAATCAAAGAGAGTTGGCCTAAAGTCCAGCTTGAAGAGCCGTGCTACTGTTCCAGGCAGAACTGCTCTCCCCAGTGAATTTTCTTACTGCACCTGTCAGGTCAGAGGGGGAAAACTTGTGCTGCACACACCTCTCCCTGACTAGGTACTTGCTGCCTTCAAAGTTATTCAGCAAGGACTATGTACTGTAACCTAGAAGGGACTTTCACTCATTGTCATATTTCTTTTTCTGTAGCTCTTCAGTTCACTTTCTCTTTTGCCACCTGTTTTATTCATTTTCCTCTCCTTTATTATTTGTCCCTCTCCTTTTTCTGTGCATTTCTTTTCCACTTCCTGCTTTGTAATTTCTACTTCCTTCTGCATCCCTCTAACATCTTCTCCATTGTCACTCACCTCATTCCTCCCTGTCTTTGGCTTGTTTCTTCCTGTCTTCTTTGTTGATTAATAGGTTGTTGGATTTCTGAAGGAAACTCTTTTACTCAACCAGGGCATCAAAGAACAAGCAACAGGTGCAGACTCGACAGCAAAGTAAAGCTGGCAGAAACGGTTTCTCTTTTTCTTTCCTTGATTAATTAAAAGAAGTAGTAAGGTGGAAAACAAGAATGAGTGGTAATAGCAGGGGAAGAGAGCAAACAGGGGAGGATAGGAGTGTACAGAAGCCAGGGAGAAGAAGATAGAAGTAACAGACTATAATGTATCCACAGAGGGAGTTTAACAAAGCTACAGGACTGTAGCAAACCTCCAAGGATACTCACATCAGTATGAGCCCTCCTCTCACGTCTGTCACTTCGCCTGACACAGAGCCTCTCATCTCTGGTTTGGCTCCTCTGTTCTGCTTGAAGATCCCATGGCTCTTCACAAGCCTGGCTAAAGTGCTGCTGATAATGTCAACATTCCTGCTAATGGCATCAGTCACCAGCACTCCTTGAATTTCAACAAAACAAAATAAAACAAAACCTAAAAATGAGGTTTTAGCTACAGTACTGCAGAGATGTGGGTAGGCAAAATCAGGAATGGGTGGGTACTTATAAATAGCTCAGTAGAACTTACCATTAGAGCCACGGGACTGCATTACTTTCTCTGACATTGCATTGTTTCTTAGTGATTATTTTGCACAATTTCTGTAAAACCACAGGTAAACTAGCCAAGCATTTCTCTTGGGAGTAAAAAGATACGTTCAACAGCTCCATTCACTTTATTTTTATTAGCCTTTTTTCCTCCTGTCAAGCAATTTCTCCTGTTTTCCTTTTGGTCCAGCTTCCTAAATTACATTTATATGAAGTTAATGAAGTGAATTCAAAAGTTACCTCTAGACAGAAAATAGTGTTTCTGAAAGAGACTCCTTATAAGTCATAAATAAGGTACAGAAGGGATGGACCTCATGTAAAGAGAAAAGCAGATGCTTCTTTTTCAGAATTTCCTTAACTCATAATAAAATGAAGAATAGAGTCCTCTTAGTTTCAAGTCTGTTAAAATTGTGGACAGATGCAGTTGAATATTCCTGGTCTTTCAAGGACGCCTTGACAACACATTACTGAAGGCTGAATCTCCTAATCCAAAAAGAATCTGGGATCTGCTCAGCTTAAAGACCTACTTGTGTTCCACAAAACCTACAGGCAAGATAAACCCTTGGATGGTTATAGACATGACATTGGGGTTTTTCCTGTAGGACGGACTCACAGTGGAAGGATGTGTGGTCACTTGTTTCTACCCTTCCTATCAATATAAAAATCTAACAGAGCAGAACCCTTGCAGCTTCCCCTCCCCCACCCCCAATCACATAATTTAAATAGAAACACACAGAAAGTCTGTTTTCATTTTATGTGAGAAGATTGTAGCATTGAAATTGTTGAAAGTTTTCAAGGATACAAGTCCAAAAGCATAGAGTCCACTAAAATCTAGCAAAAACATACAAATGGAACAGCTCATTCTAAGTTTTTAAGATATTTTTAAATGGCAAAAGTACAATATAAAATCTTTCTTCAGAAGATCACTTTGAAGAACAATATCTGTTGGAAGTGCTGAAAGCAAGTATCAAGGAATACCATGGGCTGAATTCTCTGCTGTATCTGTTATAGATACAGATGCTATTAGTTGGTTAAAGATGTGTTCAACTTCTATCCAAAAAAACCTCCCAAAAACAAAGCAAAAAAGCCAGTGAGGTGTGGGTCTCTCCTCGCTGCTGCTGTTGGAGTGAACAACCATACTCTTCCGAACATCAGCAGAGATTTTTATTTTACTGCCTTTATTCTTCTTTGTTCTTCCATCCTTTGATGCCTCATCTCATAGTTTGTATTTATTTTGAAGTCAGTTATTTTTCTCTTGGTAAATATGTCTGAATGACTAAGTGATTTGGTCACTATCTTTCTTTAACAGAGAGTGACTACTTTACTGCAATTGAACCTCAGATCTCAAAGTCACTATAGAGTAGCTTCAGAACAGAAAGTGCCAAAATTTTTATTCTGCTTAAAGACAAATACCCTCTGCTATGCCACCCACACATACCCAATCTGTTGGAAAACTAGAACTATGTATTCCTTCAGGATTGAGAACATAATTCTTCGCTTGTCAGATTATTCTGACAAATTGCATTATAATTACTTCCTCCTTAATTACTGTGACAAATGTTGATCTAAAGAGAACAGGAAAGGATGGCTTTCATTTAAAATCATCAAAATATGAGCAATTGAGATTTCCTCTGAACACTTTAACATTCATTAATATTTGGGCGTGCTAACATCTTATCCTATTGTGTATAAGCAAAGAGAAATTTCTTGCACTCACTTCATTCAGATATTACAGTTTTATTTCCTTTTGAACATCTTTAAAATAACCTCTTTTCTGCTTCCAAGTAGGTATTTTTCTCTCTGATAGTATGAGACATGACCTACAAAGCATGAAAAAAATTGATTCTGTTGTTCTGAAAAGTCATTTAAACTGTGTCAAAAGCACTTATAGTGAAGTACATTACATTCTTAGATCGTGAGGTCCTCGAAGGTAAAGAACAGGTAACAATTCCAACTTCTGTGGTAGTGCATCAGAGGTGGGAATAATATGCAGCCTGAAAAGAAACCTACTTTCCTTTCAAAACAAGAGAGATATTGGAAAAGAATTGCCACTCTTCAGTGTCCACTCCCTTTCCTGTGTTCATTTTTCACTGCTAGTAGTCTCACCCTAAGCATTGAGCCTGACGTAGCAGAGCGAAAATCTGTGCTTTATCCCATCACCATATGAATGCTACAGTTTCTAGATGTCTGTGTGGAGAAGCGGCAAAGGGAAGAATTGCACACATGATGCAAAGGCATTTTGTGGTTAGATTTGTAAATCTTTCTGTAGCTTAGTTAAGACATTGTAGTTGAGTTTTCTGTCCTTGAAGAAACTAAAGTAACAACTCCAACCTGCTAGAGTAACAACCTCCATTCTGCTACCAAAAATGAAATCAGTGAAGTCTGGATAACAGGTCTGTTTGTACACAATGGATAACTTCTACCAGAATGTTCTTTCAAGCAGGAGAATAACCTGCATAAACTCTTACCTGCAGAGGAATGGAGAAGCTGCATTAGGCTTCCTTAGCCCAAGGAGGTATTAAAGTGCAGCCAGGTTCATCAGACTCTGTAATTCTGCAAGATTCCTTATGGACTGATATTTACTGTAAGATGCTGCAAGATAGGAAACTTTAGGTCAAATCCCAGGTCTGCAACTATATTGCTCTGAAACGTTGGACAGAAGGGATGTGTGCATCTAGGAAGTGTGATCATGGCTTTTATTTTTATTTCTTTGGTACCCTTGAAAGACCTTTTGTAGCTCAGGAGAATAAGCTGACCTCTTTTGTTCGCCTAGCCTGAAGAAGGTCATATTTTGTTTAACTAACCTTTGAAAACACCAGGCCAAATTCTACTCCCACTGCACCACTTAGAAGAGCTGCACAGTAACTCTGTGTCACGGCTCAGAAACAGATAGTAGTATTTTACCCAAACCTTTCCATTTTCTGACTTGTAAGAAGTCTGCCTCATTATGCCTGAGAGTGTGAACAGTATTTTACACATAGCATTAATTGTATTCTGGACATATAGGTGTTTTACTGGGCATATTAGTTCTCTTGCTCAGCTGCAGCATTACAGAGACTACTCAGACTCCTGAAATGGAGATACTTGAGCCTGAGCTGCTCATGAAGCATCGGACTCTCTTTTGGCTGATGTTCTTTCATCTGGTAAATGTATAATAGTAACTACATTTTGTTTGCACTTTAAAGATGTGACATACCTTTCTGGTTACATCTTCTGGCAGTTTAGATTCCAATACTTCTTCCTTCTTCAGATGCTTCATACTGTATTTTTTTCCATTTTAATGTCTTTCCTTTTCACTGAACCTTATAAACTAGTTTGCAGGACTTCTGTCATTGTTTTTCCATGAGATTTTGGCATAGCCTCAAAACTAGAGCAGACTAAATAAGCTAAGTTTATTATGTTACTTTCCTCCTAGCAAAGCAACAAGTAAGTTACCCTTATCCTGTACATCCCTGAGACTACTTTCTGAAACTTTTGGGTTTGATCCTTTATTTTAAATTCAGGATATAAATATGTATACAAGGACGAAACTGGAAAGAGGCTGCTTCCAGCCACAGACATTGGAGATTTGTTTTCACATAACAGCTCCTTGGACAACTCTAAGACTATATTGTGAAAAGAGAGATGAAGAAATGAGGTAGTAGGTTTATTTCTTGTAGAGATGTCCAGATCATATCAAAATCAGATTGCTTATTCTGACATGTGAAAAAAATCCCATCATTTTGGTACATGTGGTTTTTCTATTACCTTAATAGCAAATGTAAAAATGAAAAAACAAAACAAAACAAAACAATAAAAAACCCCACAACCAAACAAACCCACAACCCATTTGTACTGGAGCAGAGACAGTATCCAGAGCACTCATCAGGCAAGGAGCATGGGAGGTACAGGACAGAGGACAGGGAGATGCTGTAGAGTGCAGCTTCCAGCCATGTTTTAGCTACTCTGTAGACCCTAGTTTCTAGGAATAGCAATTCAGCATCTTTTTTACAAAATACTTTCCCTCAAATAAGTAACAACTTCATTTGAAGTCAGTACTATGTCAAAGTGGCTATTAAGCAGTCTTCATATGTGTCTTTCCTCCAGAAAAAAAAAAAAAATCCTGTAACTTCAGGTATTGTTATATAACAGTCAGAAACATGTAAGATTTCCTCTTAAAACTCTTAAAACATTTCATATTCCCATTCATAAATCCCACAATGAGTTTCAGAACTTCATTTAATTTTGTGGATATTTACCTCACTGGTGTAACCAACAGTCATGTCTCCTTCCTTTGATTCTTCTCATGGGAGTCCATGTTCCTCTAACACTATATTCCTAATGCTGTTCTCTGGACTTGCTTTGATTTATTCTTTTCTGAAATGGACGTGCAAAACTGTCTGCTATCCCAGACAAGGTTTCCCCATATATGATGGCTTTAATATTTCCACCTCCTTAGTGGAATGGCCTTGCCTCTTGTGCTCTGTGATACCCATCGCCTGGCCATGCCATGGTAACACTTTGTAAACATGGATTAATGTGTGCAGGTGCCTCAGTCATGATGTCAGGTTCAGCCATAAAACTCCTAACTTATATTGGCTTTGTCATTACACTTCTATTACTCCTCAGAGAACTCATTTCTTCCAGTGTCGCACTCTAGTCTCTGCAGGTACTAACTTCACCTCTTTCTTGTGAATAGTGAAGTCCTATTGGCTGTGCCAAGGTTCTGCTTCTTCATTCTACAGAAGCAATATCATGTCTCCTTTAGGTAGTTCCTTCCTCACTCTACAGTTCTTGAACTCTCCCACAAGCATGTTTTCCTTACAGGAAAAATTAAGTAACCTTTTTATTTGCTTGTCAAATTTGTCAAACCGTATACCACTTGAAATAGGTAGCTCCTATAATATGGCGTCTATTTATTTAATGCCTATACCCATTCATCTGG
Source organism: Urocolius indicus (assembly GCA_013401255.1). Classification (NCBI taxonomy): domain Eukaryota; kingdom Metazoa; phylum Chordata; class Aves; order Coliiformes; family Coliidae; genus Urocolius; species Urocolius indicus. Next base: position 530,165 of record WBNH01003872.1, read on the forward strand.
CTAAAAAAAATACCACACACACACAAAAAAAATCACACAAAAAAGGATCATTTCCTCTGATAGCAAATTCAAAAGTCTGCTTTCCATAGGATCACAGAATCGTTTTGTTTGTAAAAGACCTTTAAGAGCATCGAGTCTAACCATTAACCTCACACTACCAAGCCCATCACTAAACCATGTCCCTCAGTACCTCATCTATGTTTCCTTTAAATATCTCCAGGGATAGTGACTCCAGAACCTCCCTGAAAGATACATCATCACAGTTTTCCCTCCTAAGTGTCATATGTAGTAGCCAACAACTTTAACTGCTAGAGCTTTAAACAAAGGTTGTTAAGTAAACCAGAACCCAGACCACCTAGAGTGTCTGGCCGAGCTTTGCCTCATACCTGAAGAGTACTAAGGACGGGGCAAATTCAGTCTCAGAGAAGCTCACATATAACTGGGAATAACAATAACCTCAGTGTGCATTTCCTTCTCTGACTCCTCTACACAATCTCTTTCAGAGGACAGTGCAAAAACATTGTTGTAGACTTCACTAGGATGAGAAGCTGCAAACAAGAAGCTTCCCTTGCATCCAGTTGCTGAAGGGAACCCATCAATGAGCTAAAACTCTTTTTAAGAGAGCTGTCAAGGGAGAGACTTAAGGCTTACACCCACATATTTAAGTACAGATGCTGTTCACTTAAAAAAAAAAAAAAGCCTTGCAAATAATAATGAAGGTTCCCACTTCAAATAAAAAACTGTAGCAGAAGGAGTCTTGCTGGTTGATACATTAAATACAGTTGCTACAGGTGACCCACAGGTGAGGATAGAGCCAGACTCTTCTCAATGATGTCCAATGATAGGACAAGAAGCAATGGGGTATAAGCTGGAACACAAGAGGTTTCAAAGAAATACATGAAATAATTTCTTCACTGTGAGGGTGAGGAAGCACTGTAATGGGCTGCCCAGATGGGTTGTGGAGTCTCCTTCTCTAGAGATATTCAAAACCCATCCGGATGAGTTCCTATGTGACCTACTCCAAGTGATCTTGCGCTGGAAGGGGGGTTGGACTGGGTGATCTTTCGAGGTCCCTTCCAGCCCTTGAGATTCTGGGATTCTGTGAAGGGTAGAAGACATAGGGTCAAACTGTGAAGGAGAGAGCAAGCTGAAGGCTGCTGCTGAGTCTTTCTTGAAGTATTCACTGAGATGAGAGTGATCACAGACGACCTCAAGAAATTTCCTTCTAGTGAGGTGAGAAAATAAAATCCCAACAACTTTGTGAACAGCACTGACAACGTGAAGAGGGAGCAGCAGCATCTCTCCAAGGGCTTATGGGCCGAAGGAGGAGGCAAGTTTCTCCGCAGCGAGAAGCATCTGCTCATGCTCCAGCAGGTCCCCAATCTCTGCCACCCACCAACACCCTCGCTCCACCAGTGAAGGACACAGCGGGCTGCGGGGGGCATTGGAGCAGGAAGGGCATGGCGGCCCCTGGGAAAGGGAGCTAGGGGCCTGTCATTCCTTGGGGCAAGGTAGGGTGAGGGTTGTCCCCAGGTCTCTCAACCAATCCATGCCCTCTCCATTTCCTCGGAAACAGCCCGGAGGGACTGTCGTGCCAAGTCGAGGTCTGGTAATTTAGGACTGGAGATGGGGTTACAGGAAATCTCCCACGGAAGGGAAGGGCACCGGGGAGCTGTATCCGTGGGGAAGAGGGAGAAGCAGAGCCTCAGGCGAGCCCGTTAGCTGCTGTCAGGCTGCGAGCAGGTCTCCGGGGAGAGAGCCAGGGCCGAGGAAGGACTTGTGGGTGCCCGGAGACGGGCAGAGTCTGCGGAGTGTTGTGGTCTCGGGTCTGCCCCGTGCCCCGGACTGCGAGAAACTGTGTCGGCGGCACTGCGCGCTGCCAGCCCCCGGGGCACGGCTCCAGCCCCGGCACGGCCGCCGCAGGCCCCTGCCCTGAATGAGATTCTTTGAAATCCAAAAAAGCGAGTTTTAATGTTACATCCCCATCTTTGGAGGAGCGCGGTTTTCTTGCCGCAGCGACGTCGCTTGTTAAACAATCAGCGGCTGAGCCCCTGAAAGGCGATGCATTGCACCCTTCTTGCTGAATGCGCTTCTTAGTGCCTATAACGCCAAGGCCTTTTGATGTCTCACAATGCGTGTTACGCCCAAAGATTGTCTCTTTGGACAGATCTACAACGCTTGGCTTCATGTTTGGAAGTTAAATGGACAGCGAGGTTGTTGAAACTCCCACGCTTTAAGCTAGCGCAGACACTTGGGACTGTCGCCTGTTACTTTCCAGGAGCGAGAAAGGCAGGGGCGGAGGGAAAGGGCTACAGCCTTCACCCGTGCTCCGAGGAAGGGGAAGGTGGGGGGGGGGCGACCCAGCTCAAACTTCTCCTCTTTTCTTTTTCTTCACTTTATTCTTTGGCAGCCCTAAAACAAGAGCTATGCAAAGCAAAGCGTGCGCCCTGCCTAGGTAGCTTGTGTCTCGAAGTCGCGGGCGATGTTTGCTGCTCCATGAAATCAAAATTTATGATTATTCAAATGTTGGGGACTGTGAAAAGAGAGGAAGAAAGAGAGAAAATTAATATTGCAGCTGTTCTTCTGATTAATGAGAGATAATTGCTCATGAAAAGTCACCCCTGTGGCATTTTGTTGTCTCCTGGATCTTTGTTCTTTTCCACTATTATTGAGGACTTTCTTGAAGACTAAGCGGTTCTTTTCAATTTTTGGTATTCAGAAAGTGTTGCTTGGTTACAGATAATGGAGAAATCTCGGGCTATATTGGGTAAGATGTGCCACAGACAGCAATATCACAATGCCACTTTCAGAAAAGGATGGATACAAGTTAACGATGCGCTTTCAATAAAACATTAATAGCCTTGTTCACGCTTTATAATGACCTTCTTAATGGGAGCCGGGGGCAAGTCTTGTCTTTGCTTGCCTCCACTTCACAAAACCCGGCTTCGACGTCGCCGATCGCTTTGGAAACTAATAGGAAATCAATGTTTGAATTAGCCACGAAAGGCGATGACGGCGCAGGAGCCCGAGGCCTCTCGTTTACCCACGCAGGGCTCTATTCCGAGGGAGCTTTCCCTCCTGGGAACGGACCCAGCTCGATGCGCGTCCCGCCCAGATATGCCTCATGTGTCCCCCGGTCCTGAGCTCTGACACCACGGCTGCTCTGTTTTGATTGTTGTTGGTTTGTTTGGGTTTGTTTTTTTTTTGGGGGGGGGGGGGGGGNGGAGGGTGTTGTTGGTTGGGTTTTTATTTGCGGGGGGGAAGTTTGCGACGCTTTCTGCGGAGGCAGCTCCTCCCCTGAAGGCGGTGGGGATGCGCTGCTGCAAGCCACCACTTTCTGCGGGCGGGCAGGGCTTTTTCTTCTTGCCGAGGGTTGCGGGGGCTGGGGGAGGGAAGGGAAAGAGTCGCTTTTGTCATTTAAGCCGTGAATCTCTTCTACATAAAGGTGTTGGAGACATCTGGAAGAAAAGCGGGACCAGCACCCAGCCCGGCGCTCAGCGGCCCAGGGGAGCGGCTCTGATGTTCTTTTTGAACTGCTCCACTTTCAAAAGGGGGCAATTTCGTTACATTCTCATTTGTTACACTGTCTTGAACTAAAGGCAGACAAAGCTATACTCTGTCACCCCGAGCAGAATGAAGGGAATCAAAGGATTTTCCCTTAAAAGGACTAATTTTCTCCTTGAATTATGAAAGTAATGGCTAGGTAACAGCCTGTGCTCTGTACCCAACTGCTTAATACCTTCTAAATCCTTCCACGTGGCTCTCCCAGTCGTAGCAATTAGAGCTCATTATAGGCTCATAAGAACTCTCATTTCGGGGATTACTTAATGGACAATGAAATTTTATCGGACAGAATTATTGAAAAATAAAATTGTAACGAGGCTGATGTGATGTGGGCGCACGCCTTGCATCATTCCGCCTGGTTTGGGATATCTTTGCTTTCAAATGACTTCTTTTCTTGCTCTGGCTTTCAGGGGTGGGGGGAGTTTGTGGTTTGTTTGGTTCGAGGGTTTTTTCCCCTTCTCTCTTTTATCACTGCACTTGGTTTATTATAACAATTACGAATTGCAAATTTGATTCGACTCTTGGTCTATCTGCTTTCTCTTATGACAGCCCCCTCCCCAGACTCAAGCTATCGCTGCAGACAGTTTTTAGCGCTTCAGTCGATGGGGTTTTTGTGGTTGGTTTTTTTTTTTTCTATTATTATTTTCCAGTATAGCTTCTCGTGAGGGAAAAAAAAATAAACAAAACCCAGACAGAGATTAATTCGGATCTCCGCTAGACGAGCTATGCTTTAAACGGGAAGAGCCGGGCAAAACCTCATGCCTGTGCCGTATGACTGTGACCAAAATCTGCCCCGCCGGGCTGGGAGACAGGGCTCCCGGCGGCTGCTGGCCCCGGAGCTCCCAGAGGCCTCGGAGGAGGAGCGGGCAGCGCTCCCGGGCCCCGCCGATGGCTGCGGCTCCGGGCCCTCGGCTGGGCCCTTGGCAGCAGTTTGGGGAAAAGTAGGTGAGGTGGGAGCCGACCCGCCTAAACCTCGCGAGTCCCTAATTGTTGTCACAAGACGCGGGATTAGTGCATTGCTGGAATAGCTGTCTGTTTACACTTTCGGAGCCCCGCCGGCCGGTAAACACTTTCTAATTGAATTCTAATCACATTCAAATAGCTCCATAACCAGCCTCAGCTGCAATTCATAAAACTTTAATTGCCATCCATAAATCCTCGGATCGCCGAGTGCGGTGTATCCCTAAAAACACTGTTGCATCTCGCCTTCTCGGGGGTGGGAAGAAGAAAGCTGGAGTCGGGCCGTACACGGCAGCACTGGCCGCGACAGGTCCGGGGCGCGGACAGGACAGCAGGGCCAGAACTGGCCCCGTTCTCAACAAGGCTCCAATTGTCCCCTTGGTCCCCGGGGCGAGGAAATGCTGTCTCCATCAGAAGGCGAGCACCAGTTTTGTTTTACTTTGTTTAACAGCAGGAGAGTGGTGTGCGGGAGGGCTGGTAGAGTGTCTGCATCCTGGACCGGCCCTTGTGCGTGATAACGGCCTCTAAGCACATTGCGGCTATTGATTCCGCCTCCCAGACCCCTCCCCCGCCAGCCTCTGCTCGGCCTCCGGTAATCAGGCGTACCCTGGGTTTTCTGCTTTAGAGCACAATTGTCGCTTCCCGTTCCCAAGCTAAGTGGGATTGAATCCGGAGTCGTGTTTAAACGCCGCTTCGCATCTGCCAAACGAGAACGCGATCGCCCTTCTATTAACAATAAGTCTCTTCTTAAACTCCTATAAAACAGGTCATTGGAAAATTGTGTAATATGCTGCGAATACTTTGGCTTTTTAATGCAATCTGAAATGCTCCGGAGCCACCGACCGTATTTAGCTGTTTATCCAATTTTACTTTGAATGATTGCTTCAGCAAACTTGGTGGAGATCAAAGAACCACTCCCCCGACGTGTCCGCCTTTCATCAGCGCTAGGCGCTGCGGGCCTCACACGGTCGGGGAAGTTCACTTGGAAGTTTTCCGTTTTGATACCGTTTGGCTGAGAAGTGTCCAGATATTTGAAATCTTTGTCGTTGGGAGTGATTGCCAATTTGGCAAGATTCACTCGGAGTGAAGAGGGTGAGAAAGAGAAAAAAAAAAAGCCCTCAAAAACCAGTCGCCAACACCACACTCGACACGCATATGTATGCACAGACATAGGCGCGATCCCTAACTCTCTGTGTCTGCATCTATGACCCTGGCTCCTGTGCCGCGTCCGGGAAGCGGACCGGGCCGAGGAAAAGTGTTGGCTCCACGCCTCCGAGGGAGTCACGGGCCTTTGGATGATACTTCACCGGGGAGAGGTGTCGGCGTTGATCCGCTCATTTCAGCTCCTGCTGACACTGCTCCCCGTTCACCTGCTGCACTCTCGCCTTCTCCCCCTGAGGGGGAAAGGAACGTGTCCCTCGGAGAAAATCCCCTAGCAGAAACTCCCTCTGACTGATTTTACCCCATCCCCCCGCCCCGGGTGTGTTGACAGGGGGATGTGCTTGCGAGCGCGACGTGTGACGGGCCCGCGGGGCAGCCGCCCCCTCCCCGGCTTCCCTTTCCCTATAATTTATCTGGGGCGGAGGCGAAGGACTGAAGTCATCAGGCAGCGAGCGAGCACGAACACTTTGAGTGCCCCCCCAACCCCC
>WBNH01003872.1:537106-578799 GCA_013401255.1 Urocolius indicus
CGCCGCCGCCGCCGGCGAGGCCCAGTGCTGCCCGCGGGCCGGCCACGCTCACCACCCTCCGCAGCACCCTCCGCCCGCCGCCGCCGTGCCCGCAGCCGCCGCCGCAGCCCTGGGGCACCCGGCGCATCACCCACCTACCTGCGCCGCCACCACCTACAGCGTCAGCGACCCCCGGAGGTTTCACTGCCTCGGCATGGGTAGGAGCCCTGCGGCCACCGGGGAAGGGAGGGCAGCGGGAGAAGGGGTTCCCCCGAGGCTCTCTGACGGAGAACGGCTGCCCCGGGGCGGAAAGGGGCTGCCCCCGGGGGATGTCTTTTCTCTCTCTTTTTTTTGTTTTCTTTATGTCCTCCTCAACCCTTTCCCCCGTCCCACTGAAGTTCGTGCTTCTCTCCCATCCAGGAGGGTCCGATTCTAGCCAAATTCAAAACGGGAAAAGGATGAGGACAGCTTTCACCAGCACTCAGCTCTTGGAGCTGGAGAGGGAATTCTCTTCGAACATGTACCTGTCCCGGCTGCGGAGGATCGAGATAGCCACCTACCTGAACCTGTCCGAGAAGCAAGTGAAAATCTGGTTCCAAAACAGGAGGGTGAAGCACAAGAAGGAAGGCAAAGGCACCCAGCGAAACTCGCACGGGGGTTGCAAGTGCAGCACCAGCCAGGGGCACTACCCCAGATCGGAGGACGAAGAGTCTCTATCCCCCTCATCGGCTACCGAGGATAAAGAGATTTCCCCTTTATGAGACCGGTGCGGAACTCCTGTCCCACCGCCGGGTCCCAGTCCGCAGCCGGGCGGCTCACCTGGCACTGCTGTCTCGGGGACAGCAGCCCGCCAACCGACAGCGGGCTGGCCCTCGCCGGCAGGGAAGTTCATCTTCATTCCTTCGCAGTAATAGAAAGAGAAAGCGAAATATATTTTTTTGGAATGTAAATGTTTTAGTCGTGAGAGTTCAGCTAAAACATTATTTATGTAATCCCAGGAGCGGGCACCTGCTCTAACCTGTAACACGGTGACACGGACTGGCACGGCCCGAGGTGCTTCCCGGCGCCTTTCCCCAGGCAATTAAAAGGAAAAAAACAAGAAAAAAAAAAGAAGAGAGGAAAAAAAAAGAAAAAAGAAAAAGCCCAACCAAAACTAACTGTATTTGGAACCGAAAGATGAGACATTAAAAAACTGAAAAGCAAGCAGAAACCTGCAGGGCTGAGAAGCTCTTGGATGCACTTCGTAACAAAAAAAAAAAAAAAGAAAATAAATAAAGATCAGCTGTTTGGGTTTGGGTCGGCGCTTTGTTTGTGAATAGTTTTATATAAATTTTATATTTATATTTATTTAAATAAATGAGATCAGACGAGAATATACTTTTTCTTCTCCCCTCCCCGTCCCCCGCACCGCCCCAGGTGCCAGCCTGGTCCAAGCAGCCACTNCGCTGGCCCGCGGCCGCCGCTGCCGGCAGCCGGGCCGAGGCGGGGGGCTGCGCGCACGGGCAGCCCGCGCTGCCGCCGGGAGATCCTGCCTGCTCCGGAGGCTTCCGACGCCCATCGGCCTTTCGCCGGGAAGAAACTCTGCTTATGTTACCCCGGGATGATGTTAATCAGAAATCGGGGAACTTTTTTATTGCATTTTCGGGTTTTTTTTCCACGGTATGCAGTCTTTTCGGGGTTGCTTTCATGCAGGTTCCTTGAACCAGCTCAGGCAGCAGATCCGAGAGCAAATCTACTCGTGGGGTCTGGCTGAATCGGGGTTGAAGTGCTCTGCAGTCTGCGCTGGGCAGCACCCGGCCAGGGCCCTATCCTGCCTCTGTATTGGATGGTCCATCCCGAGCTCCTTGCAGGGGGCCGGTGCAGAGTGGGATGGAGCTGGAGCTGCTCAGTCCCAGACGACCCTCTGCATCATTGTTTTTCTAGTTCCTGTAGTCCTGGCAGGCAGCATATGAGCAGACGAGAAATGCCTTTTGCACAATGTGTTATTCCCCACTTAGACCTTTTCCTTGGGTGGATTTCCAACTAACTCAACCTAAACTGTTGATTTCATCCTCTAAAACTATTGCAAGATTTTTTTTTTTTGGTAAATAATTCCCTAAGCAGTCCCCAGGTTTCTGGTGTTTGATTTCTCACTTTGGAACTTTGGCTCAGAGGTATGACTCCAATTTCATTTGCCTCTTCTGCTTCTCATCAGAAAAAAAAAAAAGTCATAAACCTGCTTGAAGTTTCTGTTGCAATGGGAAGAATCCAAGCACCCTGGAGAGAGATGCAGCCCCAGCACTGTGATATTCTCACTACTTGCTGGTCTTGGAGAACAGGTCAGGTGCATGGGCAGGTCTAGGGAAGGATAGAGAGGATCTGGTGTGGTCGCTGCCCCACAGCCTGGATCAGTTGCAGAGCCCTAGGCTATGGCACTGCCCAGCAGACCTGCAGTGTAACAGCAGTGGAAAGGAAAGCCAGAATCAAAGCTTCTAGACTTGACTTGGAAAAGAAATACAAAATCTCACTCTTCTACATCACGACCACTTCACTGCCACAGCTGAGGGCCTGTACAGAGGCTAGCAGACCACATCAAGCTGAGTAGGAATACCCAAGTGGCAGTCCTCTCAGGTTGCTGGGCTGAGGAGACCTAAGGGCCAAAGGCTTGTAGACCTTGTGGCTTCATGGAGGGCCTGGCTGAGAGGGCTACCTCCTCTGACCCTAAAATCTGCTGAGGTGGGCTCTGAGAACTGTTGTTCCTCAGCTTCAGTTCACAGAATCACAGAATGGTAGAAGTTGAAAGGGATATTTAGAAATCATCTAGTCCAATTCTCTGATAAAGTAGGTCCACCTAGATCAGGTCACACAAGAACGTATCCAGGTGGCTCTTGAAAATCTCCAGAGGAGACTCCACACCTTCCCTGGGCAGCCTGTGCCAGGGCTCCCTCACCCTCACAGTGAAATGGGTTTTCCTTATGTTTATATGAAACTTTTTGTGTTCCAGCTTTTTTCCACTACCCCTCATCCCATCAGTAGATACAACAGAAAAAAAAAAAAAAANTATAGTCTTCTTGATGTACTCCAGGATGCCATTGGCCTTCTTTACCACGAGGGCACATTGCTGGCTCATGGTTAGTGTGCTGTCAACCAGGACTCCCAGGTGTCTCTCTGCAGAGCTGCTCTCCAGCAGGTCAAGACACAGCCTGTACTGGTGCATGGGGTTGTTCATTCCCAGATGCAGGGCTCTGCCCTTGTCCTTGTTCAACCTCATGAGGTTCCTCTCTTCCCAACTCTCAAGCCGGTCGAGATCCCGCTGAATGACAGCACAGCCTTCTGGGGAATCAGCCAGTCCTCCCAGTTCGGTGTCATCAGTGAACTTGCTGAGGGTACACCCTGTCCTCTCATCTAGGTCTCTGATGAAGACATCTAGCTTGGTCCTGTAATTCCACTGGGTCTTTTCCAACCTGGAAGCTCTGGGAAGCGGTATTAGCACTGCAGAAAGTCCTGCCCACCCTCTCATCACTATCATCCCTGACCTGAAACATGGGGCAGTAACTGGCCTGGAGTACACTGGGAAGGCAAAGCTTTGTTGGGGGAGAAAAAACATCACATTTTTTTAAAATCTAAGATTAAGTGATATTGAAAAACTTAAAAATACTTTAAAACTGCAGAGCTATTTCTTGGTAGAGTGCTCCTGTTCTTAGTGTAACTCTGTGGAAATATGTGCCTCTAGCAGGTATTTCCCTCTGCTTCTAGAAGATACACAAGATGGGATCTTTTAGTTAAAATATTTAACAATTTCTTAAAAATAATATGAAAATGAAATTTCTTGTACTAATCAATCATGCATGTATCTTTCAAGGATTAAAAGGAAAATGGTAGCATATTATTATAGCATACAAGCTATAATTTTGAGACAGTTGCTGTCATCCCCAGATTTCTTTTTCCTTCAAAGTAAATGTTTCAAATGAAAACTTTTGGTAAAGATGAATGATGCAACAGTTGGTTCCGACACATCTCAGAAGCTGGTACAACCAGCTCAACCTGAACCTAGCACTGAGGAGTGTCTGAGGCAGTGACAGGAGTACTGCTAGAATTTCTATGCACCCTAACTTGCATTAAACCTATCGTAGGGTTTTGAAGTCCACCATTAATCAGTTAGAAATGCAATTAAATCGACACTATAACATGTTGGGCTTTTTATTATTTTTGGTGGTTTTTTTTTTTTTTCTTTTTCTTTATTTTTTTTTTCAGCCACTCCTCTAATGCCCGAGACAGGCAGTGTTCAGCTCCCTATTCAATATTACTCTCGTTATTTTTCTAAGGAAACAAGGATTATACAACCACTCTGCTTATCTGTCATTTACCCTTATTCCCTCATAACTCTTAAACCCTGTGATCAATCCCAGCTGGTGGGCTGACATATAGCTCTGAGAGGGTCTCCAAGATAGCAAGTATCTACAGATTTTGTGAAATTCAGCAGCAGATTGGGGAAGACAAACGCAGGAGAGACCTCAGATGCCACCATCCAAGATGGCAGGAATCATGTCCCCAACAGCCCGCTGGAAGAGGGTGTGTACAGGGGGAGCAAGATGGTATAATCGTGACAGACCTTGAGGCAGAGGGTACAGGGCTGGAAATTAGAAGATGTACAGGAGGCTGAAGGACCTGGGAGATATGGGACAGCACCCAAACAGCAAGTTTTTCCTTTTACCATTCAGTATGATCCCAAGCCTTATTTGTTGCAAGTACAGTGAATAAGAAACAAATGCTATCCTTTTATTTTTATTTGATAACTTGTCACGAGAGCACTGGAAACAAGACTGCATTTATCTTCATCACTCCCATGGGAGCAATAAATGTGTTTCTCTTTAGAGGTCGAGACCGAAGCCTCAGGGAGGATCAGGCCTCCGCTGCGACACTGCCCTCACATTGTCAGGCTCTGTGCATCCCCCTAGCCTTATTCCCAGTTTAAGCACTGGATATGACCCAAACACGGTCCCGACATAGTCCAGCTGCAGATCCTGCACTTACTGCACGTTATCCACCTGACGTGCCCCACTCTGGGCAGTCGGTAAAAGAGAAGCGTGTGGCAGCTGGCTGTCACGGCCGCTGCCGGAGCCACTCATCTTGGCAGAACTCGATGGCTGAGGCGCGGCGGTTTGAGACAGTGACGCGTGTCCCGGGTGACTTTAAGGTACGGGACGTCCCCGAAGGCGAAGCCCCGTGCCCTCTCGGGGGCAAGGAGCGGCGAGGGAAGGGTCGTGCTTTTGCAAGAGGAATGCGAGTTAAGCTTGTGTGACTCCACTACTCCGCTACCGACTTGCTGTAACCTTTAGGGGCTTGAATGAGCAAACACAGCACTCTTCCAGCAACTCTCACCACCCCACTCCCCCCTCCCTCCGAGTATGTCTTTGCTTCCTTTAATTCGATTTAACTCTTTCCAATTAAAAAAACATGGAGGAAGAAAACATTCGACTTAGAGTCTCCCTGACCTAACTCTGCATGGCCGAGATCAGACCCATGGCACCGACCTCTCCAGTTGCGAATTTCCTATTTGAACGTGCCACCATGCTCTGACCGTACCCCTTTGCCCAAGGCGGCTTGCCGGCCCTTCACAGTGCTACAGGTACCGCTCTTTCTCGGCTGCTCTCTCCAGTCCCGTTCTGTAGTGCCCCCGGCGATGCTGAAACCTTTCTCCGCTGTCGGAGCTCTTGCCGCAAAGCCTATCACCGGAGTCTCACACCTCTGTCCCGGACTTGGGAGAGTGCAGCTCTTGGCGGCTGATCCCTGTTCCCACCCGTGGTGTGGCCTGGACCCTTGGTGGGACACGTCCTGCGCCCATGCCTCGTGAATAGGGACCCCCAGGGCCTGAGAATTCACCGAGAAGAGGGTTCACTGCTCAGGGACTCCGACATCCAGGTCAGGGGACTGCGGGAAATCCTCCTTCCTCAGTATCTCCGCTTTTGGAGTTGGGCAAGAGAGAGGAAAGATCTTTCTAATACCTCTACATTCATCTAGCTTGTTCTAATTTCGAACCTCCATCCTTCCCGCTGACCTGGCCCTTCCCGTTGACCGGGACATCGCCCCGGGAGCGGCTGCCCGGTGCCTGGCGCTGCCCCTGGGCACATGGAGGGACGAAGCGGCGGGCGGCAGCTCTGCCCTCGGCTGCGCTGCTGCCCGGGGCTCTCTTCCGCTCTTGCACGGTTCAGCCCGACGGCTCAGCCACAAGATAATGACCAGGCCCACATGGGAATTTCTGTCGCACCCACAGGAATAAGATTTCCGGGAAGGGACGAGTCCGGTTGCCACGGCCCCAGGAATGAGTGAGCATCCTGCCACCGGCCCGGAGGGCGTAGGCAGCACGGGTAGCGCTCCCCTCCTGGAATTCAGGGCCTGAAGGGGAAAATCCCCAACAAAACCAAACCCCAGGAGCATTTGTGAGAGTTTTTTCAAGTCTTCGCTACTGCTCGAATAGAATCCGGGGTAAACGTTTTAAGCAGGAGGGCAAGAACCGCACGGCACAGCCGCTGTGCACCTCCACCAGCTGAACAGGGTGTCGGTGGTGGGGAGCAGAGCACCCCAAGAACGGGTTCGCAGCCCGTGCCCGGGGATGCCTGGCGGACCCTCGGCCTTGGGAAGGCTCCCAAGGGAAGGTGTCCGGGCCGCTCCGCGGGGCGGGAAGCCGTGCGCCGGGCAGCTGCCGGGGAGCCCCGCGTGACAGTGGAATAACAAACAGCTCGAACACAACGTGCCACTCGGGAAACCTCGGGGCGTGTGTCCGCGCTGCAGCGCGCTCAGCCCTTGCCGTGAAAGCACCGATTTCACGCAGAATCTGCTCCGCGCCTCTCTCCGCCCCGCTGCGCGCCTTCCAGCCGGCCCCGCTCCGGGCCATGCGCCGGGCCCGGCCCCTCCGCGCCTCCTCCCTGCACCGACCCCATCCTGAATGTCCGGGGGGATTTAAGCCGTTGGAAGCGAACCCAAAGAGATCGGAAGCGTGTGCTGTGTGCTCTGGAAAAATAACTAGTTTCAGATTAATGAAGGAGTGACAATTTCAAGGCTAACGTTGGCACTGCCCAAGCCAGAGCGTGGGGAGCTCGCCAGGCTTTGCTTTATATTGTCTGCTTTTCTGAAGAGCAGACAAAGATGGATAGAGAGACATTGAAAAGCAGGAGGCGTATTTCAAACCGTTCCATAAAGAGGGTTGTCACTTAAAGACAAGAACCATAGTGCTTTGATGACTTTGTATTAGCCTCACCGTTTCAAATAAGTGACTCGGCTCTCTCTGCGGAATTCACCGCGTTTCAGTAGATGACACTTCAGTGAAGCCGCTTTAGACGGGGACAAGGGCTTGTAACCGCGGGGCGAAACTCCTCCGCGAGCGCGTTTTGCAAAGGAGATTGCCGACCCGGGGCTGGTTTTTTTTCTCTCGGTCCTCAAACTAAAGATCCTCGGTAAAATAAAGATTTACCATTTCCCTGGAACTGCTGTGCAAAAGAGAGGAAACGCTCTGTCTGCGTGAAGCAAGCGGCGGGCAGACGCCGCAATGCCGGGACAGACCGCTGCCACCCCGGCACATCCCGACGGTACAGGGGCGATCTTTTCCGAATCCCTTTCTGCACCTCCGGAAAAAAGTATCAACGACAAGTGTTGAAAAGAAGGTTATACATAACCCCCCGGGAAGCTGCCACTTGTTCTCGCCCTCACGGGGACAAGAACCCACGCGTGCGGAGATCCGCGTGTACGTGCAGCCTCTCCCGGGTCTTGTGTGTCCCCTGTTTCCCCCCGGCTCCCGTCCCTTCCCGACCGCCGGGCGCTCATGGAGGGACTCTTTCCTCTGCCCGGAGAACGGGAGGGGGGTGGCCCACAGCCCTGCAGGGTCAGTTTTTTTGGTTTTTTTTTTTTTGGCCAAACCTGAAGATTTTATATATATCTATTTTCTCTTTATGATGGGAACCCCCGACCGCTGCAGCCCCCCAGGCTTTGAAGGCACAGCGAAAGGGCTTCACTGTGGGTTTGAGCGAACCATTTAGCCACTGTTTCATTAGGCACTATTTGAACCTTGCAACATGTGGTAATTTCTAGGGCAAGCTGAAAAGGGGGGATTATGTAGGAGGGACACAAGGAAATCAGCTAACGGTTAATTTAACTCGTTTTCTAGTAGAATTTTCGATACATTCCTAATTGACTGAGGAGGCAGGTGAAATCTTCAGTTCTAGGCAGACTCATTCACGGTGAGAATAAATGGCTCTTTTTCAACTCACACTGCTCACAATATATCATCAGGGAAAAGACATGCAATGAATATGTTGATTATTTTTTTTAATTATTATTAATGGAATTACACCCTGCTATGCAGGTGTGAGGGTAAAAACCTATACTGCGAAGAAATCAGATTAACAATGAAATGAGAATTTTATTAGCTTTCTATGTCACATAGACCTGGATTTAAACTGTCAAAACAAGAAACAAGAGAGGGGAAAAAAGATACTCTGAAGGCAACGGTGCCAATCAACGAGCAGAAGTAGTAGCTTGGTATCCAAATAATAATTAGCTGTAATTCACGGTGAATATCCACATCCCACACTTTACACTATTTATATCATATCGAGAATGTATGATTAGCCTATAACGGTAATTCTCTTTTCAGCCCGGGGTTTGCCAATTAACCCTAATCACCCCTATTTGCCAGGAAACGTGAACATTTGTTCGTAAGGGCCGAGTTCTAATAAAACGTTAGTTCGTGTCGGAAATAAACTCTGTGTGAGACTCTTGCCCCTGTTCGCAAGGGAAAGGAGCCCAGACAGGTCGGAGTGTCCCGGGGACAATTGGGAGCAGCGGGACAGGAGCCGGGACTCTGCATCGTACAGCTCCAGGGAGAAGCAGGCGGGCATGACCCCGCACCGGGCACCGCGGATACGGCACGTTGGAGGTGACCTTGCACTGGGCACCGGCGGGATGGAGGTGACCTTGCCACGTGGGGCTGTGGGTTTGAAGGTGACCCTACCCCGGGAGTAGTGGGTTTGGAGGTGAGTCTGTCTCTGGGGGGTGGTGAGTTTGGCGGTGACTGTGTCCCGGGGGCAGTAGCTGCGAAGCTACCTGGGCGGTGTGCAGAGCGGTGATGGGCACAACCGAGCAGGGGAGCCAGCCGTCTGCCAAGGGTCCCTTTGTAACCTGCTATAGAAAATCGAGGTATTCTGCATGACAAAGCCCAATTAAGCTCGCTATTCAGGACCTCTGCAGCTGGTAGCCCATTGGGAGAGTGGGAGGAAACGCGAATATATTAATTATGCGAAGGGGCGGTGAAAAATACCAACAACCACGTTTCTGGGTTGGGTGTTGGATATGTTTGTTTGGTTTTTTATGCGTCAGTGCCATTATTTATGTATGTATTTGGTGGCAGGGGAGGGGAAAGGGGTGGGAAGCAATGTCCCGGGGGCATAAGCCCTAGGCCCGGGCCCACCTCACTGCTGCACCCCTTGCTGACCTCTGACTGTTTGCAAAGAGGAGGAAGGAGGGCTGCCTGCTAGGCTGCAGGCTCTGGTAAAACTGTTGTTTAATATACTCGCAAAGCTGTCGATTTTCTTTAAGAATTCTCCATTTTTTTGTCACTCATCAGGGGTCAACTGTGAGCCTGCCAAAGGGCTTTCACAGGCTGAGGGGCACGAATCCCCAGGGCAGACTGAAGGCCAGTCAAAGAAAATACTGGAGACCTAACATTAAGATTAACCCAGACAATCAATTTGCTTTTCAGTTTTACTTTCCCAAGCCAACGAGCCACAACATATGCCTGGCTATAGTCAGTGTCATGGTTTGGCCCAGCTAGCACAGCAGCACCACGACAGTCTCTCACTCAGTGCCCCCATTCACCCCCACCCTCGTTAGGATGGCAGAGGCCCCAGTGAAATGGGAGTAAAAAGATAAGCAAGGTTGTTGTGGATTGAGACAAGGACAGGGAGGGCTCACTGCCAATTATTGTTCCGGGCAAAACAAACTCCAGTACTCGACTTAGAGAGGAAAGTAGGAAAGTTTATTCTACAAGAAACAGAATGGAATAAAAGCAAAAGGGAGTAGGATGATGAGAAAATTACAACCAGCACTTTAAGATCTCCCTCCCCCATCCCTCCTTTCTTCCCGGGCCCAGCTCACTGCTCCCGATATCTCTACCTCCTCCCCCCTCAGCGGCTCAGGGGGGCAGGGAATGGGGAATGTGGTCAGTCTCTCACAGATGGGCTCTGCCGCTTCTGTCTTCTCAGAAGAGGATGACTCCTGGCATTCTTCCCCTGCTCCAACACGGGGTTCCTCCCCCGGCACAAAGTCCTTAGCAAACTTCTCTGGCATGGGTTGCTCCCAGCAGCTGCGGCTTCTGCCGATATGGGTTCCCTCTCTCGGGACAGAGTCCTTGGTAAATATCTCTGGCATGCATTCTTCATCACAATTGCAGTTTCTTCTACCGATACGGGGTCCCTCTCTCGGGACACAGTCCTTGGTGAATATCTCAGCTTCTCCAATTCTCTCCACAGAATGCAGGGGAGTCTCTGCTCTGGTACACCTCCTCCTCTCTTTCATCACTGACCTTGGAGTCCGCATGGTTGTTTCTCTCACTGTTCCTACTCCTTGCACCACCACCAGCCAGAAGAGGAAGAAAAAGAAGAAGGAAGAAGCAGGAAAAAGATGGAGGAAGAAACCTCCTCTTCCGGCTTCTTCTTAAAAAGTGATTGTGGAGGCGTCTAATTGGCTCAGCCCCAGAAGTGGGTCTGGCTCAGAGCTGAGGAGAGTTGCAAACAACTTCTTACAGGAGCCATCTTTACAGCCCCATCCCCCTTACCAGAAAAGGCTGTCATGTCAAACCATGACAAGTCAGTATGTAGAATATAATTTCAGACTCCAAAATACAAAATATCTGAGAAATATCTGGCATGACAAAGTCACGCTAAATAATCCAACTCATAACAGCAGATGAGTTTTAGTTCAGAACTATGTACCACTGCACACAGAGCTATGCTTGGTGTCACACAGTCTTCAAACCCCAACCACAAAGACATGATGTGACCACAGATCTTTCCATTTTCTTCTGTAGAAGTATACGATAGAGGAAATTCAAGCTGTTTTTAGGGTATGAGTGCTGCCAGTCTTCTTAAAATGGCATGAAGTTTCGGCCAGAATGTGGTCAACCATACATACAGAAGATGCAAATACCATTGAGCCAAGAAGTGTGCTTGGCCTAAGACATGTGCAAAGCATTTGAACAAAAATTTGGTATTCTAATTTTTCTCAAGCAGACTTAGATTGTATCTGATCTACCACAATTATCCTTGTCTTCCTGAACAGTTGTCAGAGCAGTCATGGCCTCACATTTTCAGTGCTTCTACAGAAAAGCAAGTAGACTTGGGATACTCTACTTTTTCTTTCAGACCCCCTGAAAGACCACTCCTGGCTTTTGATGCATGTTCTGGAATGAATAGACAGGGATTCCACGTTGACTTTCATTATGCAAGTAACAGCAAGGATATTCCAGTCTTTAGGCATGTGACTCAGATGAGAACAGGAGAGCTGCGTTGGTGTGTTGGTGAATCAATCCTGTTTGTGTAAAAAACTGCAATACCTCTGAAAAGGACCTGGGATAGTAGCAGAAAAATCATAGAATGGTAGGTTGGAAGAGACCTTTAGAGATCATCTAGTCCAACTGCCCACTTGATGCCAACAACATAAATTTTCTTGCTTCTGTCATCATTTCCACTTGCTCTCATATTTTTGTTTTGAGGTTCCACTTTTTTTTTTTTAATTCAGTCAAATGAAAGATGTATTTCAAGGAGTTAATGAACAGCCATCAGGGGTTCCTTTGTTTTAATTTTTTGTTGCCAGGACCTGCCATTATCTTAAAATTCTGCTTCCATCAAGAAAAAATTACAAGACAGGTTTAGGGTGCTTTCGTTTGTTTGGTTTTTTTTTTTTTGGTATTGCCTGTTTTCTCTTGATAAAAACTTATTTCAAGATCTGATTTATCTTCTGTAATTAGTGCAAGACTGAGAGGGCTTAGGTAATGTGCAGTTTAATAGATTGTGTCAGTTCAGTCTGCTGGCTTTAAGCAAAAGCTGTCAAATGCAGTAAAGTTGTCAAAGTTTTTTTTTCTTTTTCCCAGTTGCTATGAAATGAGTGTAAGTGATTACATGCATAGAAAGTAGCACTCAGGTTTATGGTTTTTTTCTTGGGCAGAAGTAAAATTCAGTGGGTTCCAAATGCACATATATCTACAATAGGCTGCCTCAGCAGTGGATTGCCTCTCAAGGCAATTTCCCACTCAGTGAGAAAATGAGGACATATTTCTCTCTCCAGAACCAGTTTTCAGAATGAGTTTAAGCTGGAAAATTGTTTTTGAGAAACAACTCACACCTTGTTGGATAGTTGCCATGATAGGCAAGCATGAGAAGAAAGAAAATTCCTATTAGTTGAAGATCTTTTACCAGACACCGAGCTCTTCAAACAGCTTGATTTGGAACTTGATGCTTTTAGAAAGGTTTGGGAACAAGACTGAGATCATCACCTTGATACATGGAAGGCTTCTTTATTGCATATACTATTGGTACAGGTAATAGAGGCAGCAGATGTACATCCGCATGGGGTGGGAAGACACAATACTGACCTCAGCAGATGCAATGATGCTGCTCGAACTGAAGCAGCAGTGCTGGAGCTCACTATCCTGAGATCACTGGTCTCCCTGCTCATCAGAAAAAAAGTAATGTGCTACTTTTTGCACTGAGTGAAACCCTGTGAAAGTAAATAAAAGTGAATCCTGAGAAGCACAGGGTGACAGGATGATGTGTATCAGCCTTGTTTATGCTGGAATCTCATGAAAGAAGTCAATGTTGTTGCTGGAAAAGATGGCCTCTGCCTTCTGTCATTGTCTGACTCTTTGGGCTGATCCATCCTTTGCACTGGCTCTTTTTCCTATCGAAAAATCTACCCTTGCCTCTATCCCTTTTCTTGAGAAGAATACAAAACCAGAGGATGTGATCAGGTCAACCTGTTTACAGCCCTGCACCTACATGGGAGGAGAGGGCATCGTAAATCTTTAAGACTTCTATGCCTTTTTAATTGACATTGTCTAATAGAGCCCCAAACCACAGAGGAGCTGAGTGGGTGGGACAAGCTTGAGAGACAGACAGTGGGAGGGACGGGCAGATTGCTCTCATAAATTCAGTCTCTTTAGAAATTGAGGGTTACAGTATCAGCTGCTGACAGAAACTGCACTCCCACAGTTGCTGGGTCAAAGTTGAGATGGATTAAAAAAGCTTCAGTATAAACGCAGCCTTTGAAAGAGGTATTTCCGGAGGAAGACTTTTACCGTACTTGAGTTACAGGAATATCAGCAGGAATTTGCTGTTCCTGAAGCCATAAAGCTGACATACTTTGGGGGTCCTTTGCCCCTAACAACTAAGGGGTTCTGACCTGCAAAGACATGACTTGCATAAAACTGCAGGAAGAGGAAGGAGTAAACATAGTGCATGTTTAGAGCAAATGACAACACGGATATGTTGTTTTCATAACTGTTTTTTCCCCTTGCTATTCTGGTATTTAGTTCTTTCCATAACTCTAAAGAGAAGTGGAAGAGATCTACTGGTTTGTCTTTGTTTTTGGGTTTTTTTTTTTTTTATGTTAGTGTTTTCCATCCTGAGACAAGCTCAAGGGCATTTGAAGAAACTGGACATTTGAAATCAAAGAGTAATTTCTGTGTAAAAAGTAAGCAGGAGTTACAAATGCTTGAAAGCTATTTCTCTTTCATCANTTTTTTTCATTATGTTAGTGTTTTCCATCCTGAGACAAGCTCAAGGGCATTTGAAGAAACTGGACATTTGAAATCAAAGAGTAATTTCTGTGTAAAAAGTAAGCAGGAGTTACAAATGCTTGAAAGCTATTTCTCTTTCATCACCTTAATTCAGAACTGTCAGCTTCACCTTCCCCAGGCTCTGCAGCAAGCTGCAGTCTTCAACCAGCATGTCCCTCTATGTATCTTCCCCTCGGCCTTCCCATTTCGTCTTGTTCAGGCTTCATCTTATCTTGAGGGAATTTGGGAATCTCCTAGGTCAGATTTTGCAGAAATAATTGGGTTTTGTTTGTTTTTCCCAGAGGAAACCAGGGTGTATTACACCATAGCCTTTCTACTATATCACACTGCCTTTCATGGAACTAACACCACAGAAACAACTTGCTTTGCTGGGATTTGTGCTATTCCCTTTTTCTGTTGTGGGGGTTGTTTTACTATCACCTTGCTCCCTTTCACCTTCTGACACCTTTACCTTTGCAAGCAAGGGAAATAACATTGGACAGTGGCTTATAGCTCATTTGTTGCTTTTATTCACATGCTTTCTGTTACACATGTAAGCACATATGCAATTCTTTCTACACACTGAAAGGAATTACAGAAACTCATAGGAAGTTGTTTGTTTCAAAAGATTATTTACACATAAAAATGGTATACATTTGCAAAAGTCATGCCTTTGGCAGGGAACTCTGGCAAGCCTACAGAGTTAACAGCTCTGGGGATGAGGGACACTCAGGCCTGAGAGAAGGAGTGGAAGAAGACGTAGTCCAGCCAACTCCAGGAGGGATTTTTGACATTAAGCACAGTCCTGGGAGCAAATTGCTCCAAGAGGAAATTTGAACTATTGCCACCTAATGGAGAGTGGGAACCGCTGCAGCAGAAGAGAGGATTAAAGTTTGGGGTCAGTTCTGGGGAGCTGGGTGATGGCTCCCTCCGGGCTCTCTTTGAAACGTATGGTGAAGGCAAAAGGTGAGAGTTGAAAGGAGAATGTGGAGAACAAAAGTTTTCCTTACGAAAAGGAGTATTTTGATTCATTGCTGATTTTTCTGTTCAAACTGCCAGACTGTAATAAAAGGGAGAGTAGGAATGACCATCAAATCAAAGAGCGGATGGGGATTTGAAAACTTCACTCTTATTGTAGCCAGAGGACAAAATGGCACAACATGAATCCATTCTAGGAGTAATGATTGTAAATGAGAATGAGAATGGCACAAAGGTAACCCATTCCAGTCCTAACAAGGTACACTTGTGTGGTCCTAACACCCTTTGGATCTTTATTTTGTGGAATTTGCTAGTTTCTTTGCTAGAATGACTGCATGCTTGTAGCCTTGGAGCACTGCATTAGCAAATGCTTTTTCATCTTTGAAGAACAGAAGTTCCCACTTTAATTACATTAATGCTAATCAATACACGTCTTTGAACTATAGCATTGTGAAAGTGATGTTACAGTGGCTAAGGCAATACTTGCTGTATCAGCCTATTCCAGCCACTTAAAGAACTTAAAAAAGTAGATTTTATTTCTAAGATGAGCTGTTCTTATTCTCAGCACAAAAGGTCAAGGGACAAAGGTTTCAAACCACGTGCCTGGCTCACGTACGAGCAAACACAACTGGACCCACAAGCAGACTTTGAAGTGTCCATGCAGGCATGTCCTTTTGAACATGTAAACCAAAATGCACAAGTAAATGAGAGTTTGTTCACATACACTAACTAACTGGGGCAGGAAACAGCACGGAAGCATTGTTTTAGAAAATATAGCAAGATGGTGATGTTTACCTGGGCCATTTCATTCTGTTTGCCATTTCCCACTCTCCTGGGAAAGCACTGGGAAGGCGTTGCTGGTTTGTAGGTACAGCTTGCTGGGGTTGCATCCAGCTAGAAGAGAAGTGTGACAGGAATTCAGGAGTGAATAACAGCGAGGTTCAAACAGGTTCTTGTGGAAAAAGTTTTTGAGGACTGTTAGAGTCTCTAAGTCTTAAAGCCAGAATAGAAGTAGGGCTGGAGCATAGCTGAGAGTATGTATGGGCCAGGATGAAAGGCAAATCTGTCCAGTTAGGTCATCTTCTAACTCTTCTTGGCATATGTTTTGTAGAACATTTGAATTTGTTGCCAGAATTGAATTTGTTGTTAAAACCTGATTAAAAGATATGTGACTACCATTTATATGTACACTTGTTAGAACACTCAGGAAAATACTGGCAGTATGAGTTTTTTAGTAAATAAATGGTAACTTTGAGAGGTGTCTATGGGGGAAAATATACTTAGGCTAAGTTTATAACATACTTTATATTGTTTTTAATAAAAGATTCATAATACAGATAAGAAGATGGATTGGCTGATGACTTCATATTTAGGGCTTAAATAGGTTTTCCAGCTAACACAAAAAATTATTTGTATAATTCTGTCTTGACTATTGATGCCAAAGGAATTAGCTCTTTTCCCTCATTTGCATTTTTCAATACTTTTTGGTACTTAATAATCTAAAAATGCTGCCTTTTTTAGGACCCTATTGTCCTTCTACTCTTGTGGTATTTGGAAAGCACCCACCATATATGTATAGTCAGTGATCTCATCTTAATTCTGAGTAAAAAGAATAACTTTTCAGAAAAAGGAATAGACTCATACAGAATCATTGCTGTTGGAAAAGACTTTTAAGATCATCAAGTCCCACCACTAACCTAACATTGCCAGGCCCACCAGTAAACTAAACTATGTCCCTCAGCACTTCATCTCTGCATCTTTTTAGTATCTCTAGGGATTAGGACTCCACCACCTCCCTGGGCAGCCCCTTCCAATGCTTATTAACTCAGTGGAAAAAG
Organism: Urocolius indicus; assembly: GCA_013401255.1. Lineage (NCBI taxonomy): Eukaryota > Metazoa > Chordata > Aves > Coliiformes > Coliidae > Urocolius > Urocolius indicus. The sequence goes on from WBNH01003872.1 coordinate 553,706, forward strand.
TCTTCCTAATGTCCAATATAAACCTCCTCTGGCACAACTGCAAGCCATTTCCTCTTGTCCTATCATTCATTACTATGGGGAGGAAACTGACCTCCCTTTCAAGTAGTTGTAGAGAGTGATTATATCTCCTCTCAGCTTCCTCTTCCTTAGGTTGAGCATGCCCAGGTCCCCCAGCTCCTTCTCGTAAGACTTATTCTCCAGACTCTTCACCACCTTCGTTGCCTGTCTCTGGCCATGCTCCAGCACCTCAATGTCCTTCTTGTAGTGAGGGGCCCAGAACTGAACACAGTATTTGAGGCGCAGCCTCATCAGTACAGGGACACAATCACCTCCTAGGTCCTGCTGGCCACACTATGTCTGATACAATCCAGGATGTCATTGGCCTTCTCAGCCACCTTGGCACACTGCTGGCTCATGTTCAGCTGGCTGTTGATTAACACCCCCAGGTCCTTTTCTGCCAGACAGCTTTCCAGCCACTCTGTCCCAAGCCTGTAGCATTGCCTGGAGTTGTTGTGGCCCAAGTGCAGGACCTGGCACTTGGCTTTGTTGAATTTCATGCAGCTGGACTTGGCCCATTGATCCAGCCCATCCAGGTCTCTCGGAAAAGCCTCCCTGCCCACAAGCAGGTTTATGCTCCCGCCCAACTTGATGTCATCAGCAAATTTACTGAGGGTGCAGTCAATCCCCTCATCGAGAACACTGTTAAAGATGTTAAACAAAACAGGCCGTAGTACTGAGCTTTGGGAAACACCTGGTAACTGTCTGTCAACTGGATTTAACTCCATTCATTCTGACTCTCTGGGCCCAGCCATCCAGCTAGTTTTCCACCCATTTCAGAGTAGGTCCCTCTAAGCAGTGCTACATACTGAAACAAACTTAACTGTTCATTTGAGCAGATCATAATGCATTCACACATTTCAGCCACATTAAGGCAAAATAATTTTTTGATAGCCAAGTTATAAAATGGCAGGAGGTACTAATTTGTTGGCTAAATGAAATGGCTTCTCTCTGTAGGTTTATATTCAAATATGAATCTGAAGAGAATGTTTGTATTGCTTTTAGACATTTGCAGGAAAATGAAGGTTTTATAGAGTTGTTGTAGTGTATCACCAGCTATGCTGTGAGTAACCCAAAAGTAAAAGCAATACAGACTTTCCATCATCTTTCTTTTTTTGTTCTTCTAAGATATATTAGCCTGATGTTAAGCCACAAGGAACCAAACTACTTTGCTGTATTGAGAACGCAGAGTAAATGCTTAGGACAATGTTGCACCTTGATTCAAAACAGTTGTCAGCTTAAAACAAATGGAAAGCTATCACTGCCTTTACACTGCTGTAGCTGATTTTATTTATTTAATATTCTTGGTTTCTTATAATAGCGGAAAGCCTTGTTTGTCTGAGTTTTGCTTGATCTGTTTCTTAGAGAACAATTATTGACATTCCTTGTTCTTATTTTGAGTGAGGAGGGTGAAAATAACAGACCAATGAGTACAGATTGTTGGATAAAACCATGGTTTTGGCTATACCACTCATTGCCCAAGATCAGCCCAATATGAAGTAGTGCTGGTGCATTTGTCTATGTCCTTGAGCCATCTTCACTTTTTCATTCAACAGGTTGCCTTTCCAGTCTTCCACATCTTCCTATAGGTTACCTAAAAGGTTTGGAAGAAGAAGTTTCTCACTTTGAGAAACACCTTCTCTTTTAGAGGATGGTTTTCTGAAAACAGTGACAAAGTGCTCTTTGATTTCATTGGCTGTAAGGTCAGTTCCTAAGGTAATATTAACTGACCTAAGAACTTTGAATGTATAAAACCCAGATTGCAGTATAAACACAAGGCAGCTATTCCTATTACAGTCTTCTATGCATTCAATCATACATTATTTCTCAAACACATTTTCAAACAAAAAAAAAGTCAATATGCCTTATCAAATGCTCAGTGAGAGATTGTTTTTTTATCCTGAATTATTGTGCACTTTAGGTTTTACTGTCATTCTGTGGCGGTCAGACCATTAGCTTTGAGATCCAAGAACATTACCAAAACCTTATGACAAATTCACAAAGATGAGGATTCTTCAGGTATTTGGTGTGAAAACTTGCAGTCTTCACTCTGAAGATGGTGAGGCACTATACCAAATGTCTATTTATCCTCAAAAAGGAAGGATAATTACACTTTCAGACTGTAAGGCATCTTGGGAAAAAAATGTCATTGTTACCTGGTTTTGCTAGTTGTTTCTCAAGCTGAAATGTGTACACAATTATTTTCTGCTAATGATAACAATTAAAGTACAGGTTTGACAATAATTTTACTGTAAGTATGACAACCCAAGGAAAAATAAAATAACATGTAAAAAATACATGCTCGGGACACTTCAATACACTTATTTTCCTCCATGGACTGTATCCCAGCCTGACTAAATGAATTCTTAGACTGGATGCCTGAAGCAAAGCAAAATGAACCCTCACTGGCTGGAAGAAAATGAAAGTACAAGACTTTGCTATGCTATATATTTTACAAGGTGTCAGAGCTTCCTGTTGTTTCATATTTACATATACTGCAGAAATATGATAACTATGAAAGACAAGACAACCACTCATCCTCTGTTCTAAATAATGATTATGAAATGTTGCAAGTATGCCTTGGCATATACATGCATATGTCTTTTTTTTGGTTATTGAAATTAGTTATACAACATTGTCAAGGGATGAATCTGTTTTTCAAAAGTGCCTAGAATATCCAGCAGTCTGTTCAAATTCTTTGGGAAACATAATAATTATATAGCCTAGAGGATTTGAGTGTGAAATACTCAAAAGAGTGTCAGAGACACACACACACACTTCTCTATAAGCAAACATTGCTCTTACTTGAAGCAAAAAGAGACATCTTGTTTATAGTGTTTCAAGTGAACCATTTTAGAGGTACCGTAGTGGATTTACAAGAGGAAGTGACAGTAATGTTGTTAATCCCACTCATTGTTAATCCTCACAAGGATTTCCCCTTGGGAACCAAGTCCAGCAAGACTTTGAATCAGGAAACTTTCTTATTTGATGACTTCTTTACATATCTGGTCCTGCTTCCACTTCAGCAGTAAGGCCTCATTAGCTAAAGGCATTGCAGGCAGCTGCTCTAAAGAGAAATCTTGAAAATAGTTATAACAGGAGGGAACAGTAGATCAATGCTCTTAGTGTTTTGTGTCCATTGATTTGTCTCTCATCACTATGGCTATACACTGGAAACATAGCCAGGCTTTTAATTAGATAATTCAATATTGTTTAAGCACACTTCAAAGGTTAAGTATGTGATTAAGTGTTTTCCTGAAACACTCTCTGGAGACACCTCTCTCTTTCCATGGATACAGAGGCAAACAACTCAGCCTAGGAATGTGCATGTAGATGGATATAACTGGCTGCTCTAAGTTCCTGCTTGGTGGATATAGCTCTAAAATAAAGTTGGACAGTTTCTCATTTCCAGATCCCACATGTCAAGCTCCATCAACTAGTGTCTTGCTCTCCAGGTCTGACTTGCAGCATAAAAATCTCATTCAAGCTGCCATTAGAATGGATTGGTCAAATTCTGCTCCATATTATAGCTCTGTAGATTACATCAGACTTCTTCAGCAGGTGCCTTCTGCTTATATGTTTGTCTGCACCCACCTGTTTGTTTTCTTACTACTAAATGTTAGGCCTTAGCATTCAGGAGAAAAACAATTGTGCATATATTCCCTGCCAGTTCCCAAACTCCCCTGTCTTAGAGAGGGACGTGCAAAGGCATAGATTAGATTTTCCTACATTTTTCTTGGTTTACTTAGGCACAGGGTAGTGGTGTAGTAAGAGATGGGAGGATTTTCAGGTAGGTTTTTAATGTCTGTGGGAGGTCTAATTTCCAGTCCTGCCCTCTCCCCACTCCATATCTTCATCTTCACCACTGCTTGTTAACTTTTTATGGTTCTTTCTGGGGAAGATTATTCCTCAGAGTGAGTAACAGCATTTCAAAAGGGCTTTATTTTGAATCAGGTGATCTAACAGAGGAAATATGAAATACCTTTGACTTGGGAATAGCAGTTATAGGCAGATGCATAGGCAATCTGGGCTAGTAGCTTGACCTTAGTCCGTTGGTAGGCAAGAAAGGAAACCTGGTGGTAAGCCAAAGCAGAATAAGTGGGGTCAAGCCCCTTGCTCCTCCTAATTCCTCCTTCCTCATCCCACTTGTAGCACAGCTGTCAGTGTGAGATTTGCTTCAGACTGAACTCATAGAGCAGATCACACTTGCTGTATGGCAGGTAAGCAATGAAAGAAAAGTGGATGAGATTTTCTGCACTTCCCATCATGGATTCAAGAGCTGATGAGGGAATGCTGCTCATGCAGCATTGGCAAAAAGGCAAAGACTGGGCCAAAACCAAAGAGGTCTGGTTTATATCTAGTGTTATTTTGACAGCTTTATAAGAAAAAAAAAAAAAAAGAGAGAGTAGTACCAGAATGTTATAGTATTGGTAGTGACACATTAACTTCATTGAGGTTTTATCTAGAAGCACCTTTGCACATGGTATGGAGTAGTTCCAGATGGAGGTAGCACACAAAGTGTAAAATGTTAAATACACTTTTATTAATGACACTACTTTGTATCCATATTGACCTCAGTTTCAGGTCATCTTTGTAAGTTTCCACACTGGGTTGCAGATGTACTCTGCTGGTATATTGTCCAAACAGGGAGGGTTTCTTGGCACTCTGCTTCCTTTTCCCAGACACTGCTAATTCATGGAGCACTTTGGCAGTACTGTAGAGTTGGGAAATCCATCCTGTGCACCAGAAATAGGGATTGGGATCATAAAAAAAGACTGTCTTGTGATAGGTGAGAAAGATTGATGCCCTTTTAATTGGAAATAAACTATATTTTAAAAAAACAAACACATATACATGCATACAGATTTTTTTTTTCAACTCCATCTAATAGAACTCAATAAAATTCATGTGAACAGGTGTTTAGTTGGAGAAGTTTTTCAGGTGAATAGAAATTTCCTGGAGTAGATTATATTAAATGGCAGGTAACTTACATCTGCTTTATTCTCTCACCCAATTCTTCTTTCATATATCAAGTGTACAGTGATGTGGCATTAGTCCAATGTGATGACTCCTGATTTGAACCCACGTAGGAAAGAGTGGGATCTCTTTACACAGAGATGGTGAGCGTTTTGTTAAACCAATCAGGAAAATATTTTGTCTGATGAGAGAAAAATGTCTATAATACCACACTCAATATGTTCAGTTGGCATTGCTGTCATTTAAAACAGTGAGCTGAACTTTGACAACATAAATTCCTCATGTCTTTTCCCAGGAAAGTACAAATCTTTCTTGATTTCAGTGGTGGAGAGTCTGATCTATTGAGAACGTACTGTCATTCCCAGAAGGCTTAGCCCATTTGGAGATTTATGGGGTTAACTCCCTTACAGTTTGATTTAAAATATTGTTATAATGGGTTGTGTGACGGTTTCAAATGATTCATTATTAGAGTAATACTGCTTTTTGCAGGAAAATGACCAACTGTTATTTCCATTCCTCCAGAGTTCTTTAGAGTTATAGTCTCTTCCTGGCATAATTTGGAAAACAGTGCTGATTTGTTCTGCTTTAAAAGCAGCTTTAAAGCATGATGGGAAAATGTTACATACCACATACCCTTTCAGTGAAACTGCCATTGTTGCCTTTTAATACTTAGACAGTGCAACACTAACAAGAATCCTGCAATCATAGTCTTTCTTCTTGCATAGAAACACAATTAACTGCCTCCAGAGTGAATAAGACTTGATGAAACCAAAGTCTGGGTAACATGTAATCCTATCATGTTGGTGTTTGTGTGTTTATGATGGTAGGGAAGTTTTTCTGCTTTGAAATCAACAGTAAATGGAGTAATACCATTCTCCTGCTTTTGCTTTCTCTCCTGTAAGAACTGAAGCATGACAAAATAAATTAGGAAAGGATTTTTCTCTTTTTCTTCATATTTGTTCTATGTGCGCTTGATACCTGTTTATCAGTATTATGTTGAATCTCAAATTCCATACCATGAGCTGAGCTGCAGCTTTGTTAAGAACAAAATAGTTGTGTCAGTGTTTGAGAGTCTGGGATGCAGAATGCTGCAAGTATTGCCTAGAATGAGATGTTCTGGACTTGGCACAGTGTTATAAAGAGAGAAAAAGACAAAGAGCCATGGTAGTATTTCGGATGAAAGACCACGGTATTTTTTGGGGGGGCAAACTCTTTAGGGTAAATTCTTTAGTGGCAAATAGGTGGTAAAAGACATCCTGGTGAAGCTGTTTGGATTGGTTGTCCCATCATCTCCCTGCTACTTGCATCTGCCATCCCAAAAAGACTTTCCTTTTTGTAGCCAACAGAGATGGACCAAATTAGCTTAATTGGTTTAAAGAGAGAATTTTTGATAACCTGACCTGTTTTGTGAGAAACATGACAGGGAGTAATCCTATGAGCAGCTGAGAGGGCAGGACAGAAACTGGTGGACTTCCCAGACGGAATCTGGGTACAAGAACTAGAGGGGACTAGAAGCTCTGAAAGCCAAGCTGCTATGACACTAACAAACTTTGTCACTCAGCAGGTTTTATTAGCCTGGGCACAGTGCCATGCAGCTGAGAGGACAGCATGTGGTCAGCGGTGGCTCTGGGATCTCTGTAACATGCCCCTGGTGCACAGTGTAGACACCTACTTTGTGTTTTCTGCAGAACATTCACACTACAACTATTTTTAAAAAAGCCTTAAGCTTGAGTAGATGCACAGAGTTGAAGTCCAAACTAAAATTATTAGTTCATCTAATGTGGGCTCTCATATATCTCAGGATATTAAATTTCACCTATTGATTTTTTTGCAGGCTGGAACTGATCCAAAGCCTGCTGCAGCCTCTGGATTTATTCCAGCAAATTCAATGGATTCTGATTCAGGCTTTGAATCGAGCCTTAACTTTATACATTTTTGATTATTGAAAGGACTCTAATCCCCTCCTGCCTCCATGTGTGCTGATACAGAGACCTCATTTTCTATTGGTTAATGCTGGAATTTGTCACTCTGCAGGAAACATGCAACATTTTAAATTGATGCAGTCAACCAGTGGGTTTTTTTTCCTAATAGATTTTGTGGGTATGTTAGTGGAGCCATGTGGCACAGACTCAGGATGCAGTTGACATAAATTATTTCTAAAACTCTTTGAGCTGTGAGCAAAGAAACAAAAGTATTGTCCTTCAGTTTCAAAAAAACAGATCTCTGTCACAGATGGTGTCACCAGAGGTGGAGGGTGAGTCATACACCCACAGAAGTGAACCAACATCCCTGTCCATGTCAGTGAGCCCAAAACTTTGTGAAAAAAAAAAAATTAAAAAAAAAATTCTGGCTGATGATTGGTAAAGAAAAACAGACATTTCCCTCACACCATTCACCAAAAGAACCAGTGGAAAGCAGGAGGTTTGGTCCAAGGCAAAACGTTGCAGGTTTTTTTGTTCTGAAATCATCAGAGAAGAAGGAGAGACGGAGAGAAGGCAAGGTTAACTCAGCAAAGCAAGGGTAGCATTTGTTCTGTGAGCCTGAGCAAGCAGAAGGGAATATTTCCCTCTACCTTGGGGAAATCTCCATTCTGTGTCTCTCAGTAACCAAGAGACAAGTACATGCAAGAGAGAGGAGGCTGGTACAGTTACTAGCCCTTATATACCATTTGTAGAAACTTAGATGTGGGTGCTGAAGAGAGAGAAACCTCCAAGAGCAAGCAACAATGGCAGCTGTGTGCAGAGTTACTTAAGGAATAGGCACAAACTCTGCTCCATTTATCATTTCAAAAAAGAAAATAGAACTGATTCGATGAAAGAAGAATGCAAAGGTTAACTTTTTTACAGATAAAAGTAACATGAGGTCCAAATCACTCTGTAAACACAGCTCCCAGTTACCCCTGACTTAATAGTTCTCCTTTGCTCGTGGTAGTGTAACAAGACAATTCAGCACCTCGCCAAGTTATTTAGTGATATGCTGTCATCTCCAGTCAACTTCTGACAGGTTGTGTGGTGAAAAGAGAGACAAACTGATGCACTAGCAACGTGCTGAGCTCCTCTCAGAGGAGCGTGCCAGGTTTCACTGAAGTTAACAGGTTGCAGTTTTGGTTCTGTTACTGGTCTTTTTTTTTTTTTCCTGTCTCCTCCCCCAGCATTTTAATTCAATAGCAAGGAGAAACTGTAGCTACCAGCTAATTATTGCAAGCTTCAGAAAAGGGTAATCTCTCTGACAACCTGCCTAGTAACCAAGGAAATTCCAAGCAAACACTGAGCTTCTAACAAGGCAATTCATGAACTATCAGTGCAATTAATAGGTTCCATTAATTTACAATCTTTAAACATCATAATAAAGCAATTTCTTTCTCTCTGCACTGCAGTGGTTTCTTTCTCTCTGCACTGCAGTGGTTTCTTTCTCTCTGCACTGCAGTGGTTTGTGGGGTTTACTCATAATTCAGCACTAATTCTCAATTCTTATCAGTCCATAATCTTTTTTACTCTATAACAAAACCTGTTCACAGCCCACTGGTACATGATCTTGCACTTTCTCACACCAGATTTAATCTCATTTCTCTCAGTTCAGTCCTTAACTTCTTCTCTTTTACCTGTTGTCCTTGTCCTCTTGCCAACCACTGATGCTTCCCAAATTGAAGTCAATAGACTTTACTGGCAGACTCACTCTTTCTGTGCTGCTCTGAAGAAGATTTTGGAAAGCAGCTGTGGTCTTTGCAGTTCTTTGACCTCCTGAAAGAGGCATTATGGAGATTGTGTGTCATCACTGTCTGCACAGGTCCTCCAGCCTTGAGCTTCATCTGGGCCTTTAGATACACAGTATCTGAAACTGGCAAGTTAATGCACTTTAAATTCTGGTTTCTTCTGACTTTTTAATCTCTAAGATGGCCTCATGATGCTCAAAGGAAGTGATCAAGTTCAGGCCAGGCATTCCATACATATAAAGGGAAATCAGTTAGCTTGTTAGTAATGAGCTTATTTTGAGTTCTTCCTTTTATCCTTAGTGATCCAGTGAGCCCCTAGGATCTTTATATGAGACTCTTTTTCTGTTATATGTGAAGAATCCATTGCTATTTGTTTGAAACATTTTACATGTCTAAAAATGAAGTTCATTATGACCATTTCGATTCGTTTCCTTCCTAATATTTGCCAGCTGTAATGAATGTTTTTATTTATTGGCAGGCCCAAAATCTAGATTGTCCATTTTAACTTTTGGAGTCTCTTCAACCTTGGCTATACTGTTGTCAGTGGCACTCTTCCCTTCTGAGTCTCTGCTGATGCACGTTTCCAAGGAACTCCATGATGCTGTGTGTGCAGAAGATAAAAATTTGCTGGGGCAGAAAGCACGATTGGAAAAATTCATGGACATTGGGAACTATTAAACATGAAGGAGCCAGTAAATCAAGCTGAGTTTGATGGTTCCTGGACTAATTAGAAGAGGAAAGAATGGATTACGATAATCTTTCTCTAGAGGAAGTGTCTTGCAAAGTTATCTGCATTGCTCCAGAAATGCTGCAATGCCCTTCTTTTCTTGGAAAAAAAGATTTGTGCTAAGGGATGAAAACACAGGAGAAGCATTGCACAACTTTGTTGGTTTCTGGGAAACTGTCAGGTCATGTTAATAAAGCAGCATTCTTGAAATCAAAGTTTAAGGTCACACTGCCAACTTGAAATTATGCTCATAGTTCTAAATTAGGTGATTATCAAAGTGGCAAGTAATATATAATATGCTAAACAAAAGTGATGTATATTTTCTCTCTTATAAGGGAGCTATTCAGACTTTCTTTTTTCTTTTTTTTCCTGAAAAAGGTCTTGTGAAAAAGAAAAAAGTCCAAAGATCAGGAAAACAAACTAAGTAAGTACAAATAATGTGACAAAAATATTTCAAGGGGATTTCAGAAGAAATTCTAGAGATGGCATTTCAAAACTGTGTGCTATCAGGGCTTGATTTTTTCAAAGTTCTTCTTAATGGGAATCATAACAGCCTGATAGTGATCAAAGTTAGCAATGAAGTAAATTTCATGCCAGGATAAATATTTTTGATCTATTTCAGCCCACTCTTTAGAAAAATGAGTGACCTTTGTACCTCAAAATCCTTTCAATATGAGTATAGGAAATTAAAAATATTTCTAAATTTTTTTGTTCAAAGCAGTTGTCAAATAAAGTAAAAATTAGCAGCAAAATCATCCTGAATATTGTGTGTAATCACATTCTTCTAAGTTTCTCTTGTATGAATGTTATCTCCATTACTGAAAAGTGTGTATCTCATTTTCTTGAGGAAGCATACCACACACTTGCCAATACTTTTATGAAAGTCTGTATTTTTTTAAACTCTCCTGTCTCTTGATGTACTGGAGGAATGCTGATAATTACTCTGCCTGTCACTCTGTTGAACCTATGCCCAGCCACATTAGCTCTAATCAGATAGTACCAGTGGCAGGGGGAGAAGAAGCTGGAAAGGACCTCATTGCATGTCTTTGGTTCCATCCTGTTTTTCACCATTTTCTCTTCTCAAATTTGTTTAGAGTAGTCTTGGATCAACTAGGTTGACTAAACCCTTCACAATTTCCTTCTCTCTTGTGCATGTTTCTCCTGACTCAGTCCAGAACTGCAGGAAGCATCTGTCCTGCCTGTGCCACCAGCACAGCTCAAAGCCTCAGCCCTGGTTTTGCCACAACCTGTCTTTCTCTTGACCCAATTTTTCTCTGTCCCCGATCCAGCAAATGGGAATGTGCTTCAGTCTGAGGACAGACGGAGGAAGAGTCTCAGGATGTGTCTGTCTGTTGCAATAGCTTGAAAGCACGCCAACACAAATGCATCACTGCATAAAGTAGTAAACAAGCCCAGAGTATGGATTTGAGATGGCCTGGGTGTTCAGTGACAGCTCTTGAACTGCAGAGAGTCACCATGTAGCAGGAATGTGTGTCATTCTTCTTTCTTTTTTTTTTTTCATTTTTTTTCTATGTGCTCTGAGAAAATGAAAGAGAAAAAGGAAACTCAAAAAAATGTGTGGAAGACGAGAACCTGACAGTGTTTTAAGTGAATTTTTCTAGTTAACAATTTGTGTCTTCTTATTTTTGTAAAAAAATAAGAGATTTCTTTGAGAAAATTAAAAGCACGCCCACAAGTGACTGTTCAAAATGTCCAACAAAAAGCAGTGACCTGTTTTGGCTAGTTAAAGCCTTTTCATTTATGTTAGCAGCCGCCAGAAGGCCATTTGAAGCAGTAATTTTGCACTGTTACCCACAGAGCGATTTTGGATGGAAAACATGCTACTGAGCTACACTCACTGTCCTGAGTCTGAAAAAGAGCCTGTGACATGAGGTGATGTATATATGAGTATAGCATATTGAACTTCTTTAACCACCTTATACTGAGTTTTGGGAACGTTGGTATTTCCATACTACCCAGACCCTAGGTAATATGCCAAGCAGCAAGACATAGGCATCCTGATAAAGTTAAGATTTTTATTGACCCAATTGTCCTCAAGATTAGAATGTCTAAGTTTTAATAGCTGTCAGCTGACTGCAGAAGCCTCATTATCTGCATCCTTCCTCTACACACCAGCAGCAAATCCAAAATCTCCAGCAGATGCAGTGTACAACCCCTTTGAAGAGTGTCAGATGTTGCTAGTGCGATTCATTTTATGCTTGGGGAGCATCAGCCCAGTTTTGGGCTGATTTTGGACAGCATGCAAGAGCACTTGAAATGGCTGCGTAGAGCCTGCTGCTCTGTTGTAAGAGGAGGAGGAATCTAAGGGAACGGTCAACTTGTTGAGGTTTAGGAAACAGTCTGGTATTTAGGCTAGAGTAAAAACAAATGTTCCCTGCAAGAGCAGATGAGGATGCTGTGTTTCACTTCCTGGAATTTAGGGCTGGCAAAGATAGAATGCTTTTAATTCATATCATATCAAGGTCTTCTGCACATTCTTCTGAATGGGAGATGCTGAAGTGGAAAGTTTTTTGTGTATTTCCAAAACAAAGCCCTTTTGGTGGTATTCTTAGCATAGATTGGATGAGTGAAATACAAAACACTGGAAACCTCTTAGAACCCCATCTTTAGGCCACTGATTTCTCAAAGACATACAACAGATCCCTGTAGATACAGCTTGTGACACAGAACATTGGACAGTTGGTAACCAGATTTTCTGCTTTACCATTTCAGTTTTCCAAAAGTAAAAAAAAAACTCCAACAGGCTCATGCTCTTGGTCTGGTTCTTTGCTCACTGTAACTTTCTGGATTTCAACAATTATGCCTTATTTAGATCAGTGAAGTCACTCCATCTGCAAAGTGTTTGTTTTTTCCTATACAGCTAGCACTAAACACAAGCTGGTCCATTTCATTTACTTGGTCAAACCCAGTCTCCTGGAGTGTAAATTTGACGAGCATTTAATGTATGATATACACGGACCCAAAAGTTTCCAAACTAGTATTAACAGAAACATTAGGCAGTCTAAATTTGCACCTTTGTAGTCTTGTAGCTGCTTTAGTTAATTGCTAAGTGCACAATTAATTTAAATCCCAGCAAGAGGACACAAGCCTCTGCCTATGCTTTCTCCACAGCTGTTGCTTGTACGCTGAATTTTCCCTGCCCCAGACAAACTCACACTCCTAATGTAGACCTAATCACTATATCTGCTTTAATCATAATCAAAACCACTCCCCATCTATCTGGAGAATTTAGAGACTGGCATCAATGCGTTTCAATAAGCCTGGAGACCTGGCAGCATGACTGTAAAAGCTAGGAGGACACAAGATTTGCCCGTATCCTCTGCATGTGGCATTTCTTGCACTGTGATCTGGTTCAGATTCCAGCTCTCAGTGTAATCCCTGGATTCGAGAGACCAGCCTGTGCACAAACTGCCAAGATCTCTCCCAAGATTGCTCAGCTTTGGAGTTGCCTATAAGGTCACAGGACACCTTTGGCATCGGGGTCAGTCCATTCAATTTTGGGAGTAGGCAAAGCTTTGGATAGTAATAAACACTGGAGAGTGGATTTTTATCATTTTATCATTTGTGCTTGTCATGGTTTAGGCTCATCTGGGAACAAAGAATCACGATCAGCCATAAGTACCAAGGGCCTTTGGGATGCCCTAAGGACAGGGAGACCTCAATTCCCACTTATAGTCTTGGGCAAAACAGATAAGACTGCACAACTTAGGGAAGAAAAGATAAATTAATTTAATCCGCCATCAACCAGAAACACAAAACCCCAAAACATAACAAACAGAAAACAACACAGAGTGGTACAATGATGATGAGCATAACCAGCCTTCTCAGATCACCTGTCCCTACCTCTCCCTTCTTCCCATGCTCAGAGCCCTGATCTCAGCATCTTTATTTCCACCCCTCCCACCGTCAATGGCTCAGAGGGGCAGGGAATGGGGGTTTCAGTCGGTCTTTTCCTGAGGACTCCTGCTGCTTGTCTCTCCTCAAGGTAGGAGGGCTCCTCGCTGGTCCTCCCTGCTCCAGCATGGGGTCCCTCACAGGCTGGGCAGCCCTACACGGGCTGCTCCGATGTATGTTCATCTCAAAGGCTGCAGCTCCTCTCTGCCTCTAGTGTGGGTCTGCTCTGCGGCCCGCAGGCTGTCCAGCATGTCCTGCGCCATGGCCGCCTCCTCACACAGTCTCTCACCTGTCTGGGCACACTCACATGGAGCTGCTGGTGACTCTCAGGCCTGCCATCGGTTTGCAGGGGCACAGCCTGCATTCAGCTGCCAGTTGCTGAGTGGTCTCCAGTCAGGCACTCCTCATTCCTTTCTCCTTCTCTGACTGTGGTGTCTGCATGACCACCTCCATCTTGCACCCCTCCTTCACCTCTTCTGCTGCAGATTTCCCATCTTAAATAGTGATTGCAGAGGCACTAGATTGGCCCAGCTGGGATGGAGTTGGATCCACCTCAGAGCCAGGGGACGTTTCAGGAACTGCTAACTGAGACCAGCACTGCAGTTCACTCCCCCTGTTAAAGCAGCTCCACACAAACCCATGACAATACTCTCATTTCATGTTAATTACACAGACAAAAGTCAGTCTCTCTTCCTGCAAAAGATGTGAAACAGTGGCATTGCAGCCTACTATGGAAGGATTGTACATGTGTAACACCACTCAAACTTACCCTGTCTCAGCTTTGCCTCTACTGCTAACCTGAAAAATGAAACAAAGAATAAATATAAAATTGCTTCTTGGCTATTTTAGGGCTCCTGTAACAATTCCTCTTCCTTCTTCCCTCCTTCCTGTAGTCCTCAGAGCTGAACGCTCCTAATGCTCCAGGGCTTAAGCCACCAGGGCATTATTTTCCAGGGCTCCAAAGCCTTGGAAGACTTGACAAGGAAAGCGTGGCCTCATGCATGGACCATCTGGTTGGTGGTTGCACTCTTTCCGTCTCCATTCTGCCTCAAGGACTGATAAATTGCTGCCAGCACATGCCAGAAAGCACGTCCTCTTGTGTGTTCCCGTCTTGCCTCTCTGGCCACATCTGCAGGCTCAGTGTGTGGTGAGACTGGTCCTCAGGCATCCTCAGCAAATGTTAGAGCCCCAAGTCCACATGGGTTAGTCATTCTGTTGCTATATCAATGTGGCATTTTCAAGCTCTGATGTCAGGATGACATCAGATTTCTCACTGCTGATTCCTTATCAAAGAAAGACACAGTGCCAGGATATTTTAAGCTTACCACCTGCTCTCAGAATCCAAATAGTGTCAAAACAGTCACTCCTCCTGGTACATTTTAACTTCTGCTGAAAGCTTTTCTCCCTGAAGGATAGCTCACCACAGCCTACTTTGGGTTTGACTTTTGACTTTCTGCTGCAGCTCCTGGAGATGCTGTAGGAGTTGCAGAACCCGAGAAGTCATGGAGTTGGGCCGAGGGAGCCTGTGGTGTTTGTGCTTACAGCCATCACTTGTTTTGTTCCTGCTTCTGGGTGGGAAGCCAACAGTTGGTTTTAATCCCAATTTGAATGTGTCTCTCTCAGAGTCTGGCTCTCTTCTCATGTAACACTGCAACACTGAGATATTCTGGGAGACTTTCTCTAACCATAGCAGAGATTCATTCCTGGGGACTGGAGTGAGGGTGTTTTTTAGTGCAAGGCCACATGTTTGAATGATTCCAGCTGGGGAACTCTCTCTCTCTGGTGGTCTGGTGGAGCCCAGGTTTACTGACCTTCATACTGACCTGGTTTACTGTGCTACCCATTGCAGTAAGAAAGGCCTCTTCTCCATGCCACACACATCCTCCTTTGCAAGCAGGCAGAGTGGTTTAGAGACAAAGATGGCAACAAGAAGAAGGGAGGAAGTGAAGATACTCATGAATGACTGCAGGCTTCACTCAGTCTCCAGTGGACTCTGAGACATCCAACACATTTTTCTGAAAGTAAATTTGTTACATCTTTTATTCCAAATAATCCCTGCTGCTGAAATGGGATGCAAATATCCTTGACTGTGATCCCACTTCTCTCCTCTTCAAAATAATTGAGGAGTGATACTCACACAAGGTGTCTGCCTACCCTTGTTCCTCTTGTCCGCCTATCTCTATTCAGATGGTAATGTGGTTTAAACCAATGCTTGTGATTCACAGGCCTAAAGCAAAGCTAGGCAGAAGACCTGTAGATAGTAAGGGCCTTAGGTGTTTTTAACTCTCCTTCTTTCCTAAGTCAATATTGGGATAGGCAGTAATGAAAATAGCCAACATACGGGGAAGGAATTTGAAGCCAGGAGAACTTTAGAAGCCATCAGAAAAAAGCAACCCCACAGGGCAAAGGGCAGTGCAGAGGCAGTGGCAGGTGCTAAATGGGCTGGAGGACCATTTGTCTCCCAGAAAATAAAAAGCACTCGACTCTTTGGATATTTACAATGGCTTCTGTCCACCCAAACTCTCTAACCACCTATCTATTTTAATCTCCCATAAGCAGAGCTGTATGCCTCTTACTTCCTTGTTAATGGCAGGAGCTACACGTATAATTCCAAGTGCTGCTTAGGTCAGCCCCCAGCCATACAACTACTGATGTTTCTGGAGTAAAACATTTCTTCAAACTCATCATCTTGTCAAGTTGAGTAAATCCTACTAAGTTTTGGAAAAGGATAATCAGAGCAGGCTTTGCAAATTCGTTCAGATCACCAGAGACTCTGCTTGAAGCTTTCTTAATGACAGGTTCAAACCAAAACTTCATATAGGCATGGATTTAAATAATACCTTTTCCTTACAGTAGTATAAGATACATTGGGAGAAAAATAACTCAGAAGAGAAAATATAAGTTCAGTGATGGATAGGAATTGCAAGAATTTATTTGGATTGACTTTGGCTCTACAAATGTTTTCTCCTATCACAAAGAAAGAAGGAAAGGAAATTCTATATTCTTTTGACAAAGGGGAGAGCCTGTTTCTACTGCCATTGACTATGAAAATAGGAAATAGGGATGAAGTAGCCTGTTCCTGCTCTATTCCTTCTTTGCAGTGTACTTGGCTGATGGACAAAGACAGACAGCTAAGAGCACTGTCCTGATTTGGGCATTTTTTGTATACTTACTGCTATTCTTTCAGCACTTAGGCTGTTAACATGGAACAAAGGGCTGGGATAGTAAGGGATTATCCTAGGATTCCTTTTCTCTGAAAGAAATCTCAAATGGGTAAAATCAGAGTGGATTCCATCATCACAGCTCCTGAGGTAGAGAGATCTTTTCAGAGGTGAAGTCTGGGCTCTCCCATGTTTGCTTCCTGCATCCTTGTGAGGCATACGTTCAGGGTGAAGGGAGGATTGTGGATAAGCTCATTGCAGCAGGAGGTTGGGCACGACATGTATCTCAATGCTCCCTATCTCTACCAACCTGCTCAACAAACAGCTTAAAAGATTGCTTTGTGAAGGAGTCAGCCTCACCATCAGGTTTTGTTCAGTGATTCAGCAAGGAGTCCTCTAGCAAAAAGGCAATCGACAAGGCTTTTTATTTCTGTACTTTCAAAATAACAAACCAGATTTGACTCCTCCTACATCCCAACTCCAGTTAAAAAGAGCAAAACACATTTTCTGAGTCCTTATTCTTCGTATGCCACAAAGAATCAAAGACAGATGGTTCTTTCCCTCCTGTATCCCCTGTCTTTTCCTATACACTCTAAAGAAAGATCTGATTAACCTGTGGTGAAAGTCTGGGGCCACTCAAGAGAATGACAAATATCCTTGTGATTTTTTCGGGGCTGAATGACAGCCCAGAAAAAATTGGTCACCATCTTCTCACCAACTGCAACCAAATTATGGTGAAATAGTTTCTATTAGGGACATGGGCCTAACAAACTAAGTGATATCAGACACAGAAACTTTTAAAGGACATCTTGTCATCTGATTCAGGGATGTTAGGAAAATGTCTAGTAATTTATGGGTCTTTAGTTTTTCATTGTTCCTTTAGGGACTCCTTTCAGAGTTTGCTTTCCAGGGATACTGAGCAATTGCCTTCTGAAAATTGCTCTTCTCAGTGTGCTAAGTTTAGCAGACAGATAACAAGATTTTGCACTATGAACAAAACTGTGGACAAGTAAGATAGAAATTCAGATTAATTGCAACGCCTGTGTTGCAGCTAGGTCAGAGAAATTCATGGCTTCACTGGCAAGAGGAAGCTCGGTACTGCTGCAGCACCAATCGTGTCATTTTAATGGAAATTTGTTGCTGTTTGTTATTTGAACAGTGTCTTGCAAAACTGTAAGTTTCTGTACATAATGCATTTTAAACACTGTTGGTCGTCAAGGGTTAACTTGGTTAGGGGAACCAAAGTGAAAGTTTTAAAATACTGCTGCCATGGAGAACAAATGCCTTCAAAGTGCCTATAGCATATGTTATTTAAAAGAGCACTGAAACAATGTTCTGGTTTGAATTATTTTTCTTCACAGTACTTCTCTAACTTTATTGCCAAGGAAAAGACTTCCAGAGCCAATTTTTTATCTTAATTATACCCGATTCAATCTGGAATATTTCCCTTGAAGTCAGTTACACCAGATTTACACAAAGCAGAATCTGGCCCAGGTTACACATTAGAGTCTTTCTCAAAAGATAGGTTAAAAACCAGAGTGTCTGACTAAATCAGCCAGAGGTCCAGGGATTGAAACCTACTCACATGTTGCCATATCCCCTGTTATGGAATTGTGCCAGAGCTTCCCTCTGTGAGACAAGCCTGAGCTGTATTTTCACATCCAGAGGAATCTGTACCTGCATGTTCTTCTCATCTAACCTTATTTCTACCTTTTCAGCCACCTTGCTCAAGTGAAGTGTGTATAACTGAGTCCTCTAAAGGACTGTCAGCAATTGACAGGCATATAGACATGTAACAGAATTGTGCTCCCTGCACAATTAGATAAGATACTGACTGAAACCTGGTGACAAAGGAACAGACACAGGGAAAACAAATAGACAAAATGGAAAAGCACGAAAAAGTGTTTTGTAGAAGTGAGAAAAGAGAGGAACAGTTTCCTGACTTTTCAGTATGTCTGTCCCTCCTGCCTCCCAGCTAAAGAAAGCAAGCTGAATGCACGACTCCACTCACTGGCACTCTTGGAAAGGTTCTTGGTGCAATTGGCACCTGCTTGATTTCTTCCATCATGCTTAGAACTAAGCTCAATTTTGTGTTTGAGTACAGGAAACATACAACACTGCAAGAGGAGTGACAATGTGATTCACGCCTCTTGCCAGCTCACCTCCAGCACAGTCTTGATAAATAAGTGAAATGTATTGCTGAATTCAATGACTAAGGGGAAATTCATTGCCAGATTTGGAGCTTTTTGCTGACTGTATCAACATGGATGCTGATTCTTGCAGTTCCTAAGAGTGGATTAGAGGCTGAGATGTTTTGGAAAGCGTAGAGTAAAACTCCTAACTTCCACTGTCTCTACAAACTCTCAATTCTGCAAGCTTGCAGGAGGCATTGATGGCTTTCCCTCCTCTTTATCCTTGGGATGAGGAAGACCCATACTGAGAATCTTTCCATTAAACAGAAGCAGAGAGATAATATTTTGCTTGTGTTGAAGCATGAAACGTCCAGGAAGGAGAGTGATCCTTTTAGAAAAGCAATTACAGTTCGGAAACCTTGACCACAGCTCCAATTGTTCTATGACAAATCACTCTGAAGGGATGTATTGTTAATCAGCAAGCATCAGGAGAAAATCTGTTGTGGGATGAAGCAGAGAAGTGACATCCCATGTCTGGAGCATGGGCAATTCGGGGTAGTCAGTCAGCAGACATGTTGGGACTCTCCTGAGTTTGGCACTTGGTGATGCTCATCCTAGTTTGGCTCTTCTGTGCCCATCCGAGGGATGTATGGTGGATGTGGCCAACTCAGGCACATGCAGGGGCTAACGTTGATACAGATCACGGCTGGAGGATGCCTGGCCCATGCCCATTGGGTCAAGGATGATGGTGACCACTATGTGCAGAGTGGCCATCATCACCATGTGCAGGGTGGTCTGCACATCAGCCAGCTCCTCCCTGCAGAACTCAGGGCTGGATCCCTGAGCACAGCAGCCTGAGGGGGCAAAGCTGTACTAATAGATGCAGAACCAGAGCAGCGTTGGCTCGCTGTGTTTTCCTCCTGCTGTAGTCCATTAATTGCTGCGGCTTGAAAGAACAAAGGGAGAGATAATGATGTCGGGAGCTGCGAACTGAAATCAAACCTGGGCTTAATCAGCAGAGGAGGTCCTTTGATTCCAGAGGGAAAACTTTTCATTTGTGGTACCGGAGAAATTGCTCTCTCAGCTTTATTTGCAACTCACCACGTTCCGCCGGCCGCTGAGACGGGGCTGTACAGGGTTGGACCCACGGGTTCTCGTGGATGGGAGGACGGTCCCTCTCTATCACCCTCTTCAAACCCGGTCGATCCTTTCTTTAACAGCAGAGACACTGCAGGCTGGCGGCGGGATATCGGCGGCTCTCGCGGCCTCCGCTGCCCTCTAGTGTCGCGGGCGGCTGCAGCGGTCCCGGGCAGCCCGTCCTGGCGGCGGTGGGCACCGGCGGGTACCGGGCGCGGGGCCGGTGAAGGGCTGGCTTGGAGGAACCACCCGTAGTCTCCCCTCTGACCTTCCTCACCTCATCCCTAAACGGCGTTCGGGCCGCTTCTGGAACAGAGCGGCCTGATCAATCTGCCCTAGTCGAAAAGTCAGGGCGGGAGCAAGAGGAAAAACAACGTCTGTTTTTCAACGAATAAGGCTTCCACGACCGTTTTGGCATCTTTTACTGTCAAGAGCCATGCGCGACGATGAAAGCAAAACTGTTCGACGTTGTGGCAGCAGTGGCCGCAGTGGGAAAACGATGGGCATGGGGAGCTACCTTAACCAGCCATGTGGGGAACCAACAGAAAGGTTGTGGCGGGCAGGCTGTGCCGCGTTAATTTCTTTTGTGTGACTCGCTGCGCTGCCTGTAACACGGGAATCTCTGCTATTCAGAGCCAACGACTGTTGAACAAACGAAGTCAGGGAATCCGGTGTTGCGGAAAGAAAAAACCCAAACCGATAGGATAGTAAACGCGCTGGGGCAGCGCGCAGGTCTCCCGAGGGGGCTGGGGTCTTGGTGGCCCCCTGCCTTGTTCCACTTCTATCTCAGGAAGCCCTCACCGCTGCATTCCCCTCCCTCTGCGATAGATGCGAGCGCAGATTTATAGCGATAAGCGATGAGAGGCCGCTCTTCTTTCTCCCTCTCTCAGGGGTTTGAGGGGGTCTCTGCTCCAGGCTGTAGCTGCTCCTCAGCACGCAGTGGCTCCGTCTCCAAAAAAAATAAAGAGGGTGAGCAGGCTGCAGCTGACCCTCACACCGTGCGTCGCTGCAACGTGGGTTAACGATAATCAAACCCAGACCTGCCTTCCCACCGAGACAAAAGGCTGCGGCCTCGCAGCGGGGCTTCCCACGGGGCCCGAGTCGCGGCACCCCTTCTCGCCCGCCTCCGCCCCACAGGAGGCCGCCCGGACTCCACGTGAGCCACCTATTAGGCTGCCTATTAGCCTCAGCCGGCTAAACGCTGTCCAGCTCACCCTTGGGAGGGAGCCGCAGGAAAAGGCTCATTACTTGCAGCAAATTGGGACTCCTCCGGGGGAGCGAGATGCTGAGCGGGTCCCAGCCCCCCTGGAAGCGTCCGAGAGCGGGACGAGTAGAAACACTCCGTCGGTGCCCGCTGCCGAGACTTCGTGGGCCCAGGGAGGGACACGCGCCCCGGGGAGGGTTGGGAGCATAAACAGGCAGGAGCAGCCCTAACCCAGGCGCCATAGTTTTGTTTAAGATGTACAGCTTCCATCTGTTGCTACATAAACACATGCTAGTGGGATGCCTTGTGCTCCAGCCCGACGAGAGGAGAGGAGGCCACAGTGGCCAAATCCCCCCCGCCACCCGCTGCCTCTCCTCTTGCTAACCCCAAATCCCTCGCACCTCCCTGGACAGAACTCTCCTGCAGCATATGAGCTGGGGGGTAGGGCTCAGTAGCCGCTTCAGAGAGTTTAACTACCCGCTTCTCAGCCCGTGGGGCTGACCCATGGGCACTGCCGAGAGACAGGTCGGAGGGGGATCGACCCCGTACCTGCCCCGCCCTGGACCTCCTCTTGAGGAAGAGAGCAGCCACGTCGGGCAAAGTGTCACTGCTCCCCCGGGCGACGGGAATACCGACCTCCCGGTCCCTGCCTGCAGCGCCAGCCTGGCCTGGCAGGCAGCTTTACCAGTCCCCCAATTTGCAACTTTTAGTTTTTCGCTGAGTCTTGTGAGATCCCACGTGAAAGCCGTTAACGACCCCTCGATAATGATCATGACAAAGGCATTATTCAAATGAGGCAGGTAATTGCAACCAGAAGGCGCCTCCTCTCCTTCCCTTTTGCTCCTTTCTGTTTGCAAGAGCAACTCTCGCATTACATCCCATCTTGACGGTGCTTCTCCGGGAAACACCTCCACCTCCCCGCACGTTAAACCAGAAACATTCCCGACGGTAAATCGCCGCCAAAGTCTGGCGGGGCAGGGCAGGATCGCCTTGGAGCCCACGGGCTCCTCGCCGGCTTGAACTTCACATCTTCGTGGGGCTTAAGCCTACGAGAGCCCGACCCAAGTTTCGATAGCCCTTTTCAGTCAATAAAAGAAGGGGTTCAGGCTGCTGGCTGTGCGCGACCCCAGATAGAGAGTTCCAGAGTGCGGTGATTTTTTTTTTTTTTTTTTTTTTTTTTTTTTTGGTCCTCGGTTGTGGGTTTTTTGTTTGGTTGGTTGAGGTTTTTTTTGTTGTTGTTTGTTTTTTGCCGTGCTTTTGACTCACTGGGAGCCTGTTGTTTATTCTCAAGCCTTACGGTGTCCTGTTAGCATTCCGACCAGGGGCTGCTCACAAATCTGGCTCCGATGATTTCCTGGAGGCACATGTGGAAGCAATAGCGGGGCTGAGAGCTCCCTCAAGTCGAGAGTACAGGAGCGGCGGCCGGGACATAGGGACCCTGTGAGCTCAGCCAGGGCACCTCAACCTCAGCGCGCTTCCACGGGAGTCCTTTCTAGTTCCTGCTCTGTACTCTTCGGGGCAACTTCACTTCAGGGGTTTAATTCTCCTTCGCTTAGAAAAGACAGAAACCCCCACGGGATCCTGGCGCTTGACTTTGAGAACAAACTTTTCTTTTGTTCCATACTAAAAGGGGGAAAAAAAAGGTGCCAGGCGGGGGGGGGGGGGGGGCGGTAAAGAGAGCAGACTGGGGAAGGGAGGAACCGGGAGAAGCCCCGGGGCGCCGCTCCGGTGCCGGTGCCCTCCCCAGGAGGCTGTCGGTTGGTCTGTCGGGGCTCGCCGCGCCGCTCCTTTCCTGGGGCTGCACTGCCCCCTCTCCCGCGGCCGCCGCATCGCCCTGCCGGCCGCGCTCGCTGCAGAAGGGCTACGACGGCAGCTCCCCCGGCCACCCCTTATCTCTAGGAGATAGCGACAGCCAACAAAGCAGAGATACCCAGTGCTGGCTCCCCGTCGGTGATCAAAGCTCCATCTGGAGCGTGTTCAAACAGGACGGGCTCGGACGTGCGCTGCCCTCGCCTTCGCAGGCACCTCCGGCCCGCGCCGTGCCCCCTCGGCTCGATTATTACTGGGATCTCTTTGCTCTGGGCAAAGTAAAGGCAGAGTGGAAGAGAAGAGATTTGCTGGTCCCGTCGGAGCAGCGGGGTTTGGGGAGGCTGGCTCCTGGCGAAGGTTACCTTTCGTTGTGTCTTTCATTCATAAATGTTAGCGATGTGTCTCTTCCCCTGTCTCTCAGTGTCTCCTGCTCCTGGCTGGCTCACGGCCGTCCATCCAGTTCTCTAGCCCAAGCCCAAGCTCAGTGGTGTTAGAAAGGACAAGAGGAAGCCTCAAATTCGTTTCCAGATCAAGCTCCCCATCCCTGAACTCAAATTGTGACAGTGGACACCGAGCTCACCGTCCTGGAGGGTCTAAGGAGGGAAGGCTCATTCATGAAGTTGGGAGCACTCGGAGTTTTTGATGAAAGTTTTTTTGGGTTGGATGTTGTTTTGTTTTGTTTTTTTCTTTAAATTTTCTCCCCCTGCAGTGCAAACCTCCTCGCTTCCCCCTTTCCTCCCCCTCGCCCCTGCCATATGGCTAACCTCCCCCCTCCCCTGCAAGGCTGGTGAAATCTGGAGGCAGAGACTGGCCCCCCTGCCTGCGTAAAAGCCTCCCGCCGGCGCGCCCGCCTCCGGCCGCGGGGCTGGGGGCGCCGGCCGAACCAGGGCGGCTCTTATTCTGAAGGGGCTGGAGGGGGGGCTTCATTTCCTGACAGCTATTTACTTAAAGCAAATGATTAGTTTTGGAAGGATGGACTATAACATTGAATCAATTACGGGACGCGGTTTGTGAGACCATTGCAGTCGGATCGGGAGGGAGGGCGAGCGGGAGAGAAAGAGCGTGGCTAAGCGGGGAAAGTCACAAAAGACGTGGACATATTTTGGATACTTTACAGCCTGCAGGATTGGGGTTGCGGATAGTAAAAGAGAAGGTAAAAGGTGAGTGGCAGCTTCCCCCTTTTTTTTTTTTCTCTTTTTTTCACCCATTTCCCCCATTTTTATTTTTTCCTCCTTCTTTTATTTGTACTTTATTTTTTTTGTTGTTGTTAATGTATTTGGTTTGTAGGCTGCTTTCTTTCCCCTCTTTTTTCGTGATGCTCTGTGTCGGGTGGNCCCTTTTTTTTTTTTTTTTTTTCCCCCGTCCCCCCGCCCCCCCCCCCTTTTTTTTTAAAAATACGTCCTAGCGGAAAGAGAAGATGCTGAATTTAGGCAGCCCGGGTACCTGGAGCCTTTCCAGCTTACATCCCCCTCCCGCAACGGGAACGCCAACCCCACCGCATACCCCGCCGGAATCGCGGAGCCCACCGCCTCCTGCCCTGGAGGAGGGCAAAGTCTTCGCGGACACCGTTTGGATTTTGTCAAGCGCGGAGGTTGCTAACTTGCCAGCTTCTGCCAGGCTGGAGTCCCCTGGAAAAGTCCTAGGAGCAAGTAGGAAATGGCTTTTTGGCTGTCCGCGGCATTGCTCAACATTTTTGGACGCGGATCCCACAGCCCAGGAGCCGTTCCAGAGAACAGGACTTCGACAGCTTTTTTTTTTTTTTTTCCCCAAAATTTTATTTTCTGGAGCCAGGAGTGACAGATTCAGTGAGGCGGCAGCAGCCTCCGGGGCTTGCCCGCTTCCCGACGGGGAGGCGGTGGCGGGGCAGCGGTGGGGGCGATGCTTTACCCCCCGCCCGCTGCAGGGGTACGTTTCCAGCTCCCCTCGACGACGTTTTCGGCTCAGCTGTTGCAAATGTTCCAGTTCCCCGGCACTTCTCCGGTGCCCAAGATTGCCCAGGGGCGGACAGGGCATCGTCTCGTCCCGGACGGGGACCGACGGACCCGTCGCCAGGGCTGCTGGCCCTTGTCTCTCCCTTGGTCCCGCTGCTGCAAGACGGGCGCAGCAGGACACCGCCGTCGAGATCTCGCGCCCTCGGGGTCCGTGCCTCACCCTAGCGTGAGGGATGGAGACGAAGCCCCGGGTCATCGCTCCAGTAGAATCAGCCATCTCCCGAGGGAAATACAGCTTTGCTTTGCCCCTCTCCATCTCCCTTACCCCACTT